>VZRZ01008822.1:907593-1234575 GCA_013398175.1 Climacteris rufus | reverse complement strand
ATATAGTTATATATAAGTATATATATATAGACAGGTTCATCCTGCATAGATTTACTAGGCTATGCAGTAAGGGAAAGACTTTCCTTAAATTTGTTTTTACTCCTTTCTCAGTCTTTACATGTTCCTGAAACTGTCTGAAGCCGCATTTTCCACACCACTGGGTCTTTTCCAATTCTTTCCTCTGTGGGACATAGTTAACAGCCAAAGAATGGCTTCCAAGCTACTGAATGTATGGGAAATGTTTGTCCCTAGTTGTGGACTTGCATGTGTTACATGACCTTTGATTGGGACACGTCCATGGTACACGTATCAGCATGAGGCAAATGTTCCCCATTCCATGACCCCACTAGGAGACAAGGAGAAGCCTTAGACTCCCAGACTTCAAGCCTTAGATGTGCAGAGTTCTGTATCTGTATTGAAAGAATCAAACAGCCCTTCAGAACAACACAAAAAGAACAGACTTTGGCACTCCACTGATAAATCCATTCTGGCCAAAAATGCTTTCTAATTGGTGCTACAGACTTTTGCAAAGGGTTCTCACTGAAGATAATTATAATGACATTTTTTTTCAAAGAGAGAGCCAGTTTCCCTGATGGAGATTTTTAACTTATGCAAGTCATGTGTGTACTTAGGAGCCAGAAAAATAAGGTGCCTCTATAAACAATTTTGAAGTAGGATATGTGGGAAAAAATGGAAATTTGGAAAAGGTGATCCAGAATTTACAGAGATTCACTTTTGTGAAACTAAGTAATATATAAGCCCATTCTAGACATACAAATTGCTAGGGTATATTTTATATATAATACATATGAATCAGCACTTCATGTAATTTAGAGGTCTATAAATTTGCCTCCTGAATGTGTAATTCCTGATGCTGAAAGAGTTAAAACTAGGGTATTTCTCAACTTCTGACTCATTCCAAGTAAATGTCCTCCTTAAAACTAACACCTTTCATTATGAAGCAGGAAAAATTATAAATTACCCACGTGGAGATTAAGATTTTCACCTTGCATTTGATAAATAGCCTGACAATGTCTTATAATGAAGGGCTAAATGATTTTGGCAGCATTGTGTGTCGTACTTGGACACAAAAGAAAGATGCAGACACACGTTGGAGAGAGAAGAGCCAAGACTGCCCTGGACTGGGTCCGGACTTTATTTATATATCCTCTTAGAAACCACCATGGATTGGAGGGAGAAATTGCCCCCCTCAATCACACTGGTCAAAGGAAATGTCCATCAAATATCTCTGCCCAGGAGAAAGGAATGCAAACAATAGAACACAGTTAGAAAAACATGGCTATTTTTACAGATAGTGCGTGAGAAACTGTTACAGAAAAATGAAAACATCGAAGAACTGCAAAAATCAGGGCAATAATTGTGGCCAGGAAAGCATAAGCCATGAGGTCAACTACTCATTGTCTTTACAGCATAATAAACAAACTGTTAACAAAGTTGTTATATGTGTGTTTGGTCAGTACTTTAGCTTGCAAGGTTTAGTACTGTCTGTTCTGCTCAATATTTTGTCACAGTTTTCTTGTAAAAATATAAACTATATCTATTTATTTAGTGTGTTTTTAAGTACCATCTGAATGAAATTCAAGCTCTGGAACTTTTGGATTATTAATAGTTTTAATAACAAGGATCTACCTAATTTGCTTTAAGAATCTGTATATCTAATCTATATATTTAAAAATCCAGATATGGAGCTGCACATTTAGGCATCACTTCAACATGAGCACTAAGGAGAAACATGTAGGCTCTCTCCCAATTTCAACACTAATAAGAGTACAAAAAACTATCTCAGCCTTGTGATTTATATAATCACAAAAAAAAAAAAAAAAAAGGATCTCAGACTGCCATCCTTCTTTCTTGTAATTATATAATTTCTTAATTACAGTATTTCATTAGTTCCAGGGTACATCCTGACATCTAGCTGACTCACACTCACATATAGTTTGTAGTCCCTGAAATCAAACATGAGCTGAATACACCACATCACAATGACATACAGGGACACTTGAGGTTTTCTACCCTCTTCCTATTTCATGGTCAAACTTTCATGCAGAAGACAGATGGCTACACAAACAAAAAACCCAAGGCACGCTCAGGATCAGAGGCTGGGCTCAGTTTCATCAAACACGTTTTGAAACATCCCATGCTATCTCTGTTCAGAAATATTTCAGAAGTCAAATACAACAGCAAAATTCTGCAGATCTCATGCAGAAAGATGTTACATTAGACTCTCTGTAGCTCAGTATTCAGAGCACAAGGACACTGCACACACCCTTCTGCTTGTTCACCTTTGCCCATAATGGACACGTCTTCTTTTCATCAGCTCCTTTTCTGGAAGCCTAACATATACTGCTCTATACATCTTGCTCACATTGTTTGTTTTCATGTTATTGTTTTATAAAGCCAATGTGGGTCTTAACTAGTAACTGGAGTTGCCTACAGACTAAACATTTTTTATCATATAAAAATAATTGACATTCTTCACCAAATGACTTCTTCAGAAGAAAACTTTCTTATTTGGTATCTGTATTTTGCTATCAGCAATAAGAGGTTAACTCATGAAAGTACTTCAGAAATTACTCTATCAGGTCTTGCCAACTCTAGTTTTCAAAGGGCTACACAACTGAACACCAGCAGGAAATCCGTTCACAGAGGTCTGTGATGTGTTTCCCAACACTATTATTTATAGAAGGTCAACAAGCCAGTATGATACGAATTTTCTTGTCTAACGTTCTTGAGTGACAAAGGACATTTCTATGTAAGAAATGAAATTTGTGTATAAATTTTGCTTAAACAAATATTAATACTAAGCTTCTGGTGGTTGATGGGAACTTGTGATGAGTCTGTAATCTCCCAATCACAACTGAGGTTTTTGATCTGCAACTGGAAAAGAAGTGACAAAATTTAAAGCAGAAAGAAAGAAATAAACTGCTTTGGAAGTTCAAAACTGGAAAAGGCATATCAAGCATATAATCAGCATAGAAACAGGATAGAATAATTCATGCACTCCTCATTCTGCTTTTGGCTGCATCTGTCATTTCAAGTCTCTTGAATAGAGTTTACCCTCCAGCCACTGGTTTTCTTGTTTATAACGGTTGAGAGTTCTACAGGGAAATAGTACTCAGCTGGCAGTGGACAGAAACTGTCAGCGCTCCGAGCTATCACAAGCCTGGCTCAGGCTGGGCTTGAAGCAACAAGATTCCTCACAGCTATTTGAGAAGGACCCCAAATTATCTCGTCTACCTGATACAAGCCACATGGCCTTCCCCCAGAGGTGAGGCAGAAGTCATCTTCCCCGGCATAAAACAGCTGAATCACAGCAAACACTACACTTTTGACCTGATACCTGACTTTAACTCTTAATAGGCACTCTACCAACTAAAGCAACAAGTCTCTTTTCTGTTAATAACTCTGGTTCCTTATAACAGTAATATTAAATAATATCAACCAAATGAAGCACTCATTTCCCTTTAGAAAAGACTGGAAATCAACAAGAATGTGTCTGTATCGAGACCCATTATCTACTTCATCTAGCAGCAAGTAAACCAGTAAACTGGTAATTCTCTAGAAAACGGTGATTCAACTAGCCTTTGTTTTATGCTTTTATAAAGCTAATGTAAAATTAATAATATAGAGTTGCAAAAAAAATCTACAAGACCTACTGAAATCACAGTAAAGTTTACATAAAATAAAGTGTTTAGTTCAGTTCAGTTCAGTTCAGATTTTAAATTGAATACCACAAGATTCACTGAGATTCAACATGCTATAATCTCATTTATTATGATAGCTCTGAAGATCTCTCACCCTCACAGGCTGAATTATAATTCTCACACCGTGTTTATATTCCCAAGAGCAGTTCATCAAAATATTTTCTCTTATTAACCCCTACGTTCCCAAAATGTATTACATAAAACTTAACTAACATTCGCAAATCATCAACATAAATCAAATCTCACAGTCAAGAATCACAGCTCTGTCAGTGTTCTGCCCCTCCAGAGGTGTAACCACACACTATTTCTAACTCAAGAACAAGCACATGACACACACAAGACCAGAAGGAATGAAAATATTAATGTTGTGGTAATGATAAAAGTCATTTTATAAATGAGTTGCGATTCTTTTTAGTATTTAAAAAACCATACTCACAGCATGGATTAACAGCCTCAGTAATTTTGTGGCTTACACACTCTCTGCAATGGCACGTTATTTCCCTAATAGGCTGATATTCTGTCTTTTCACCATTTCTCCTACCTGATTTATTTAGAATGTATATGTCTGGCATGCTCAGAAAATTTATTTCAAAGGGTGCTAAATGACTACATGTGGAGCAGCAAAGTTCATTTTGGGGACCATTTTTCTGCATTCTTTTCAGACTTCAGCACTGTTTCTTACTCAGCTGTGTGTCTCAACTGATGAGGAGCATCCTGATTCCTCAGTAACCAGTAGGATAATTTCACCTTGGAAGGTTTCCTTTTAGGAGCAGCCCACAATCTAGACCCTGTCAAAGTGTGTCTAATTCTGTTAGAGCTGCAAATACCAAATGTGCACAGTGGGCAGCACCTCCCTAAGCTGTAACCATATTTCCTGCCATAAAAAAATAGTCCTTTTTTTACTGTTTTAAGGAGCTGTGATGAGATATCATTTACCAGGCACAGTCATACTGTTGGCTAATTTAGATATTTCTTGTGTCTATATTTTGCCATGCTTGTATCATACCCTAAATGGAGAGGGCGATACAGCTTCTGGAGGTAAATATTTATTGTCCTTATAGCTTTTAGGTGGTGAACATAAGGAAGATGGGAGATGGACTGAATGTTATCCAAGCCTCTGAAGCCAGGTCTACATTGCAGGGCTGAAAGGAAGTCCATGTTTGCTTTTGTCCACTTTTGTGGCATTAGCTCTGTTGTTGCTGATACGTGGTGAATACAGTTTAACAAGTTATATAAACCAGTTAAATCACTCACTATTTTATTTATTTTTCCCCTTTTTATTCCTAGAAATAATAGGCTATTAATTATATTTCCAAACAAGAGTTCACTTCTAAGTGAACACAATATGTGGAATCAAACAGTATCTACAAATTCAGAAAACAGTTTATTGAATGACAAATATTTCACTGTAGGTTGAAAAGGAATATAAAGACAATATCATGCTGTGAGGATAAAAAAATTATCTTGCCAGGCATTTTGAGAGAGTCAGATGAGAACAGAACCTATTGAAAGGGATGTCTTGCTAGAGGTACTTCAATGTGAAAGGAAGCAAGCCTCTAAGGACAAAGAAAGCTCACTCTGTAAGATGATGGTTTCACACTTCATTAAAGGTTGACAGCAAGGAGGGTGCATTCAGCAACTTTATCCATTTACAAGTGTCAGAATGAAAGCAAAAATAAAAGAGGAATTTTCTGTCATTGAAGAATATCACGCTCTACACCAAATGCTGAAAAAAAAAATGCATATGAAGGATAACTTTTAATTTACCAGAGAAATACAGAACCTGGGTCAGAGATGACCAAACAAATTTCCTGTTATGATGACACTTGACTTCTGTAAATGTCCAGCTGTCACTACTTAGGTCATAATCTCTTGAATCGCTGGCTGCTTCAAACAGTATCTCCATGAGTTTTATTCTGCCTGTAGGATTTTCTTGAGTTCATGACATTCAAGACTGTTTTCTCAAATAGCATCATCTTCTGTCAAAAAATCCTTGGGTAAAGGCTTATAAGAAGACTTTTGAGTTTGAGAATTTTTTGTTGCTAGCAATATGCTCTTACATATAAATTTCACCCATTCCTCTTGAGGCAGAAATTTGAGCTGGAAAATGTTAGATTGTCTACTGGAAGTTTTCTGAAATTTTGCGTCAAAAATTCCGAAAGTTTTTTTGAAGCCGCAAAATTGAGGCAATCAGAAAAGACAGTCTAATATATATGTTCTAACACAAAATTCCTGAAAAAGACTTTTCTAACCATTTAATCAGATTTTTCACCACTGAAAACTCAGTTAGGGGTCAACACCAGTATTTAAACAAATGTTAACTCACATTTCCAGTGAGTGCCTAACTTATTTTGGAGATGGAAGTAAGGAGAGGACTCAGCATTATATATAACTGGCTGCTTCATTATGCAAAGTATAGTTGAACTGAAATAATTTATACTGAATTTCTTTTCCATGGAAGTTAGGCACCCTTTCCTTATTTTACAGTATGTTCAAAGCAACAACTGAAATGGTATCTTCCTAATATTTGCCCTGAAACATTAAATCTAATTTCAAACTGTGTTTTGTACAGCTGAGCTGTGACACATAATTCAAGAGAGGAGCTCATCACAGTGGTTTCTCAGCTTCACCAATCATCCCAGCTAACAACACAAGCCACAACACAGCACATCTCCCATTATCACCATGTTTCCTGAAGTATAATATAACTCATGTTGAGCTCTTCCTCTTTTTACCTTGGTAAACATTAAAATGTCATCTTGGTTATCTGTCATGGATTAGCTTGTGACAGATACTGTGAGGCAGGTGAATTTGCTGTTTGCTATGAAATCTGTGTTATGATCTGATTATAAGAGATGCCTCTGCCTTAATCAAGGTGAAAATGAGACCATATGCGGGTTCTTGTGCATTTCAGAAACCTTAGTTTTCTAACCTGAAGCCAGATGAAACATTTGTGGTAATAGACATTGGTTTTGTTTAGCTAGAAAATCAGGGATTTCACTGGGCTTTCATGTCTACCTAGTTCAGATTTTACTCTCTGGTTTATTTTTTTAAAACAAGTGAAATTCATATTCATATTAAATATTATCTAATTCCTTGTTCATCTCTGCTCTCTGGTGTTAGTCCAGTAGTAAGCTCTTCTTTATCTTAACAAGTGATTGCTAAACTAACCAGGATGCTGACTTGTGATCTAAAGAGTCATGGGCCTGTTCTAGAGCACTGAAATGGAAGTTAGTATAATTGGTTCTCATCAATCTTTTTAAAAAAACTATATACCTATATGATGTGTCTGTAACAATAGGAGAAAGTACTGATATTTCTGAGGGGCAATAGCTTTTGTATGTGTTTGCTACATGAAAAAAATGTTACTACCAGTACTCATGTAAAGAAATAATATTTTCCTATGTCTTTGTGTTATCTTAAAATAATATTTGTGATATTCAAATTATGCTCGTAATAAACTCTACATGGCTCCATAGAATGGCATTCAAGGTCATTATATTTCCCACTGACATTTCTTCTCCATAGCCCAGTTCTGCTGGGCCATCTGTGGAGACCAGGCTTTCACACCTCTGGTGCTTGAAGCACACCTTCCATCATACCAGGACCCATGCAGTGAACAGGTCTCAGATGATCATCTATTCCCTCTGCCCTACCAGTGAAAAAGCTTCCAAACAGAGCCAGAAAGCTGGCAGAGATCCTGGTATCTTCCTTAGAATGGCAGAAAGCCTCATACCAAACTTAGATAGCCAAGAGATATTCAGGAGTTTGGGCAAAGGCTCCAGGGCTCCCTAGTGTTCAAGTGTTCTTGGAAAAATATGTATTAAACACATAAACATCATAAACATCTTTATGATGTTGCAACTCAAGATATACTGAATGTCTTCCTACACTCTCTCTTCACCTTTTCTCCATGGTAATAAAGGCAGTCCAGTTGAACAATCAGAGACATAAAGTCAAAACATTTGTCAGCACCAGTGGTAGATCCACAAAGCTGCAAAATTCATTGGTAGTTTGTCACTAAATTTTATTTAAGGAAAATAAATCAAGTTATATTGTTACATTTAATGACAATGTTGCAAGTGCAAAAGCTGGTCATTGCTCCAGGACTTATCTGCTGACTGAAACGTTCCTGCCTAGGGCAAAGATATATAGAGAGAGAGAAAAAAAACCCAGGGCTGATAATAAAAACACTGACCCATCCGTAGCTATTGCACTGTGCATCACATTGCTATCATCATCTCAGTGCTTTTCACTGATATTTGACAACATACTGCTCAGTGACAGCTGTTTTATTATTGTCTTTAATGGCCATAAAGCAGAAAATACTGCATCTTGGCAGTTCTGGCTGTGTGTGAGTATGCCAATTTAATAGCACTGTTTGGCTTCTGAGGGATTTCTTGACTAACAGGTGCATCATTATACACATCAGCAATTCGCTAAGTAGAACAATAATACAGTGCACATTATGATGCTATAACTGACACCAAAAATTAACTCTCTAAAGAAGTGCAATAGATTGTCACTGGGCTTGTAAAAGAGCTGTTTGACTGACACAGTCTTTGGGGTTAGAAATTGTTTTGTATGTTATTGCAAAGATCTGTGGGCCAGTTTGCCCTGGAGAATTGGATAAAAGCGTTGCCTGAAAAGGCTAGTCCAAAAACTGAGACTAGTCAGGAGTAAGGGAATAAAGGTAGGTATTTATTTGAAAGGCCTTCAAAGGTACATTTAGGGCAGACAAAGCCCCCCCTAGGGGCATCACCCAAAATGGACTGCAAGTCACAAGTTCTCCACACCTTTATAGGTTTGGTCAATTTGCATATCAGCATAAATTCATCAATTAAAACTTTGCAATTTTCCCCTAGCTCCCCTAGCTCACCCCGCCTCCCCCCCCCCCTCCTTTCGAAGCTTGGGCCTGGGCAGTCTGTGTCCTTGAAGAGCAAGCCATTATGTTATGTCTATCTTAGTATGACAGAACAGCAGCTGACAGGCTATAAAGCATCCCAAAGTTACACATGAGGCAATACAGAATTTGAAAAATATAAGTGTTAAAACCTAAGGCAACAAAAGAAAGAAAAGAAAGAAAAGAAAAGAAAGAACAGATGCTCCTCATTAAGAAGAACCAATAAATGATGCATGTCTGACACTTGTCCAAGTTGATCTCTTCTTTAATTTACTTTATACGATCATATGCTTCATCAGAAAATATTAGGGGGCTTCAATTTCAGATAAAACAAAGATAATTTAGTAGGTTCATACCTTTCCAATTCCATTACTCTTTCTTCTAGGTAACAAACTAGTCATACTTCCAGTTGAGAAAAGTAATCAGATAGACAAGTCTGCAAAGGAATACTGCCTCCCCCACAAAGAACTCAGTCTCTCTGTCTAAACACAAACAAAAAAATGTTTTAAACTCTGTAGAATTAAAGCTGTATTTTGGCAAAATTCCAAGATTTCAGATGAATAGCATTTGTCTACAGCTCCTCTCAAGGACTATTTTTCTTTCATAAAAACAGAAATATTTTGCATTCATTTTCTATGGATACAAATCTAGATGTATCAGAGAGTAGGGGAAAAGCTACCCATTCAGATTCATCCAACTACTGAACTAAAAATAAAATGTGAACCAGATTATACAGAATGAATCAGCATGTATAAGGTGATTGCCCAATTCAAAATAATATTAAAGGCAGCCTTTATGGTTTTGGGAAGTTCATCCCCTTCCTCTCAGTTTCCTTTTATGTTTTTAATTTATTAAATCTTCTTCAGAAGGATCTGTCTTGATAAAAAACTATCCATAGAAAGCCTACAGCTCAATTTAGTTAACCCAGAAATTTGGTTTAGATTTAAATTAATCTTCAGCCATCACTGCCACTTCCGTTCTGAGTATTCAAAGGATTGTCCCAATCTTCCATATCCCTTCTTCAAACACCCTTTCAGATGATTTCTCAGCCTAGAATTTCCTCGAGTAGCACCCCATTGTTCAATAATCCAGTAATTGTGTGTGTGTTCGTTTCACAGATGTGCAAGACCTTACCTGGGTGGTAAGGTCACAAATAACACTCATCTGTTCAGAGTACTCTGCTTGAACTCTTGTTCTGAACCACACTCACAGTGATTAAAACAAAATTTATCAAATTCTAGTGAATTCATAGTGAAACTTTGATAAAAGTGATAAAGCAGGAGAGGGTTTATAGCCTAGTACAAAAAAAAAAAAATCTCAGACCATGTTGGATGTATTTAGAAATGAAAACGGTAAGGCAGTAGCAATAATGAAATTTTCAAAAGTTTGCTAGAAACCTGAAAATTATTTTCTCATAGTTCTTGTTTCTATGAAGCTCAGCCAAGAACAAGCACTCCTTAGTACTAAACCCCACAGCAACACACAACTGAGGCAGTTTTGTTCCCAAAACTTTTAGAATCTAAATATGAGATAAGAGCCTGACAAATACAGGCAGGCAACCAGGATACTAATAAGACACAACAAGAAAATGAGTATCAGTGGCTGCTTCTGTACATATTTAAACTGTTGAATTCGAAGAACATCCTGAAATTCCCAAGATCCTCATATGAACTTTTCTTTGCACAAGCTCCAGCTGTCCTTGCAGACAGTCTGTGTGCACATTAGTTGTGTGACATTTTCATGACTTAGGGAACCAAAAAAAGCAGCATTGTGTTGAAACTATCAACATTATCAAACATTGTCAAACCTGTTTGGCAGCTGAAATGAAGAAGGCCTAACTAGGTCTGCCTACAAATGCTAAGTGTGTGAAACAATGATGAAGAGGGCGAAAAGCTTACCTGTCACCTAAGTGTGCATGCAAGCACTGAGATTGGTGGTTCAACCTTGAAAGAAAACTGCCAAATAAAAAGTGTAGCTTGATACACAGCCAAGAAAATGGTGATCACTCTTTCATAAGTTATCAACCTTTACAAAAGACTTGCTACTTTCTTCAAGGACACAAAGAGCTATTCTTAACAGTAGAAAAAAAAGGATTTAAATTGTGGAGGATTTAACGGAAAAGGGGAGCTCTTGTTAAGCTACAGTAGGGAACATAGTACTAATGATAATTTTGAAATACCTGTGCCCATTTCTCTTTTATCTAATACCACACTTTGATCTTTCAATGAAAGAGTGAGTAGAAAAAATTAAGGTATAAAAAGCCTCTGGTTTTAAGGCTTAAGTAGGTAGGCAAGACTAACACATATGTTCAATATTCACGCCCCCCCTAAGAGACCATTACCTTGAAATCATTACCTTTATTTATTCTTTGGTTTCATGGATCCTGTAAACTTTTAATGAAATAATGCATGAAAGTGGGTTCCATTCAGTTACAAATGCTCATTAATTGTTTGCTAATGCAACACTTTTTTTTTCTATTTGCTCTTCTGGCATTATTATAATGAAGAGCAATTGCTTTATAAAGAAAGTTGTGCAAATACTGTAAATCATGGCTTCTTTACCATTCTACTAACTTGCCCTGCAGTAGAGTTTTTTTGTTAATTAACTTTCTATTGTTTGACATTCCAATTAAATAGAGTAGGGCAATTACTCAAAGTGTTACAAGAGTTGTAAAAGAAAAAAACAAACAAACAAACAAAAAAAAAACCTCCCAAAAACCCCAAGGAAACCAAAGACTTGATAAAGGAAAAATGTCTTTAAAAGAAATAAAACAACAACAACAAAAAACCCTTCTGTACTTTGAAAGCTTAGTGAAAGCTCTGCAAAATTTAGTAGGAAAAAAAAAGAAAAGCAGCTGATGCATCAGCAGTGTAGCAGTAAATTAAAAAACTCACCCTGTTTTGTGTTCAGATCAGTCAGAAGGAAGTGAATCAAGTTAAGTATTGTTCACAGTGGAAGTACATAGGATTTGCTCACCTGAACATATGTCTAATTACAGTACCGATAAAGACCAGCAGGAAAAACCTGGCATGTGCTGGAAATCTAATGGCCTCGTTCTGTCACTGAAATCTTGACTGACTTCTCCACAGTTACCCACAGAACCCTTCATTTTTCTCCTGTTCCTATAGTGCTCGTCCCATCTTATGCCGACATTAGAGTTTTACCTGCAAGTTCTGTGGTACAGTAGCTTGCCTTCAATAAATCCTAAGAACAGGGACATACATAAACTCCAATGATTTAAGGAGACATAATGTATATTTAAAGAATCACAGGCATCTATTTGTGGTCATGACAGGTAACTTCATTATTCTGGAGCTTAAAGTGCTTATCTAATTGCTTATCTAAACAACACAAAGTCTCTTGACATATTATGGAAAAATACAGTTCATTAATTCACAATTCAAAGGAGAACAGCTTTAACAGTCTAACAAGCAAACACCTGATTTATTTAAAATTTTGCCACTTTTGACTTCCAGAGACACACATGGCTAAAGGAGCTATATTTTCCTACCAGCTAATTCATTCAGAAGAGAGACAATATTTTTACAGTCCTTTGGTGGTGCATTTGTGAAGAAATCCCATCACAGATCAATTACAGCTTACAATGCTGGTAAGAAAACAAATATTCGTGACCATGAGAATTATTACACTGTTGCCATGTGTGTCAAGACATATGGACATAAAAAGTACTAAAAACTCTCTGAGATCTGTTAAAAAGATTTTTAGCTTTCTTGCTTGCTTTAACAAAGAAATTCAGAATTTTTTGGGGTGGGACAAAACACTATATCTTTAAAATTATTTCTGAGTACAGTGTGAGCAAAATGGAAAAATAAGAGTGTGTCAGTAAGAAAACTGAAAAGGATTTATTTAATTTTGAAAAATTGTAAAAAAGTTTGACCACAAAAATCTGGATGCTTTCACACAAACTTACTTTGAAATTTTGGCCATAATAACAACCACCTTGTTTTATTGAGATTCATGTTATTTTTGTCCTTAAAGAAAAATTACACAAATCCAAACTATACAGTTTTGTTAAAAGGGATTTATTAAGTTGGTGTTAATCTTTTCTGTCAGGAATCACTATGCATTCTTGAAAAATTTATGGAGTTTAGTGATGTGATTTTTTGGGAAATCATTGACATTTAAGCTTGCAAAGCATTCTCTGAAAAACACAAAAGCATTCAGAGAAGCTGTCAATAGAGATGTTACACAGGAGGATGAGTCACTTGAAGAAATACAAGTTTTTGAGTAATGGCATATTTCTGTACAGAAGTTAAATGTGCATCAAATCATAGAATACAACAAGAATAAAATTCAGGGAACTGGAAAGAAACCAATTTTGAAACTAACAGAGATGGGGTTTTAATTAATTGCATAACAACTGACAGGGAAAAACAAACAGTAAAGGAAGGGTTCAGCTTTGCACAAGGCAAGGAAATCCCCTGGGTGATGACAAACCTTTGTGCATAGGCCTGGCTGCCTTAATAGGTATATTGTCATACTGGATTAAAATTGAATTTAAAAAAGAGCTATTCTGCAGAATGGATTTATTTGGCATATACTTTTGAATTTTCTTTGGTTTTGTGCATTTTGTACATAATCTACATTCTACTATAGATTTGAAAAAAAAATAATTATCTGCTTTCTGTGCTAGACCCCAAGTCTCTCTTTTACATCACTCTTTCCTTCTCCAGAAGTCACTGAAGTATCTTGTTTGCTAGTCCAGATGGAAGGCACATTGAATGTCTATAAACCTGACCATGCCCTGGGAACTCCAGGACACCCTTCCTCACAGAACAAAAGAAGAATGAATCACACTAAACCACTTACTCAAAAAAAAAAAAAAAATCCAGACAAAAGATGGTGAACTTAACATCTATTCCCTAATCAGAGCAGACAGTGATGTCACAGCTGCCCAGATTTTGAGTGTATTTGGAGGAAGGAGCAGCCCATCACCAGCACTTCACCAAAATAGTCAGGCTACCACAACATAGCACCTGTGAACACTTTCTCTCTTCAAGCAGATGCTGATTCAAACTTCCAATGAGATCACCAGAATCTCCTAAACTTTCAGCATTTGTTTGATTGAAAAGCTTTCCTTCGTATCTAAGGCAACACTGACCATGTGCTTACCTCAGACCTGGCCTATCCACTTGTCTCTAGAGCCCTCACCCAAGACACCCAAGCTGAGTGAGAGGTCCCTCTCCCCTCAGGTCAATACAAACTCTTCAGATTTGGACTATGGTGGGATTTAATACTACCATTAATAGCATTTCCAGGCTATTAACTGAAGCAGTTCGCCTTGGATTCCATTTTGTTTTTCACAACTGCCGTGTGAACTCAGGAAGGAGTTTTTTTGGTGACACAGTGAGCTGATGAAGGTCCCACCTCCAGGGCCAGTTTGGTGCCCCAGAAATGCTGTAACCCAGTGCAGTGGCCATGCAGCCCTGCATGGAGTTATGTGATGGAAACAGGCACTGGGGAAGGAGCCTCCCGGGACAGCTTCTGCCAAAGACAACAAGCTATACAACCTTCTGGTACCCCTTTTCTCCAATACTCTTAATGAAGACATAGAAGTTCTTTGGAATTACAGGACCAAAGCCAAACACCTCCACTGAGGTGAAGCCATTTCTGACTCAGCACTGTTGAGTTCTGTCAGACATAAATTTAGGCATCTACAGCTATTTTTTTACTAATGCTTTTAAGTGCTTTGCCATAAGCTTTTAGTTAGAATTTTGGTATGATTTTGCTTTCCACAGACAGCACTAAAGAGAAAAAATTATTTACAGAAACTGATTAAACCTTTTGTATTTATTACAGCACCTGTATTTAAAGTGTTGATGTAGCTAACCATGCACAATATCTGAGAGAAGAGTGTTGCTATTCTTCATATTGTATTTACAATAATATGTATCAGTTTTACTGCTTATGAATGTGGTTAATCTGACAGCTCCTTTAGACTTGACACAGCAAAGGTAAGAAAGAGATGCTGGTAATGCAGTCTTCCAAAAATGTGCCATTAACACTTTCCAGTTTGACCAACAGGACCAGACTCCCAATGAAAAAAGAATGTTTCTATCTCTTTGGCTAGTCACAGATTTTTCCAAGGAGATCACCACCAAATATATCACATATGTTTGGTTTGTCGAGGGCTTTGCACCCCTCTTTAATTCTGAAGATTTTTATTGGTATAAAGCCAAATGATGATACTTTTAACTCCTGAGTTCCAAAAAATATTCAGCTAAAGAGCAAAGTTATACACATATAGCTATATATATATATATATATACAGAAAGGTTATTAATCTCTGTGATGTAAAGAGAAAAAACGGGCTAGCTTAATTAAATTAAGTGTAGCAAGGCCAAGCAAACCACTATATCTTCAATGACGATGAATGTGTGGATTTACAAAGATTTAGGAACCTGAAAAAAATACTGTCCTATTTTAATAATAACAAGAATGAGAATGTGCAACACTCTTCATTTCTTAAAAATTTTACTTTGAAATTGATGGAAGATTTACTTGGTAAAGACTCAGAAGACCTTAGGTCCTATTGCCCATCAGGAGTACTATTTTTTAGTAAGTGCTATTCCTTTTACATTAATGCAGTTGAAATGTTACATTCCCTCTAAGAATCACTGTTTGAAATGTATTATTAAATATGAAAGGGAGAGCCAAGATGTAACTTTCCCTTCCATATTATGTCTGAAGATCCTAGAAATAATACCTGCAAGAGAGATTACATGGGAAGAGGAATTAGTTATTGTTCAGTCCAGGCACAGGTGATAAGGCTGAAAACATCTATAAAGACCAGCATCAAATAAAGGTGGGTGTACGTTTCAGAACTGACAGCATGAAGGAACAGCTGAGGCCCAATTAAAAAAGAAAAGAGGAGTAGAAAAACGGACATCAAGTCTGGAAAACTAAAAAGAAAGAGAAAGGATAAATGTGGGACACAGGCTGGAACTCAGCCTGAAGTATCAGAAGCATTGACAAAAACCTCATATTGTGGGAAAGGGTGGGTTATTAACACACAAGAAGTAGTTTTCAACAATTCCATTAACATGCTAAGTCCTTCTTACATAAACGTCTTTGTAATGTGGATCCTAGTCACTTGCTGTTAACAACAGGTAAATCCCAACTCTGTTCCAAGGAGAAGTGAATGTTTCCAACATTAAAGTGTGAGCACAAAGAATTTACACACAAAATACAAGTCAAGTCTGTCCAGAAATTTTTGGGTTGTGATACTCTGTAAAAAGGGAAATCAGACCATTCCATCAATGTTGCAGTGCCTCTGGGCATGGCTGGTGGCCCAGCTCGGCCCCACTGTGCTGACAGCCGCAGGGGTCGGTCCTTTCCCCGCCCGCGCGGTGCAGCCGGGAGTGGTGGGTCATGGAGGGTCCCCAGCTGCGGCGGCAGGGGCTGTCCCTGCCCAAGGGGACAGCTCACTGGTTCCTGTGCCGTTTGCGGACAGCTGACTCACTGGCTGGCGCCCCTGTCAATCATTGTCATCCTCCACAGTGATTGGCTCTCTCCCGACTGCCCTTCCCTCACCTCTGTACTATGACACACCCCTGACCACCATTTTGTCTCATCTTTACCGCACTCCATGCTCCAGTAATAAAACCTTACTGGCAATAAGCGGAAAATAACCCTTTCTCGTCTCTTTTCTTCCCTGCCTAAATTAAACCGCTGTGCGTGAACTAAGCCTCAACTCTGCAGGAGCTTTGATGCTCGGCTCGACTCTGTTTAGAGACTGGATAAAGCCAAAGTCACTTTCTTCAGGACATGAGACTGCTGCTAAAGGCTCCGAGTTACTCGCACTTTCTACCTGCGGCACATCAATAACTGTGGCACTAAAAATTACACACTTAATGAATCTCATACCTCAACTTCCTTCCAGTATCCCAGGAAGAACAAAAAGGGATTTTTACTTCTTTTAATGCTTATTTTATCTCTGGATTGCTGCTGATCTGCATAGTTTTTCATTTTCTACCAGTGTGTGAATGAATGCCAGAGGATATAATGCTTACTGGTGTGCCCAGTGGCTTTAAATTCTTGGAAACAAAGTTGAGGGATTTTTATTCAGGTATGACTTTAAAATAACGTCACTCAGCATCTGGCAGAAATATTTCACTCATGTAACATTATTAAATACTGTAAAATAACACATAGCCTGCTCCCCTGGGTCCTATGGAGTTTTCTATAAAGCAATAGCTTCCAGGGAACCAAAATATTTTCTGTGATGACTCCCTGGTTTCTTCTTGACACTTACGATACCTGTGGCTTGGGGCAGGGTGATACTAAAAGTGAAAAGTTTATTGGAAGGTCTTGGGCCTTTTAAAATAGAAGTTCCATAAATCCACTCTAGCTGGACATTTTTTCTGCCTCCTGCTGTAGCAAAGGACTAAAGTCAATGGTTCAGAGCCTTCCAGGCCGTCAGCCATCATTCTTAGGCCAACCTTTCTTTAAAATAGGGATTGTAATTCAAGAGGAACCAATACGAGTATTTCATTCAACAGAAATATTTTATTAGGAATTAAAAGAAATGAAGCATCTTAACCAACACGTCTGTTTGGAAGTTATAGGAGATTAATAAACCATTCCTTCACTAAACAAGTTTTTGTACAATAGTTTTTTCTTATGGAAATAATGAAATATAAGTAAATTCTTTTGGAAATAACAAATTATTTTACTTAAGCAGTCAAAATCTCTGTCCTTCCTCTGAGATCCCCAAACCAAATCCCTTGAAACTGTTTCATCATAAGATTCCATGTCACTAAGTATATTTAGTATGCTAAAAGGAAACTTAATTTTCAGACCTTGAAGATCTGGCTTGTAAAGAAAGACTCTTGAACCTAAAAACCTAGTACAAAATCCAGAAAAGTAAGTAAAAAATTACTGCTGACACTGTTAGGCAAAACTCTTAGTGAACATACACACAAACTAAAAAAAAACAGAGATGTAACAGAAAGAACAGGGGTAACAAGGGGAAACAAAAAACCAGAAAGATGATGTTTTAATTATTTCAGCTTTATTATAAGAACATTTCCTGAAAGTAGAACCTATTAATTCAGGAAGTGGACAGATGTCAATCTTTTAAAGACAATTCACATTGTAACACAAAAAATTCCAGTGAACTTTTATTTTTAATGAAAAGTCCTACACAAACAGTCTAAAGGAGTCCTGAAAATCCTTAAACAGATTTTCTGAAGTTCTGATGTTCTTCCAATGGCTGTTAGCTACACTGGCAGAAATCATGTCTAAAGGACATATTTCTGACTTTTCTACAACTGAGTCACTTTCATTTCAAACATAAAATAAAAGGACAAAACTTGTACTTGAGTAGAGCAATATTATTTTTTTTAACTAAATTGTAGACATTTCTAGAAATGATAGGACAAGGAGTAGTGGTTTTAAACTGCAGGAGGATAAATTTATATTAGATATGAGGAATAAATTCTTCACTGTGAGGATGGTGAGACATGGATTGCTCAGAGAAGTGGATGCCACATCCCTGGAAGTGTTCAAGGCAGGTTGGAGCAACCTTGTCTGGTGGAAGGTGTCCCTGCTCATGGCAGCAGAGTTGGAAATAAATCATCTTTAAGGTCCTTTCCAACCACAAACTCTTCTGTGATTCCATGATTTTGAAATGTTATTTACATTAAGAATTTGTCTTATAAGTTCCTGTATAACTTTAAAATAAATTTGTCCATGCATACTTCTGAAATTCCTTTGAACTGAAGCTATTAAAGCAAAGAGTTTTTTATTAAAATAATTCATGTGTTCTGCCCATGAGAAGCCACTGACTTTAGACTACTGGAAAAATAATTCTTGACCCATATTTGCATCAGACACTGAGGCCATTCCTTTCATCTGAACTCTGTACCAAACTATGAAATGAAAGCATGTGTGAGCAAAGGAGAAGTGCTGAAAAGAGTGAAAGAAGTGCCAAAAAGAGTACATGCACAAAGAGTGGAAAACAATTCCCCTTATTTGAAATCTATGCATAAATACTGGATTACAAAAGAGACCAGTCTTCCATTTCATTCTAATTTTAAATTGCTGCTTGCAAGTTATGTTTTCTTGCTTCTATTTTCCACAGTGTGAAATGCATCCATAAAATCTTTAAAAGACTTCTATAAAACAAGAACCAAATCTTCAGCTGTATGTCTTCAAGAAAACTGAAACATATCTAAGTTCTTAAAATAGCAGTGAAAGGTAAAGAATGTTAACAAATTTTTTATTCTTTTTTCAAGGCAGGAATATAAAAGCTTTGCAAAATATCCAAATACCATGAGGTCCCTCACAAACCAGTCACTGCCTATCTTAAGTAACTGCTAGACACTCAACAGCCCAGTGATAGTACCAGTTATTGCAATATATTTTATCTAACAGAACAAGAAAATTAATAACGAAAGTGAAAACAAAGTGTATACTATCCAGGGTATTAACATCCAGGAACATATTGATATTTAAAATAGAATAATAGGATAACTCAGAAGAAACTGCTGGGGTCTCAAGTCCAACTTCCTGCTGATAGCAGGCTCTGCTCTAATATTAGACCATATTGTTCATGGCTTTATCTAGTTTGGCCTTGTAAACCTCCGAGGATATGTCATATTCTTTATACTGAAAAATATTTTATTTATATCCAGTCAGAATCACCTTTGTTTCAATGTATGCACTGAACCCTTGTCCTCCCATGATGTGCTGTCTCTCAGCACCTACCAAGCTGTGCAACTTGCTGTCTGCCCAGATGCCCAGGTCCTTCTCAGCTGTTCCTCAACCAGTCAGCCTCTAGCCTGCATCGATGCAAATGGTTCTTTCTTCCCAGATACAGGACTTTGTCTTTGAACTTGATGAATTTCACAAGGTCCTGACATCCCATTCTTCCAGCCTGTCTGCCTCTACTCAAATGGCAGCCCTGACCTCTAGAATATAGAATACAGTCACTGGTAGAGGCTATAGAAGGAGCATACTCAGGATTTATCATGCAAGTGCTATCCAAAACATGTGAAAGTACGAGTACATTTATTCCATGGCTCACAAAGGGGCAAATATTGCTCCATTTGTCTCTGACTTCATTGGAAGAGGATTTTCAAAATTTTTCCCCCTGTATTTTTTTAAGAGTATAGTAATGTTCTGGAAGCCCACACAGTATGTTCAGTAACTCCTTGGGGAATTGTAGCAATCCCTTACTGAAAACAATGTCAAAGACAATCCTTCATATACTGTAAGAGAGATCGCATACTTTCATACAAAACAGATATATCTTATATTACATGAAGTTTTCCTCTTTTCCAATACCCATTTTTCTGACCAAAAAAAATTCAGAAGTCAAGGAGACAGACATAGGAGTAAAATTATCCATCCTCTTGAACATTTTTTTTTGCATTGAAACATTGAAGTGTCTTTGTGTAAACTTATCAGAACTTTCAAAAATTCTTTTAATACACTGTTCCACACAATCTGCTAGTCAGGCACAGCCCTATAATGACAACCTGGAATGGCCAGTTTGATGTTGACAGTAATGAAGCAAGTCAAAGAAATTAAGATGTCTTTAAAAAAAATATAGAAAGATTTCATTTTTAAACGAGGTGGGTCTTTTCTTTTATAAAAGAAGAGAGATAAAATGAGGTTTTTTCCAAAAATTATGAAAAATCCACAGATGGTGTTCATTTCACTCTGTTTGCTGACATCTAAGATGGTTGAGATAATGATAAAAGACAAACCCCACAAAACTCACCATTAAGAAGAGAAATCTAAAGGTGGGGCATGGAAGGAGAAGGGGAGTGTGCCTGCCCTGGTTGTGTGAGAAGTGGAGAAGATTGCTTTGGGAAATAATAGTCTATAGAAAATTGTAGCCCAAACGAAGGACAAACTAGTACCCAAGACTCTTTGAAAGGTATGCATTTAGTTCAGTTCTTCATTGATGCATATTTTCAGAACACTAAACCACGTATTTTTTACAGTTACAGTAGTGCTTGCATCAGCCAATGCCTGCCAAAGGATGATCAATAGTCAAAACACAGGGGTGGGTGCACCCATGTCAATAGATACTAAATCTTTCCAGAGCAGAACAGGGTCAGAAGCTCAAGTAATTAGTCATTCTGCCTACCACAAGCTCTTTTAAGCCCATATTTAATGCCTGGAGGCAGTGAAACATAAACAGGGGTTATACAAGAATCACAGATCACAGCACAATTCTCTTGGGAAAAAAGGAAAGTCAATCTCACTTACATTGCTCTGATAACAGATTACGCTGTTTCTTAACCTATTTAACACTAGGTTTAGATAAATATGTTATTCCTCTCTTTTCCTTAAAGGATTTTAAATTATTAGAAAGTTGCAGAAAAAGCAATCTCCAATAAAACCTCTTCTTAAACACATTTCTTTCTGTTCCAAGTGTAAAATTATACTGCCTAGGTTTACACATTTTTTTGCATGTCTTAGAGACTAATCTTTGCAAATTAGGAATAGAATCAGGCAAGGATTTTCTATTAATACTACAGACCACACTAGAATGTCAAGGATTTGTAATACAGTTTTTCTTAAAAGGTGCAAGTGGTCACAGCATGGTTCAATGATATTCTGTGACTTTCATTATCCTAACTCATTGCTCACTGTTACATTAAATTGCCTTGGATTCCACAGACCTGATGATTTTTGAGAAATTCCTTTTTCCCTTTCCAATTCAGAGCTGTTGAATTAAATCTCTAAAAGTTATCCTCGAAGAGCAAGACAACTTGGATGATATTTTTCCTTTGATTCCAGAAAAGGCAGATGTTTCCTTACCTCTCCAGGGAGCAAGAAAGGTGCAGATCCGTGACACTGGCTGCCTTGACATATAGCTGTGCAAGGGATACACCCACATTCCCAAATCACAAAAGTTGCTACAAGAAAATGTTCCTATCCATTGTGTATGGAAAGACAATACAGAGATCTGGCCATCAGGTCAGCTTCTAGATAATGTACTATAAATTATAAAATGAAAGAGGATTTCCGATCTTTGTTAAAAGAGCTCACAAAATATAGGAGATAGAAGAGTATAAAGCAGAAATAGTCTTTCAAAATGTTTGCCACATAGTTTCCCTGAGACTGATAATATATCTAAGAGAGATGTATCCATTGTGCTTACAGCATTTTACCAAAATAGAGTTGTTTAAAGCAGTGTACACACCCTTTCATCTTCGCAGTTCCCAAATACCCACAAAAAACACTGGGAGGGGGAAGGGAGACAATACAATCTCCTTCGCTGTCTAGTGAACTGATTTCAGATATTTCTATATAATCACAGGTTTTGAGGAACTTTAAAAGTTCTATCACTTGTGAATAGTTTAAATACAGCTCCAATCTGCACCTACTCAGGGGCAACTCCATATCAGACTACCCAAGTCAGAACAAAAGCCCTCTATTTCTGGACATTAAAGCCACTGTTGTTGCAAATGATACTATACCATATGTCCATCTTTCCTAGCCAATCCTTGAATCATAGAATCAATTAGGTTGGAAAAGACCTTCACCATCGTCAAGTCCAAGCTTTGACCAATCACCACCCTGTCAAGTAACCATAAAACTAAGTGCCACATTCAGTTATTTCTTGAGTTACCACACATTCAAAAAAGTGCCCACATACAGATGGTAAGATAAAGACAGGAAACTGCAATGACATTCACAAGTCAGTAGTTGAAATTATTCCATTATTATGAATAATCATAACCCTTCTCTTTAAATTTGAATAGGGTATGGATTGTTGTCTTCCTCTTCTTTTTTTCTTTTTCTTGTATTAAACTGACAAAAGGTTTAGCAAGAAAATCAGCTCTAGAGAGCTGTGATTTGCCATCTTAGCTTTTCTTCCCCACAGAGCAAAAATAGATATAATTTAGTTGACTTAACTTTTTCATGTGAATATTAGACTTTCAAGACATGATTTTTTATTTTACTCTACTGGGAAAAGAGGCAAGAGAATGTGAAAAGAATCACTATCATTGGCTTTCCACATCTTCATAAAATTTCAGAATAATAGTCAGCAACATTGCAAGACCAATTTATTCCTCTTAGTTTTTCATCCCACGGATTAAAAGAGGCAGAACATAACAAAAGTGATATGTTATCCTATTCTATGAGAAAAATAAAGACCCTTCAACAAGAATGGTTAGGCAAGACTGAATACTAAACCAATCCAGCCAAACCAATCAAATCAGAAATTCTATTTTCATTTTATGTCTTGATTTCTGACATCAAAATTTGATAGTCCTATTATAAAAGTGCACATTCAAAAAATTTACTTCTTTTTATCACAGTTACTCCAGCCTTTACTCTCAGTGTTTGATATTGAGAAACATAATGCCAGTCTTTTGATAACATAATAATTCCTCTACTACTGAGTCATGGCATCAGAAACACAACTTTAGTATTCTGACATCAAATTTATCTATTCGAATTTTCTGTACTACACAAAATGAAGTCCTAGAGACAGCCTTTATGAATTGTTCTTAATATTCCATACATAGAATAAAAATGACATTTAGCTAAGAGGGTGGTATAAGACAGGAAGTAACATAAAGATATAGGCCATTCTCTAGAAAAAGCTGTAGACCATGAAGACATACAACTCCTAAAATTAGCATGCTAATTCCTGTGCAAAACTTTAAATCTTCTAATGCCAGCCTGCATAGTACAATATGTCTAGAGACAGCACATTTGCATGGTTTATTATATAAAGCCTTAAAATTCAACAGCTAAACCATCTGTAGACCTTGGTCTTTAAGAGTGGTTTATTATTAAGCAGTTTCTTGTAGAAAACCAGGCTGCATGGAGTATTTTGCCAAACCAAGTGACAGACTAAATATTGGTGTCATGCAGAAGTGAGTAGTAGGCACACAAAGTAACCCTTTAGCCAGAATCATCACTCCACATGAAACCAGCTTCACAGAATGAAGTTCACATGAAAACTTTGCCTCAAACAATTCAGGCCATGCTTTGGTGACAATCATTTCATACTTCCATACAAAAGCATGCACTTCCTTAAAGGCAGATTTAAGAACAAGGGCTCCAAATAGTGGCAAGACTAAGCTATAAAATAAAAACATGGTTTGGATTGAAAGGAACGTCTAGTTCCAATCCCCCAGTCATGGACAGAGAAACTAGCCCAGGCTGCTCAAAGCCTCCTCCAAACTGACCTTGAACATTTCCAGAGATGGGGCATCCACAACTTCTCTATTCAGTTTCTCACCACCCTCACAGTAAAGAATTTCTTACATATACGTAGTATTAGCACAACTTACTGATTTATTGCAGACTTATTTTTACTGACATACTACTTAAAATAATTTGTGCTAAGTGTTCTATTGGCCCTTTCTACTCAATGTACTGTAACATACAGCATATCTGATCTCAGGCAAAAACTTTGTGTCAACATTTATGATTACTTGTATAAGCATACATATGTCTGTACGAGCGAATTAACATCATGACATCACAACTTGTGAATGACTTCCAGGGCAAGGAAAGAGATCTGTCTTTCAAGGTGGACAGCAATTTGCTAAAAGCATGCTCAAAACTGAGTGAGTCATAAGGATTTGTCAAAGGCCAAGGTAAAAGGATCAACAGAAATTACCTTTCTGGAATTCAGAGCTATGGCTTAAGTCTGAATGAAGCACACTTATGTTTATGGTATGATTCGTGCCAATATACCTCTCCCAATAAAAACACATTTTGTTTTTGTGTAAATGTGTAAATGCTTATCAGAGATTAACAGAACAGAAAAGCTCTTACTTCCAAAACAGAGTGTGTATTTCCTTTTTGGCATGTGTCTAACATGGTTGCCTACTTCTAACTTCCATAAAAAACGCAGAATTCTTTGCGGCAAGGAAGGTTTCAGGGTGATCAGTAGAGGAATATGCAATTGCTACAGTAGTGGAAACCCTTAAGAGCAGGATGCTAGGCATATTACTTCTATAAGGTTTCAAAAAAATTGTAGGATGCACCCTCACACAGGTGCACAGACCTGCACCTTAACAGCTATATAAAAGAAGCACCTTCTCTTGACCCCTGTCAACCAGATAAGCCCTCCTGCAGCAGCCCATTGCTGCACACAATCAAAGTGCACTCAAAATGTCTAGAGCCATAAGTGTGTTTGTGCCAATTATAACCTTTGTGCCTCTCTCCATGCATCCTGAAGGGAGCAAGACTCAATGTCAAGGTTTTGATTCCATTAGGACCCCATTAGTAAATGTCCAGTGGTTTGTATAACACATTTTATTCTCTACTGTTTTTCAGAATTCTCACACTATCTTTACACAAGCCCAAAGAATTGAAATATTTCTGTTTGCTTTAGAAGATCAATTTTTGCACTTCTAAAGGTCTCCAAGTTCTGCTTCTGACAATACAATATAATAGTAATAATAGTAATATTCTTGAGAATGCAGTCCATACCACTTATAGAACACCTGTGTTCTTGGAGAAAGCAACATCTAAATTCATATTACATTGTATTATAAATTCAAGTCTCAAAAGAGTTTCCTATGGGTTTCAGGTATGTTTCACCAAGAGATGCTTATAAAACATTGAACTAGCACAGTACAAGACTGGAAAACTTTACAGCTCTGCAAATGCATTCCATAAAACATACTGCATTCTCGTGATTGACCAGAGTACTGTTGTATAAAGCTGAAGCCTCAACACAATCCTCAGCACTCACTCAAGGAAGAGTGTAACAAAAACTAGTAAGTCTCAATTAGTAGTATAAATATAGGAATTGTTTTTCTAACGTAAGAAGCCACAGCACACTTTAAGTTCAGGTTATCATGGTTTAAGAATTGGGTCTTCCAGGATGTGGAAACACACATTCACCATCACAGAGTGCCTAGAAACTCACATGAAGGACTTCCATTCACTAGGTGCTCTACAATGCAACCAGGAGACATCCATCTCTGTCATGATAGAGCTGAAATGAAAATCATAAGTGGAAACTATGACAAACACAAAAGTACTCCTGACAGTTTATGGAAAGTCATTTTCAAAAGCACCCAAGAGTTTAAACTATTCCAGATGCTGAGGAAAGAGCCCATGCTTGAGTGACTTGCTCAACATCATTTAGAGCACTCAACAGCTTTGAGAGGTGAAACCAGAACTCCAAAAACCCCTTTGCTGGTGCTTTAACATCAAGAACATCCTTTCTCTCCATTAATGTTCCAGGCTGTCATTTCTCATACTTGGGTTACCACACATTTTGAGCAAAGTATGTCTCAAAAAACATTTTCACTAGATTGTCATCACATTCTGCTTTACAAATACTGTAGATGTGAGGCTATGGAAACAGAGAAAAAAGGTAATAAAATATAGCAAATACATAAAGATGAATATTCCCTTCCCCCTCCCTCTCATAGAGGCATTCTTTCATTTCCATGAAATGAAACTGACCTGATACACTTATCCACAGGTTCATCAGTTTCTATGCAATTTTAAGACACACTTCATTATTCATTTGAATCACTTGGCTGCCCTCTTGAAAACTGTCTGTAATATTCAAATATTAATTCCATTTCCAAGAGTTCTACCCATGTTTTTCTTCTCCCTTGTGTCTACTTGGGCAGATCATTAATTAATGAATCACTACAGATAACAGGTTCATATTTAAGTACTCAGTGGTGCAGATGGCCTGAATCTATTCATGAGGAAAGCCTGCGTTTTGCCTTTTTGCCTAGTGACTTTCACCAGGAAAGCCACTGAGTAGGCACAAAATAGATCAGGGTTGATTTTATTGCTTTTAATTCATTTCCATTCAGACTGAAGAAGTGTGAGACATCTGGTTAGACAACAGGCATGTGGAACAAAGGTGTAGTTACAAGCCTCAATAGACTTTTTACAGTTACATTCATAATTTGACAAGTGGCAAATAAAGTTTTAAGCAAGGCAGAAGATACTTTATCTGAAGGAACACTAAGTTTCTACCACTAGAATACATCAAATTTAACTCTCCTACTGCTCACACAACAATCAGAATCAAGCCCTAGATCTCAGAAGTAGGCCAGTCAACCCAAAGCCTTATTTGTGTCTTATCACATTTCATTTTACAAAGTCCCTGAATAGCAGCTTCTCTCAAAATATCGGTTATTCAGAACTTCAAAGGAAGTGAAATACTGAAAGTTTCAGATTATTGATACTATTTCTCTGTCAATGACAGGAGCAGCAAAGCTGGAAAAGAAGCTGGAATATTCAATGCCAATTAAAAACAAAACACAAACACACACACACACACACACACAAAAAAAAAAAAAAAAGACATAAGATCTAGGGCATGTTTGGAACTCCTTTTGAACAATTCCAAGGCAGTAAAGTCTTATATCACTTAGAGGTTACAGAAGAAACTGATTAGATATTCAAACTGTAGACTGGATACTGAAAAATAGAACAATTAATACTCAATTTTCTCTTTACTAAATGCAGTCATGGCCCGCCAATCTTAATTTCAAGCCCAAATGATTTTAGAACCATAACAAGAGAGACTGTAATGTGTCTGATTTGTTTATACTTTAACAGTTTTGGGTTCTCTTATTATTATTTTCAACAGATTACTTAAAATTATTTTGCTGATATATTGACAAAGCTGGAGAAATATTTAGAATACCAAGATGTCCAAGCAAAGAGTCAATTCCCTTTCCTCATACTTTATGCAACCATATTGCCATAGGTAAAACTTTTGGGATTTTTATCTGTGACAGTGGAACCAATGGATTAGTAACACATGATATCAAAAATAGTAAACACATAGTGAGCAGTAACTCAGAAACTGTGGAAAATCTCTTTGGTATTTCACTGCTTAAACCAGATTTCACCCAGATGCTGGGTGCAGCTAGTGGTGCATAGTGATGTACAGGTCCTGAAGTAGTTCTAAACCCTCTGGGCTTTCTGGTCAAAGGCAGAGAGCAGTAACATACTCTCCTGTATTCAGAGGTTCCAGTTCAGCTCAAGGTTTCAATAACAAGGATGTCCTGGCTACGTTTTCCTGGCTGTGAACGCAGCACTGACATATAGGATGGGTCAGGAGGGACAGAGAGCAAGAGTCAAGCACTACCCTTCAACGATTACCAAGGCACAGCAAACAGGAGCAATCAGGAGACTTGGAGCAAAAATATAGCTTTGATCCTAAGCAACATGTAAAAATAGGCATGCCAAGGGACAAGGTCATCCAAATTTCCCAGGGGACATGAAAGCACTGTAAAATCTATACAGAAATGTGCTTATCCTGTGCCTTTCTTTTATCATTTTGACTCACTAACAACCACATTTTAAGTTTGACAAGATGTTGAGTTTTTTTAATAATCCAAATACTGCTTTATCATTTGTAGAGAGTATACTCTAATTAGAAAATAAATTATACAAAGACTGTCTTCTCTTGAGCTTGAGGACATGGTTGCTCTCTATGAAAAAGTTAAAAGAAATTTTCCACCATTTCTTTCCTTTGCAAAACACCGTTTTCATAAACTTCTCTGTACAACAGCCTTTATCTAACAGCTGAAATAAAACAGATATAGAAAGGTAGCACTACTGCTTGACAGACTTTTCCCTCAAACACAAACATAGGTACATGTGGGATTTACTACAGTAATATAAGGAACACTTAATTTAATTTTAAACACTTAATTTTACCACTTCCTTATATCTTCCTGGACACAATAATATAATAAGGAAATGGATGTAGATCTAGCACACAGAAGAATAATAATTTTATTAATCAGATCTTCATTTCACCTTTACCAATGAAAAACTTTCAATAACATGAGAAGTTTTGCCTAACCAGGCTGCCTAAAAGCCAAAGGACAGGTTTCAGTATTTTGTCGTGGATGAACAACATTGTCTATGCACCATATAATTCAAATCACAGAAACACAGAATTTGTTAGGGTTGGATGGGACCTCTGGAGATCATCAAGTACAACTCCCCTGACAAGGCAGGGTCACCTAAAGCAGGCAACATAGAAACTTGTCCTGGTGGGATTTGAATATCTCCAGATAGAGAGATTCCATGACCTCCCTGGGCAGCCTGTTCCTGTGCTCTGCCACACTCAATGTATAGAAGTTCTTCCTCATGTTGAGGTGGAACTTCTTGTGTTTTAGTTTATGGCCATTGCTCCTTGTCCTGTTGCTGGACACCACTGAAAAAAGTCTGGCACCCTCTTGGCATCCACTGTGGAGATATTAACATGCATCAATGAGATCCTCTCTCAGTCTTCTCCAGATTAAACAGGCCCAGCTCCCTCAGTCTCTCCTCATAAGAGATGCTCCAGTCTCTTAATCGTCTTTGTGGCCCTATTCTGGACCCTCTCCAGTAGCTCCTTGTCTTTCTTGTACTGAGGAGCCCAGAACTGGACACAACACTCCAGACGTGGCCTCACTAGGGCCAAGCAGAGGCAGAGGATCACCTCCCTCAACCTGCTGGCCACACTCTTCCCGACGCAGCCCAGGACACCATTGGCCCTCCTGGCCTCAAGGGCACTGCTGACTCATGGCCAACTTGTCATCCACCAGGATTCCCAGGTCCTTCTCTGCAGAGCTGCTCTCTAGGAGGTCAGCCCTCAGCCTGTGCTGGTACTTGGGGTTATTCCTCAGGTGCAGGACCCTGCACTTGCCCTTGTTGAACTGTTAGCCAACTCTCCAGCCTATCAAGGTCCCACCGAAGGCAGCACAGCCTTCAGGTGGATCAGCCACTCCCCCCAGTTTTGAATCATCAACAAACTTGCTGAGGGTGCACTCTATGCCTTCCTCCAGATTGTTGATAAACAAGATGAATAAGACTGGATACCGTATTGGTCTCTTGGGAACATCATTGACAAAAGGCCTCCAAATGAATTCTGCTCTGCTGATCAAAACCCTCTGAGCTCTGCCATTCAGTTCTTGAGCCACCTCATTGTCCATTCATCTAGCCCACATTTCCTGACCTGACCTGCAGAATGTTGTGGGAGACAGTGTCAAAAATTGAGGCAGAAAACATCCACTATTCTTATCAACCCATTCTGTCATGTCGTCACTGAAGGTTATGAGAAGTCAATTTACATAGTAGCCAAATTCTGTTGTACACTTCACAGACACATACACACAGACATAGCCTCTGATCCACACAGTTTGCAATCCAATCAAAGACAATATGAATAAAGAAAAATGCCCAAAAGCATATGGAGAGAAATTATAACTTTGTAACTATAGATGTAAGAGTTTGCTATATGAATGACTTAAAGCTGCTGATTTCCATCCCTCTGCCAAAGAATAATTATGCACAGCATAACACTAATATGCTGCTAGTTTCCGTTATTTTTTCTATCTTGACTATTGTGACTGTAAGAACCTCTATTTAATGAAAAAGAAGAAAAAAAAAAGAGCTGGGTCAATTTGACATTTCATTTTCTACTCGGCATTACTACTCTTTAAAAAACATCCCTATCCAGATCCTTCCTGATTATCCCTCCTTTTCAGAAATCATAATGATTAGTTACAACAGTGAAAAAAAGAGAAAGACTACAACTGCAGGAAGGGCTCTGTGTCCTAGACACTCTTTTTAATGAGCAATCATGACACAAAAGTTCTCCTAAAAATATGACCAACATGTCACTAACAGGGAAAAAAACACCAAAAAACCAACAACCTTCTTTATTTCCTTTCATTATTTTTTTTCCACGTGTGGTGGTTTGATAAGTTTGGGAGGTCTAGCTTTTTGGGTGTGGTAGGGGCCAAAAGATGGCTCCTGTAAGGAGCTTCCAGACGCTCCCACAGCTGTCCAGTCAGGGCCTATCTCTGATGGTTCCTGGGAGACTGATGTGCTGTTTTCCACAGTTGGGCCAATTAGGAAGGACAGAAACGCCTCTGCGACAGTAAATTTAAGAAGCAATCTCTGTAGTACGCATGCGCGCTCCATGTAGCCCTGTAGTCATGTAGGTAGTAGATTAGGCAGGGGAGAAGGAGTACAGCAAATAACTAGGAAAAACAACTGAAACATCAGATATGAAAGCCAGCAAACGATGCCAGTCTGCCAAAGAAGAGAAGCAATGGAGGAGGAGGTTCCTGCATCATNCTGGGAAGAAACAGCGGCGGCAGTTTTGGGCTGCGTGCCAACTTCTGCAAACCGTGCAAGTTTGCCAAAGGAGAGAGAGAGAGAGACCCCTCCAGGTATAATTGCTAAGAAGAGGAAACACCTGAGCATCGAAGGACTAAACTAATTAGAAAAAAAACCCTCCCCAGGTTCCCCTTACGATCTGGGAGGAGAGAGAGGGCTGTGAAGCTTTTGGGTGGGGGGAGGGGAAGATGGGAGGACGGCAGAGGAAGAATGTTTGGGAGATGTTCCTTTGTTTTTGCTTGCTCCTTTGACTCTGTAATAAATTCACTTTATCACTTAGCAGCACTGACCTTGTCTCAGCCTGATTTTGCTCCTCTGCCAGCATGTCTTATCATGGATAGTATCACAGTTCTATTCGGAAGGGGGGAAAAGAGCGGTTCTAGTGGGGCTTTGGCTGTTGGCCAGGGCTAAACCACTACACCACAAAAGCTGAAAGTGTTCTGACACTCTTAAGAACACCTTCCACTAAAGAGACCAGACATGTTAGGGACAATTTCCCAGGGCATGAAGCCCCAAAACCTATCTTGGGTGCTAAAAGCCATCGCTTATGAAATTTGACTTTTGAAAATCTATTATTTCTCTTCCCTTCTAAATTCCCAGTGTTATCAGTGCTTCAGCAGCTGAGTAGTACCTAAGACTTAGCAATTCCTCAGGCCTATGTGAAGTACAACCTAGACATTTTTAGACTTCTAAAGCAATTTTACTGTACAGTACTGTCAAATCACATGTAATCCCACACAAAACACCTGAGAAAGAGATGCATCCTTTCACATCCAGAAACCTAATAATTTGAACATTCAACTGGCACGTAGGAGGCAAATTTACTAAATCCTTTTTCTGCTTGATCTGTGGCAGAAATCTGAACTTAGGTCTGTGTCAGTGCACGGAGAAGCTCTCTTACCGTCTGCTTCAGAAGCTGTTCTATTTTGTAGGAAACACTTGGCTACTCAGGGAGCAATAGAGAAAAGGAGAATTCTGTATACTGGCTGTTAGGACATTCACTAGAGAGACTCAAGCCCTAATCCTTGTTCTGATTAATATTTCAGGATCTTGTCTCTTGTTGGGTGTTGTCTACTTTGTATAAAATTCTTAAATATTATTTGAATTGGGATGAGTATCCAAGTATCTTGACTGTCCTTATCACCAATTGCAGCAGTATTATCTCTTCAGGCCAGCAAGTAGCAGACTGCTTCCCCAAAGCAGAATGTTCCCAACAAGAAGGGCTGAATGAGCCTCATCCTTAAGCCCTCAGGGCCCCAGAGCTACAATGGTTTAAGGAAACATTAATCCGTCTGTTATAATGTAGTCAAAAATGCTAAAAGGTTGAAAATTGTGGTAACTTGCAAGAAATAGATGAGTAAGATGAGAAAGATATTTTCTCCTTTATTTTCTTTCAGGAAGGAGATGGCTTGATCTAAGTGGTATTGACATCAAGAAAAAAGAAAGATTGTTAATAGGGGGAAATGGCACTTATTTATTAAGTGACAGAAGGCTGCAAGTCATATCTTGTCTCAGCATACTGCCACAGTTCCCTAAGTCTATTCTCATATATGCTGTTGATAATTCTGCCTGCTGGAAGTGCAATTGTCTGGTCAATAATACCCATTCATGTTTCACCAACCTGATAACCTTCTATTGCAGTGACTGGCTTGGAGGTAATGGAAGAGCTGTGGACATTGTCACTATCAGTTTCAGTAAGGCTTTTGACACTATCTTCCATTACATCCTCAGACAGAAGCTGATGAAGTATAAGCTAGATGAGCCCATACTGAGGTGAACTGAAAACTGGCTGAATGGTTGTGCCCAGAGGTGCGTGAGCCATTAAATTAGAGGCCATTAAATAATAGTATAACCCAGCATCAATACTGAGTCTAATCCTGTTAAACACCTTCCTTAACGAACTGGATGACAAGGCAAACCATACCCTTAGAATGTTTGCTGATGATACAAAACTGGAATGACTGGCTGATACACCAGAGGGTTCAGTCATCACCCAGAGGGACTTTGACAAGCTGGAGAAACGGGATGACAGATATATTGTGAAATTCAACAAGGAAAAGTGCTGAGTCCTGCACCTGGGGAAGAACAAGCCCAGCACCAGCAGATGCTTGGGACCACTCAGCTGTAAAAGAACTTGGCAGAAAAATACCCAGGGTTCCTGATGCACACCAAGTTGAACAGAAATCAGCAATGTACCCTTGTGGCTGAGAAGGCTAACTGTATCCTGGGCTGCATTAGGAGGAGTGCTGCTATCAGGCTGAGGTGGGTGATCCTCCCCGTTTACTGGTGAGGCCATACCTGGAGTACTGTGCCCAGTTCTAGGGTTCCTAGTACAAGAGAGAGATGGAGCTACCGGGATTTGGACTTGATGACCCTGTCTAACTCAAGATTTTCTTTGATCTTATGATGCTGGAGAGGATCCAGCAAAGGGTCACAAACATGAGGAATGGACTGGAACATATCTCCTGTGTGGAAAGGCTGAGAGGGCTGGGACAGTTCAGCCTGGAGAAAAGAAGGCTCAGGGCAGGGATCTCAGCAATGTGTACAAATACTCAAAGGGAGACTGCAAAGAGGACTGAGACAGGCTCTTTTCAGTAGTGTCCCATGACAGAACCAGAGGCAATGAGCATAACTGAAACACAGAAGGTTCCATCTGAACATCAGGTAACACTTTTTTACTGTGAGGGTGACTAAGCATTGGCAAAAGTTGCCAAGGGAGATTGTGAAGTCTTCCTCCTTGAAGATACTCAAAAAATATCTGGACATAATCCTGGGCAGTCAGCTCTAGGTGGCCTCCTTGAGCAGGAGGATCAGACCAGATGACCCCCCAGAGGTCCCTTCCAGTCTCAATCACTCAGATGATTAGATACTATATACTAATCAACATATCAGTGTTCCAGGGTGCACTGGACTTCTTATCACTACAGTGGCCTAAATCCCAGAGCTAATGTCATTTCAGGGATTTCTAGTACATTCAACTGCCTTGTGCAGCATCTCATTCTGAGATGTGGGGATGTCTGAATTGTTCACATGAATTTATAAATTCAGTTTCCTACCTGAGCAAGAAATCTTGTAGGGGTTCAAAGTCCTTGTGTGGTTTTAAATTTTATTTATGAGTTTCCACTGTACTTACAGATCCGGGAACCAAAGTTACAATTGACATAGAAACATCTATTCTTTTAGCCCTGCCACTTTGCTAGCAGAGAACTACTATCACTAGGGAGTGCAAGGTCTTGTTAGTATCTTGCTCAGAGTCAATGATCACCTGTGACAACCTGACCAAGAATATCTGAAAGAAAAATATCCTTTAAAATGCATGAAAATAATATTAATTCTTATCATCTTGGAAACTCATCCCAAATTCAGGAGAGAAACAAATTATATCTCCCATTACTGTTAAAAGAATTAGTAAGTTTCTACAAACGTATATTCATCTGCTGGGCAACTTTAAATGCAGGCATGTCTGCATGTACTGACTCTAATTAAGACATCTAAGACAGCACTTCTATTTCCCTCAGCAAATCAAATATTCACCAAGCTGGTCTCACACTGAGACCACTTCTGAGCTGCAGAAGACGGTTCAAGTCCTTCCCTTTGCAACTCTCTGCAGAGAGATCAGCTTCAAGCATACTCTTGGTTCTTAAAGAGCAATAAATAATTAATATGATGGGTGAAGTATACCCACCTGGAAAAATAATTCTTAAAAATGAAAGACTGGGGAGAACAAAAACATACTAGATTTGCTGAAGGGTGCTTGCCAAAGGAGATTCAAAGCCAAATCCAATCTGACTCTGAAGATTCAAATAAGTCTTTACCTACATGAAGTAATGACCTTATTCCATTCCGTAGTGAGGTCATAGCCAGGATGAAAGTGAGCAGACTCTGCTTACAAATATTCAAAATTGTTTTTCCACCATCAGCTGTTTTCTGTGTACTTGTACTTCTGAAGAGATCACACGTAGATTCTCTAATCCTTCCGAATTTGGCTATTTGTGTCCAAGTTGCAAAAGAAATTGTAAGGCTATGTTTAACCTGTCTCGTGCCTAACCAGGCTTGATTTGAGGCTTCAGCTCCAAGAACCAACTCCGACGCATTTGTGTTGCCTTTTGGGAAAATATTGAGTCTGAGCTAAGGCACATTCTTCTGCAGTCTCCCAGACTGGAAAGCTGGTCAGCTCTGAGAATGGAGCAAAAGTGCAAGGCTAACTGTAAGTGTGGTGGGTCATTCAGTAGAGTGAGAGTATTCCAGTTCTGTTCATTCAGGACACCTCAGTACAGCCATGAGGTCCAAAGCATGAAAATTCCTATTCCAGTGAGCCTACATCACAGCAAGGAAGATAAGTAAGAAAACAGAGGAAATAAAGCAGACTCTCCCAGTGAGAAACAGGGAAATAGAAGCAGAATGATGTGCAATAACATTTTATATCATTAGACCTGCAGATTTTAAAATCAAATTTTAAAAAATTCCCAAAACTTATTTGATGTTAAGCAGAGAATATTTCTACTAATACAAGTATTGCAGATACAGCTGTAAGTTTGCTTTCTAAATGTATTCTCCCTGAAAAGAAAATGTTCCTATGGCAAGAGGTGAAGTGAGGAGTACTGTGTAATCTGACTAACGTAAATGTAACACCGGTGAGATTCAATTCTGCCCAATGAGGCTCTGTCTTTCAGATGCTCTTAAGATCACCTGGATAGCTCCAGCCCACACTTGGGCAAAATGATTTTGCTGTCAGTTCAATGCCACAAGTCTTCCAGCATGGAATAACATTTTCCTGTCTCAGTAGAAGCTTCAAGTAATTATTAATTCAGGGATACAAATATGGTCTATTTGGTCCTTATGTTTCAGTGTTGGAGAGAATACTACCCAGGACATGAAAATGTTAAGAGGAACAGAAAAAGATTGGAAACACAGAAACCACATCAAAGCCAATTTTTTGGATACATTAAGCTGTTATTATTCAGGCGGCAAAAAGATCCAGGCAGAAACCACAGCTGTGTTGAAAAGTCCATGTGAAAGTACATGAGGAGTGCAATCTGGGATACTAACAATCTGCAAAAATGGCCTTTTCTTCCCCCCTTTTTTTCTTCATTTTTTCCTAAGCAAAAAAGAGGTCACCTGCCAGTTAGAGGTTTGCAGGTCTTTATATTTCCATTTGTAATTCAGTTCTCATTGTTACATATTGACTGCTTAAGGATAAGGAGGAATTTTAACCCTGTCATATAGTTCATTGCCCTTGCAAATTGCAAATCAGAAATACAAAGGCTTTAAAGGTTCTTTTGTCCTATAGCAAATATGAATAAAGACATAAATAAAAATTTATCCTTCTCTAATTTGTCACTTTTGATCAAAAGACCAAATAGGGGAAATTTATTAGGGCAAATACCATACATAGAATGAATTAATACTACAATCATTTGCCTTGCCTAAGAAATTGAATCATGGAAGCTGTGCCTTAATTTGTAAAAGCAACTGCAATAAATGATTGAAAATTTAATGCACTTGATCCACAGGAAAATAATTAATTTATCCTTAATATAAAAAAAAAAATCCAAAGGTTTCATTGTAATTCTAGGCAAGGTAAAGAATTAATATTCCTGAAACTGAAGTAATTATGAATCATGTGCTGAAAGGTTTAAATGAGAACTGTAATGGACTTCAAGGAAAGAAATAAATTGACTGAGACTTTGTTTCATTAGAGGAATGCAGCTAAGATTTATGCATTAGAAATTGATAGATTTATCTGAAACAGGATATTTTACTGTGAAAAAAAAAAAAGACCTTTAAAATCTTTTCATAAAAATGACATCAAGGAGTTTATTCCTACCTATTGCTTATTGCCACTATGAAGCTGCAAGTCTATTGGGTACAGTCAGTGGTTAGCAAACCACTGCCCAAACACTGGACAAGTGTTTGGGACTGACAACACTTTACACATAGTTCAGTGCCTCAGACTGTATATGAAGATCAAATTCAGCAAAGCGGTGGAACCCACCTCAATTTTGGATGCACACACCAGTATTTCTCAATTCAGCAGAGCACAGGACTAATTCCACTATGCCTCATCCTGTTTCTTTGTCTGACTCCAGCCTAAGTCCATTTTGTCTTCTATCCCTTCACAGAGTGGTTAAGTTCTAATAGAAATTCTTCCTTTCAGGTTCAAAGATATACATTTCTAAAAGGAGACTTAGCTATTTAAGGTCCAAGCCATTTGAACAAAAGCATACCAGATTATTGGGAAATTAAGTATATTCACTTTTCTTTCTATTCTAGTCCTGTCGTAACTACCTAACTCAGAATAGCAATATAGTTAATAAATAAGTATCATGATTAAAATTAGTAGGACCCAGAGACATTTAGCTCTAATCTTATAAATTTTTTCATGTTTAAACTTTCTTTAAAAAATCCCTAAAATGACACTGCAGATTTCCATTTAATTCCCAGAACAACATTTTTAATCTTGTTATGAAAAAATATTTTATACATATATAGCTAACATCTCAAAATTATTTTACTTTTTTTATTTTAGAATATATTCACAGACTTAAGACACTATTCTATTAAACTCTTCCCAGAATCCTTATGCTGTAGTGGTCTTCTGCAGTATGCTATTAAGGTCATCACATTGAGGCTGTTTCCAGTTAAAAGAGGAAAGATTTCCAGAGACGACAGGCCCACATGCATTTGGTTTCCTACTTTAGTTTTTCCATACCCAGGGAGAAATCCAACTCCAGCTGCTCCATTCATTTCATCCGTGCCACTCACAATATGCTAGGATCATGAAAAGAAAATTGCTATCATATTTAAAGCATTATCCACTTAAACTATTGGTCAAATTTCTCAGCTATTTCATATATTTTGTTTTATAGAGTCATATGTCACTTTCTATTATATCAGAGATACTGTGTTCTCTTGCAGACAGGACAGCTAATTCTAGGATATGAAGCCCTTTACAGCTGAACTGTGCAAAAACACTGTCTATCATATATCCAGGCAGTAACCTGTATTTAAGTCAACACCCTGTCTTTCTGAAATTCTCTCCCCAGTTTCCAATTTCACTGTCTTCAAAGGCTGCTTCTTCAGAGAGAAGCAAACTCACTCAGCAACGGATATTTTCCCTGGAGAAGGGAAACATTCCTTCTCATCATTCAACAAACCAAATAAGAATTTGTCTAAAGATTTTCCTAGTGAGCTGAAGGGGGAGATAATGTACCTGCATGTAGATACATATATTCTAGCAGGACAGTAGTGGGAGACTAAAAACAATCACGCAATTTAGTGCACACAGATGTGATACTAAAAGGTTACATGAGCATATATGTCACTTTTGCAGGGAAAACCATACTAACAAATACCACAAAAACTTAGGTACACATAGGAAAACTTTTGGCTCTACCAGGAGATGCTTAAAAATTGTTTCTATAATTGGTGTAGCAATCAAAGTTTTGTACATAAGCAAAATACACTATTGCTTAATGTGAGGGAAATGGCTTATAGTTTGGGGAGCCTTTTGCCTTGTGCACTTGAAAAAAATTACAGTGTAGTTGTTATTTACCTCACTCCTTGATGGCTTACTGGTACCCTATCCATCTGCCAATACAGCTGACAGATCATGACAGGTCTTGCTGCTGTTCCTTATGAACTGTTGGTTAAATGTCACTGGGTCCTCACTGATTTATAGATACTTTAAATTATTGAAGCATTCTTTTACTTGCTGCTTATTAAGTCCATTTCCTCATATTCCCAGACCCTCATTCCCATTTATCTCACTTAGCTGACTCCCATATTCTCTTTTGTCCCTTTGTGTTGAAGACTGAAACAAAGTGGATGCTGAGAATGTTATCTATCTTCATGCAATCTATTATTTAGATTCTTCATTTTCTAGAGACTGGATGACTCAGGGGATTTTTAATTGGATGAAACTTTCCCTGTTTGGTTGCTGGGTCATGTCCATCATAGGTCACTAATAACTGAAAATTGCCCTCTGCTTAACAAGTCAGTGATTTCAGGTGTTCACAAAGATGATGGAGGAATCATTCAGTGCAGATCAAAAGTGTTCTCCTCAGTGAGACCTCTTGCTGAAAGTCTGAACTGAATTCTGATCATAGCAAGATCAGCTGAATAAAAATTAACCACGCAGATAGAGGTAATAGTATTGTCACGACAGAAGAGCCTTGTTAAATGGAAAAAGAAATTAAACAGCTTCGCAAAATAGGATGAGGGACACTCAGGCAGTATTGTGAATGATTAAACCACTACCATTTGTGCTGTACTTTTTATTATAAAAAAATTATTTACAACAGCTGGAGGTCTGAAATCTTTGACCTAACTATTTTGTACTTTTACTGAAAGTGTAAACAGGTCTGGTTGCAACACAATGCAACACCATGACAGCTATCAGTTAATACCGAAGTCCTTTGTACACATAAAAGAGGTCTACAAAGAGAACATCAGATAAAATTGATCAGGTAATTACAGGTAGACGGATACTGTGAGGAAGAATCATGAGAGGTGAGCACTCTGCATAAGAACACATATCAAGCTTGGGGAGATGAAGAATCCAGAAAGCCTGTTCTCAAATGTGCTTTTACATACTTGTCTATTTTGCATCATAATCTTTCAGAAATTCAGCTTTGCTCCTGAATTTTCAGCTAGATATTGTTCCTGTGAAGAACTATAGCACTGAAATTCAAATATATTTGTTCTGTAACCCTTTTGTTACATAAAGTGTCTTTCCTTCCCATACACACACCAATAGTACACTCTTTCTGTACATTGCTGTTTTAAAGAAGAGTAGAAGCAGCCTTAAACACTTTTTCTTTCAAAGTAGAGAATCAGTAAACAAACCGTCTTATTCACACACACACACAGGAAAAAGAAAAAAAAAAAGAAAGAAAACAACCAAAAAACCCCAAAAGAAAGCCCTGAGATGACTATATGAATTTTCTGAGATGGAATAAGATTCATTAATATCAATCAAGATATCATTCAAGAGGCATTTGACTAGAAAGGTCAATACATGATGTTGAAAGTGCATTCTATAACAGATAAATAGAGTAAGAAATAGTTATCATGTCCTCAGCATCTACTGACTTGTGTAAAAGCAAAAGAGTATTTGGTGAACAGATGTTGCCAAATTGCTAAGACTAAAAATTAGTGTACTATCATTGTACTCACCAGTCTATCCTTCTTAACACATGGACTGAAGGAAATAAACATTGTTTTTTTCTATTGAAACAGATGTTTAATCCTTACAGGAGAAATACAGACTTTCATATGTGTTGCTCTTAATGAAATATTGCATTACTTCTGCTAATAAAAAATTTAGGCTTCAATTATAACAACTTTTTCCTACAAAGGGCTTCATATGAACATTTTCTCAAACTATGTTACAAAGATCATACCTTTATGACCACTGTAAAGGTAGGGGAACAAAGCACCAAAAGATGAAACTCCATAGTTATTGTCACCCATTGCTCATTGAATAATTAAAAGCTTCCTAGACCTACATTCTCTTAAATAGCACTTCTTTAGAAGAACTTTTGGTTTCAATCCTATCAACTTTAAAGTTACAAGATGGTGATTTTTAAATGTGTGTCTTACAGGAAAAAATAACCCTCAGAACAGAACATAAATATCAACAAAAGATAGCCTGGAGCAATGAATCCATCACCCCTCTAAAATGACTTATTGAGAAGGCAGCACTAGCATTTTTCTAGACACAGCTAGAAGACATTTCTCCCCCAGAAAATAAGTTTTCAGTACTTGTTCTGCTTCACAGGGTGTTATGGTAACACCAGGAGGATGCCTGCCCAGTTTGAGAAAGCAATTAGCAATGGAAGCTTTCAATTACCTCAATCTTTGTAAAATTAGAACATTTTACAAGGTTTAAAGAGAATAAAATTAGAAAGGATTGGGGATCAGAAGAAATGGCACTGTGAAAATGTGAAACCAAGGCTTTGACTGGTTCTGTTTGTCACACTTCCCTTGACAGTCTTTGTCTAGTAATCCTGGCCAGAGTTCTAAATTAGATAATTACATTTTTTTAAACTAAATTTCTCCCTCCAGTTTCAGTTGGCTGGGACTTTTCTTTCTTTCTAATATGAACCACATGCAGAGTTAAACTGAGCAGTGTTAAGCAGCTGCTGCATTTCATTCCAGGCAGGTTGCCATCAATGGATCCTGTTGCATGATATTGAGGGCCACTGAACTGACAATAAGATGTGAGTACATGGAGTGAATACCTAACCCAAATGAATCAATAGCAGAACTTACTTACAGTTAAGGTAGAACTTCAAAACTTTGTGATTACTATATACTTTGAGCAAGTCATTGACCTTCTGTTTCCCTTTCTTATGTAATGTACACAATCCCTCTGGTACAAAAGCTTCTGTTTATGTTGTGTTAATATTCTAATACAGATGGAGTCCTGATCTTAAATAAACATCAAGGCACAAACAGATTGTGCCTATAGTACTAAATTAACAATACCAGATAAACTCTTAAATGCAAATGTGGTTGCCTAGTATGACCTACCGAATATTTTGCCAGAGTATAATTCTTTAGAGTTCTCAGTCCTACTCCGGACCATCAAAAAGGCAGAAGCACACATAGCCAGTTGCTACCAGCATTTGCTTAAGGTTAGCTTGCAAGATCCCCTCAAAACCAAAATCATCCACAGAAAAAAATTGATGCAAGAGTCTTGCACTTCCAGAATAAATGGAAAGGAATTTCATCTGTTTGGATGCACCTGACAAATGGAGAATGTCCACTTTCTAATGACTCTGTTCTCCTTGGCCTGAGAGCAAACAGCACATGAAGAGGCAAACCACACAGGATACAGCTGGATGATATAACCAAATGGACAACAGGTAGCTGCATCCACTGCTGTACAAATCAAAACACAAAAGCAAAAGACAAAGATCAAACTCCTCATAAAACTATGGAGGAAGAGAAGTAACAGAAGAAGAAAATGGGCATATTTAGACCCTTATTTAGTGCTTGTGATAGTGGGGTGCTATTTCAGGGAACTTTAATCACCATTGAAAGAAGCTTGTAATCACAGAGGGACTTGGCTAAATAGTGCCTGCCACTTTTTGAAAAACAGGGAGAAAATGGTTCATGGATGTGAAGCAAAGCCCTCTGGACTAACACTAAGTCCCCTAAGTCTGTAAAGCAACAAATTCACAAATGATAAGGAGTTCTAAAATCTCCAAACCTTGGGCATAAGAGGAACAACCGGTTCACTGCCAGATCAGCTTCAGTCTCCAGGCTCAGTCGAGAAAGAGAGGGAAAGAAATGCATTAATCTAGTAGAAAATGATTGGGTGTGAATGAAGCAGCACTGGTTTATTCGGCTTGAATTCCAACAGATTGCTCAAACTGGGGCGGTTAGCCCCTTCTCTTCAGGCTTTACATTGCAGTTACTTGTGTAGTTGACCGCCTTCAAAAGCAAACTTTCCAAACTAGTTGGATTGCTAATTTTATGTTTTATTTTTCTTTCTTTTATTTTCCTCTTTAATCCTTATTCATAAAACATTACCCCAGCCTAAATTGTTGCAACTTCTGCTAAGCACAATACAAGCCTTTTTCAACTTCACTGTATGGATTTATTTGGAAGCATAGGGTATTTGCAAGACTGTATTTGAACTTAATACCTGCTTACCTCACTGCATGTCTGTCTGGTATTATTTTCCCTCTGTATAAACTAAGTATGTTATTTCTAAAGGATTTTTATTTTAAAAACCCACAGAACTTCATAAAATATGGAAAGCTATTCTAATGATCAATAAAGTCCTTATGTAGTTATCCAAAGACAAATTGAAGTCTGCATCACCAAAGAGGAAAATGAGCTCCAATGTCATCACCTTCACAAAAATAAATTTGTCAAATTTTTCAAAACATATTGTTTTACCTATACTAAATAAATGTAGTGAACACTCTCTGGTATGGGAAACCTCATTTGACTTATGAAAGACGGTGGAAGGAACATTTTCCCTAAGGCTATTATTTAAAGAAAAACAAGAAACAAAGTCTTTCTTGCTTCCAAGTATTTAAATGAGCTCAGAAGTATCCTATGCACTGTCTTCTGTCTTCCTCAGAGATAAAGTCAACTACACAGCTCTGTGAGACACTAATTACAATGCCAAAAAGTATCAATAATGACATTTAGATATAATACAACGTGTAGAATCTTAGATAGTGCTTAGGAGTTCGTCTTTTGATCAGAGAGGTTTCTGTTTTTGAAACAGAAATTACATGTGGAACCTTCTGAAAACACAATTACCTGGAGAATGAGAGATTGTTTATGCAGAGTATCCCTTCAGACAGAGGCTTTCCCAGACCAGGGGACAATGGGGCAGTGAAGGGTCCCAGGATTCATTACTGGAGAGCACAACCATATTTGTACAGTTCCTTTTGAAACCTTTGAGATAACTCCAAAATATTTTCAATTGTTTTCCTGGAGCCTGGTCATATATTTTAGAACAGTATGGATAGGTTTTCAACTACCCTGAATATGAAGATCACTTTGTTGAATATCAAGACTCCTTATCAACTCCTACAGCCAGGACACAATATGGGGGTCTGAATTTACAACAAAATGTCCTGTTGATTTTACCTCTGTTTTCCTTCAGTTCATTGGAGGGAAAAAGAACCAGATTACATCTCCAAATAGTTCTTAGATGAGATTTTAAGGCCTGTATTTTTAGCTCAGTTCCACCTAAAACTGCCAGAAACTGTCTTAAGGATGTGCAAGTGCATTCAGAGAAGCTGCAGCACTATAAATTAATCTTTGATTATGTGGTTTGTGTACCAGGATTTTGTGCTTTTATTTAATTTTCAGGCAGTCTTCCAAGTGTCCTAGCTTTCTCTCCCAAAATTTATGGAAGTTTTGAAAACCAGTTTGGCAACATTTTTCTAAGCTTCAAGGAAGAAAAAGTAATTATTTTCATACTTCTCTGAATGATCAGCAGGCGCCCAGAAGCATGAGACTACTGTAATATATTGCCAAAACCAAATTATCAGGTGATGAATAAACATCTTACTTCTCATTGTGCTGTGCACTGGATTTTCTGGCCTACTTCTTGCCATAAAAAATGTTGCAAAATGCAGAGATTGATGTCCCTTTTTCCTGTCCCCTTGGTATCATAATGAATCATCACCTTTTTCAAATTTTGCACTCGTCCAAGATAAGAATCTCATACAACCATAGAGCTTCCTCTCATGAAACTTTCGGTGTGAGTAATGATCTCACAGGCATATGCCAAGATCATCCCCATAAAGCACTGGCAAATCCCAAAACCCACATTTCACTGCAGTCTGTTTAAATAGACGTCCACACATTACACCCCACAGCAAGTGTTGCCACTATTTTCACTGAGAACAGATTGCATAGCATTTTGCTGGAGTAGTGCTTGTAGTAACTGGCTCACAAAGTCTGCTAAAATACAATTATTCCAGTATAATAAATCTAAAATTTTCAAAGCAGTAAAGTTTATTAACCTCAGGTTTTGTCAGCCTAGGACAACTGTGTTAAGCCCTAAGAATGAAATTTTGTTATAAAAATTAAAGTGGAATTAGTACTGTGCTAGCTTGTGCCCTCTAGATAGAACACAGAAGAGACCTGCCAAGCACAAATTAATGCTGTTCTTTTTTACATCACTAGATATTAGCAGTTAGATAATGTCCGTGGATAATGGACTGCCTGAAGGCAAAAGAAAAATGTTGAAGTCAAAATGATAGGACTGAGTGAAGGCGTTAGGACATTATGCTTTGGCTGTACTTGTACAAACTTAACTGGAAAAACATCATACACTGAGACTGCATCAGTGTTTTTATTGGCCAGCTATGCATTAAGGAACCTACACAAACTCCAACATTTTCAACAGTTCTTGTTACATGGAAAACTAGAGAAAAAGAAAACCTGGGAGCAATGCAGATAACAAAGCAGCTCAGTGGCTTCACCAGATCCCCATAGCAGATTTAGTTAGCTTTGTACACAGTCAAGGCAATATCTATTTTCAGATGGAAACTCAGTCTGAGAACAAAGCAAATTTTACTGATGGCTTGCTACCTGTTGCTACTCTTCCTGCTTCCTTAAAGTCAGCCTTTAGAAGTGTGTCAAGAGCAGTCTGTCCTTAATGCTTTTATTAAAATTCTTTATACAAGGCATACGTATGTGTTCAGGAAGAAAACAAACACTTTTGCATTCATTGCCAATATTGAACAAACTTACATTTTAAAAAGAAAAGGAACAAAAAAAAGCAACCCAGCCCTCGGAGAGATATATCCACAATTTAGCAGGTAATTATTTTGGAGAGATAGTTGACTGTGGATGTCAAAAAGGGGGAACTAGCATTGCTATTTGCAGTAATATGTAATGTGACCTATAGTGTTACCAGATTTTCCCAGGCAGTTTGTACAGTGCTTTTAATTTCAGAGGCATCATTCACTGCTATTCATATCCTTAAGTTCATTGAGCAGAGATGTCTATTGGCCTATTTAATATAATATTATGCTTAAAAACTTCCCATTGTTATTTTAAGATTTTATTTTTTTTAGACTCCATTTATTTCAATTATAATAAACCATTTTCTTTTAAAAAAAGGGAGGCAGTTCAGAAACGTTTAAGACTATAGTCTTCATCTTTACTCCCTGAGGAGTCTATACAATGAAAATTCAGAAGACTCTATATGAAAGAATACTAGGAGTATAAAATTTACACCTAATGAATCACATAGGGTTATGAAATAGAAGAAAAAATAAACATTTTCTGACACCATAGTTCTGACTGGTCCTGAGAAAAAAAGAATGCAAAACAATATCTCTTTTAAGAAAATCAAATTGGGTGAACCTAGCAAAGTAATTTGGAAGGCCTGCTTCTTAGGACAAAATACTACCTTCTCTTTGTCTTCATGGAGATATCGAGAATGTCTAGCTTGTCTCATCTGATAGTGAATTTACATTGTTGGAAAATGACCAACAACAGGAGTTGTGGCATGAGGAATGTTGTTGTTACCATATTCTGTACCACTGCTGCTAATCACAGTGTCTTTTTGGTTTTGGCAGATCATCAAGTTATAATTCATTAATCTGCAAGACAGTCAGGTTTTAAGAGCATAATACTTTTGCTTCTAGATCTACTGATTTATTTTTGGACACTTTAATATCAGCCTGTATAGATTCCCGCAACCTAGACATGTTAAATTCTGCTTAAAGATTGTTCATGGACAGGTATTATAACATAATATTAATAAAATCTTTGACAAAATTCCATGAAGTCAAAAGGCTTTCTTAAATTGCACTATAATTTAGAAAAAGATCGTCATTAATCAGAAGAGTTGACCAGTAAGATCAATCAAAGACAATGTTATGGTGGAAGCAATAATTTGTGGTGACAGAAATTTACCCCCTTCTTGATATCACCCCTAAATAAAATGTTCCCACTGTAGTTGTTCAGCACAAAAGGAAATAATGCAGGAAAACTTGGTGACAACCAGGCAGACAGAAATTTACAGACCTATTTCCAAATTGGGGAATCCTACACTACAATAAAGGATTCATGTATTCGACATTCTATATAAATACAAAACTGAAGCACACAATGAAGTTAAACAAGCTCATGCACCACCGTTTAGTATTCACAAAAGCTAACTTTTTATTATATCAAAAAGCTTATGTTTTGGAAACCAAAGGCCACTATAAAAAGCTGATTAGGTATTTTGAATAAGCAACAAATATTCATTGCATTCTTCCCATTTACTGAAATATTACATCCCATTTATCACTTTTGTAAACTTTATTCTAATGTGCAAAAAGAAGAGAGAAAGAAACAAAAAATCTGAATGTATTTAAACATTTGACGTAGAAGGAACAAAACAGCTATTAAAATGAGATGAAATTTCAACAACTGAAATAAAATTTCATCTTAAAATTAGTTAAATAATTAAATTAATGTGAAAAAATAATATTGTTATTTCATAAACAGCTGTAATAAAAATGGACATCTGGTTGATCATAAACCCTAATGAAGATGTTATACCAAAATAATGAAATTCAGGATTTGAGACAGATCAAATATTTTGCTTCAGAACAAGATCATATATAGCATGTAAATATGTGGAGCTATGCTAGCAACAGCTTACTATAGTTGCGTCTGCACTGTACTCTGGCCAGGGTGAATTCATTGTGGCAGTCATTACATGAGATTTTGCTCCTAGGCATACACAGACCTTGATACCAACAATATCAAAATATCTTATTATTTGGGAGGCAACATTGACCTTTGAGAGTGAAAATGCTTTAGATGTCCAAAGTCAATGTAAAAACTTGGTCAACTCCAATAATTATCATTTTTCGTACAATATGAATTCTTTCATAAAATGGGATTGATAGTTATATGTGAAAACAGTGCTCAGTCAAGGGAAGGGATCTTCTGTTATGCCTTCTCAAACAAGAATGTGCTGAAAGTCTCTAGAAGAGAAATATGTGTCTCATGATTTTAGAGCTCTGGCTACTGAATTGGCTCACCAAAAAGTACTACAAGGCACGTAATTTCTAAGTCAAAGGAGCAAATTAGTGCCGTGCATATCTCAAATAGCTCTCTTCTGGACCAACTTTTTGTCAGAAGTAAGCTGCTGAAAATGAAATGTCTTCAGTTTCCTGAGAAGTTGCAGAAGTCTGTATAGGAAACTATACGGATACTGCATAAGAATTTGGAGTACGGCTGAGGTGGCCAAAGTTCTGTGAATATCTCTGGAGTTCTCAGTCCAACACAAAGTTCATACTTCCATGCTGCCCACAGCATCTACATTCCAGCTGTCCCACCTTAAACAGCAATTCAGTGCTACATAATTGAGCCAGAATGCAAGGCTGACCCCAGGTATCAAACTGAACCTAGACCTTTTGATGTAAACCAAGTCAGACAAGGTAATCAGTTCTCTTCCAGTAAAGTAGTGGGAAGCATTTGCAAAGCAGAAAGATACTTCTTTAAAAAAAAAATAAATTGTTGGATAGCAGAATGTCTTGCCCATACTGATCTGATAAACTCAAATATCTATTTTGTCATGACAAAAAGTAATCTTATCCCTTTATACCTTGTGTTTACAAGTCGGTCAATGAATTCAAAATTTTTCAGACATAACCAAGTGAAAGACCTGATTTTGAACCCTCAGCTGAGATCTACTGAAGTCTGAGGCATGTCATCCTTAATTAGAGCCAGATAGGGAAAAAACCCTTCATTGCATTAGTACTTAAAATATTCAGTATCTGTAGTCATACTTTAAGAATATCTGCATTTTATCTTCTCCTAAAATGTAGAATTTGAGAGCATATCTGAACATCTGACATGGTCTTTTTCAGATTAAAAACTAGCAGCATGTCAAGCAGCTTACAGGAACTTTGATCTCTGAAGCTTGCAAAAAGAGTAGGCAGACTAGATATTTCCAACACAGCCACTATAAACCAGCCAGTCATTCATCACTAATTCAGCATTAACCTGAAGTAGACACCTGTACATCTCATGCTGACATGTCAATCAGCAAAACAATTTGTGGAAATCTTATATTCACAAAGTGAGCTATGAATCATACATTTTTTTTTTTAATGTTGAGAGATAAAAGCTGCATTATAAGCTCATAACAGAAGACCATATAACAAATTCCTTTTAAATAAATATAAGGTCCAAATTAACTTTATGTGCAATTATCTCTTTATGATATTTCCATTTATCTCTTTTTTCACTTCCTTCCCAAGACAAGGGGATGTGATGTTGTGCCTTACCTACCTTATTGTTAAAAATTTGTTCAGTATGACATGTTCCAAAATTGAAGAATATAATTTCCTCGTCAATTAGGTTGAAAGGTAGATCTTTCCAGCAAATCAAATTTGTAATATCAGCTTCACCTATTAATTTGGGACTGAGGGTGGTGTTGGTTTTTTAATTTTATTCTGTTTTTTGGAGAAGTCATGTTGCCTATTATGCCAATGTACAAAACCTACTCACTGTCTCACTACAAGACCATTTCTTACATTTCACACTCACAATTTCTTTTTCACTTTTTTAAAACTCTTTCCCATGACTACTGAGCTGTTATGTTAAATTGCTTATGCATCTTGCACATGATATTTTGTCTCTCAAAGACTGTGATTTTTTCAGGAATAAATGATTGACTTCACACCTCAATCTGAGATATTTTTCAATCCCCTGTATCCCCTATTCACAGCCCATGCAGCACATGGATAGTAAAATCTGTTATTGGCTACAGAGCTTTGGAAAATATTCAGCCACAATGTATGATTTTGACAATGTAAGATATCAAAATTCCCAGGTTTTGGATGTGCAGTTCAGTCTGCAGAAAAGAGTTTATTTTAGAAACTCAGTATCATAGAATCACAGAATCACAGAATCATAGAATCATAGAATCATAGAATCATAGAATCATAGATTCATAGAATCATAGAATAGAATCATAGAATCATAGAACCATAGAATGGGTTGGGTTGAAAGGGACATTGAAGATCATCTAGTTCTAATCCCCCTACTGTGTGCAGGGACACCTTCCAATAGATGAGATTGCTCAAATCCTCATCCAATCTGGCCTTGAACACTTCCAGGTATGGGACATCCACCACTTTACTGGACAACCTGTTCCAGTGCTTCTCCACTGAGAAAATAATTTCTTCCTAACAACTAATTCAAATCTGCCCTCTTTCAGTTTAAAATCATTCCTCTTGTCTATCACTATCTGCCCATATAAAAACTACCTCTCCAGTGTTTTGATAAGCCCCGTTGAGGTACTGGAAGGCCTCAATGAGGTCTCCCCAAACTTTCCCTTCTCTAGACTGAACCCCAGCCGTATCATCTTGTCTTTGTTGGAGAAGCATTCCAGGCCTCTGATTTTCTTCATGACCTCCTCCGGACCCACACCAATAGGTCCAAATCTTTCATGTGCTAAGGAGCCCAGAGCTGGATGCAGCACTCCATCGGGGGACCCCAGGAGGACAGAGGTGAGCAACAGAATGACCTCCCTCGACCTGCTGACCATGCCACTTTGGATGCAGCCCAGGATGAGCTTGGCCTTCTGGGTCAGTAAGAGCACACATTGCCAGGTCATGCCCAGCTTTACACCTGTGTGAACCCCCAAGTCCTTCTACAGCATTTAAGGTATATTTTCCTCAAACATCTCTCAAGCATGCAAAGTGAGTTAAAATTAGCAGCAAAGCTCTACAATGTTTATACAGCACTATGTTAGATGTAAGCAGGCTGAAAAGATGAAATTGAAATACACAGATGGGAGTGAAAAAAGCCCACAACACTATGTGAATCATCTGTTGCTTGACAACATACAGGTGCCTCTATGGAAAAGTATAACACTATGGTAAATATCAAACCACTTAACCAATTTGGGAAAGATTTTTCACAAAATGTTCAGAATGCTCTAATGTTCAGAAAACACTACAGAATTTTTCTTTTATAACATGCTTAAAATAGACTTCTTTTTTTCTTTTTCTTGTAACAATTATCATCTCTATGCAGTGACAACTACCTCGGGTAAGGGACAAAAACCTTACAGATGGATAAAACATTCATTTATTTCATAATGCAATTAAACACTAAACTAACTGAATACAGGAATGAAAGCCGGTCTTAGTCCTGTAGAGAATAATGACGTTTCTTAAATATAGAAATATGTGAACCATCATTAGGATTACTCACTTTAAGGTAATTAAGACTTTATCAGAATTTAAAATTTAGAGGCCTCTATAAGTTTTTCCACAATGAAATAATACTACTGCTGTCCCTGCTTCAGACATTAAATTTTGCTGAAAATAATTCCATGTCTACTTTTTAAAACAAAATCTCATGAAAGAAGGAAGGGTCAGATCATGCCACAGACATTGCAGTAGAACTCCTGATGCAGTAAAAAACCTCACTCAGAAATGCCATACAGTGAAAAAATGTCTTGCAAATAAAGAAACTGATGAAGTCACCTTCTTCTTAAGCCCATTACTGATTTCTGTTTTGATTTCTTTCCTGAGTTAAAGAGCTAACTAGAACAAATATGTTCATTTCTATGCATGAAGGATAAGAGACATAGAAAACAGATATTATGTCCCTATAAGTAAACTAGTCCAAGAGGCAATTAGTTAATTTATCTTCACTACTGTGTGCTGTAATGGCCTTGTGATTTAGCTTGATGTACATGGCTCACAGAACCTTGTTTTTCTGACACCTCAAAGGAAAGCAATATTGACATCTGTGTTCTTCTCTGCTTTTTCCTGATGAGCTACATTTCAGCTTAAAGCCAGTTGTTTCATTTTGAACGAGGAAGGTGGGACTCAAAAAGGATAAACGCTTTTTACACTGTTACCCTTTCAGCTTCAAAAATAAACCCAGGCTGTACAATATGTCTGTTCCTGTGTACCCTGAGTTCATATGTTTATGGGACATTCTTGCAGTCAGGACTTTCTTGGGCTGAAAACAGGTCATTCTCTGCAAAGAATCAAAATCCAAGATTTATTACAGGCAATGACTTCTTAGTTACACAGGTTCATCTAATCCAGATACTGTTATTCTGTGATGGGAGAAGCAGGAAGTGAATAGAAATATTTGGCAGCTGAGTTCTTTTGCCTGGTTGCTCAGCAAAAGTCTCAAAATGTTAAATTTCCGGTCTCATGGGGTGAAGAACCACTTCAGCCAGAAGTACCAGTAGAGCACTGGAAGGACTTTCTCTTCTCTAGTTTTTCCCTGAAATAACAATTAATATTCATATTATGAGCAAGAGATGCCACAGCCATCCTGTCTGCTGCAGTCTGCACCAGTCTTAATAACAGATTTTATGACAAACCACATTTCTCTTTGACCTAATCCTTGACATCTCTGTCTATGAGTTCCTGAAACTTTTAAGACCCATCCAAATCTCTATATGTTCACCCTCCAGCTTTCTAGCAGATGGCACCCAACACAAGGCTGTGAACTAAAGCCACTAAAGGAACTTTTAGTGGCTGATTGGTTTTCCTGAGAATTTGCTTAGAAATAGCAGATGTAACACATCTGGATACCAAAGCCCAAGGCTGCAAACAATTTTTATGGTAAGTAAGAATAAACAGTAAAACAGACAGGATGCTCCAGGTGCTTTTCTAACCACTTTCTGGATTTCTAAGCATCTTGTCATCACAAAGATGAAGGAAATGCTATGCAGCACACTGCAGTGTTATAGGGCAAGAGTGATTTATTATGTAAGAAATTATAGAAGTTTTCATATTTTCAGAGTGTTACCTCATTTTGATAATCATGGAGAGACAGTAAGTTTTTAATTTCTTCGCCCAGCAAAAATTCAAGTTCACTGCTTAGGAAAACACAAGCATAATATTGCAGTTCAGCAAAGCTTATGCAAATATTTTTGTTTTGTTTTCTTGTTCTTTTTTATGCTACCATTGAAATGCTACCACATACTGCAAAGCAACCAAAATGTTTAGATAGCTTTGTACTGCACAGGATAAATCACACAATTGTACCTTCAAACCGAAAACACAGATGATACAAGATATACTTGGCCGCAAAACATAACTATTACATGACTACATTGGGTGAGGTGTCAGAACCAGTGTACAGCACTGACCTCACACAAATTCCCAGCAAAATCTTTGATAGTGATATCAACTATTTAGAAAGTTTAGTAAGGAACCCACATATTTTGCATATTTTGTTAAATCCGCAGATACCAGACTTTTCTTATTGAATCCAGACAATCAGTATGTATGGGACAGCATAAAGAATTAATATACTGCAAGATGAAAGCAAATGCATGCCAAAGAATCACTAGTAGAACAATCAGGAGGCAAATCCAGACAAGAACTCTTAACTTGAAAGGAACAGGTTTGTGACATGACGGCCTTGAATACACAGATGGGATATTACAACCTGGAGACTATTGCATCCCTGTTTACCTTGGTGCAAACACTTTTAAAAGGAGAAGTTTTCATTATTTCATATTACCTACCCATTTATTGCTATCTGTTGGTTGGAATAGGTCATCACATGACTCCATTCACTAGGCTAGTTTTTACCTTTTTACCATTTTCCCAGGCTAAACTCAAAGTCTTGGTGTTCATTCTAAACTAGGAGTTTTCCCTTCACGTGGAAAATGCCTAACAAATCCTATCATAGGGAAAATTATGCTATCAGCTGCAGCGGGACAAGGCTTCTTTGAGAAATAGGACAAAGCTTGAAGCACATTGCTTCACTAACTTCAAAATGGAGTATAAAATTCATTTTTGGAATCAAGACTTTCTATGGCTAATCCTTAAAGATACAGAAGAGACTGTGTAAGCAAAAAAATAGTTTGAAACAACTGTATGTCATTTGAGAAAGGAAAAAGAAGATGTGATTGAACATTGCCTGAAAGTGGAGTCTGTACAGAAAAGGGAGGACTCAAAGAGGAGACATTACCTCAGGGAGTATGAACAGTGTACAGCATTTCTGTACTCTCTGAGAAGTAAAATTTTCTGAACATAAAAATTCTTAACTTTTGATATTACTTTGTATATAAATATTACAGATAATCTTCTGACAAGTTCAGTTCTTTCCCATTGCAACATTTCCCTTCAAGCCACAGAAAAGAGATCCATTTACACCTCTCCCAGCTTCACATCTCTCCAGTAGAGTGGGACAGCGTATAACAGAAGAAAAAATTCAGCTGATTTCTCTTTGGAAAATAGTCATTGGAAATTCCAGCAGGAGAGTAGCCCCACCTTCTTTAAAGTGTAACATTTGGCATTTCTATATTTTTAATATATTTGTTACTGATTCATTTACATTCTATGTACTTGATAATCTAGATATACAGCATATTGTACCTTACATTATCCTATTTACTTTTTACTTTTTTTTTCCAAGCCTTTCTTTCAATTCCTTACTTCAATCTTGTATCTAGGGACCAAGAAAGCTGATTTCCCCTCTGTAATTTGACACAAAAACTGAACTCTGCTTCTGGATCCATAAAATTGATGAGTATAGTTCTACAATTTAATTCAAGTAGGTGTTATAGATTAGGCAGATGTTTTTATGGCAATGATAATTAGTAAGACAGAGCTAATCAACTGCTTTTGGCGTGATGTTAGCTGCCTTTTAATACTGAATGGTAAAGGAAAGGTGTTTCTATTTCTACAACACTGAATAAAATTCCCTGAAAAACTAATCCTATAAAAGAGTAATTCCCTGTTATTCAAATTACAAAAACAAATTTTCAGTATAAAGGCATCACTGTATTCCATGATAGGATTTCTAAAAACACAAATTACTAAGAAACACAGACTTCTTGAAGAGAGTCACTCACTTAACAGTTAAGCATCATCATAAGAGACTGAACTAGGAATTAGCTACAGCAGCTCCACTACTCCTTAACTTATGTCCAGAATTGTACCTAAGATTATGATGCATCTGTTTTCCAATAAAATCTTGGTTTCACACTAGAGCTTTGTTGAGAAAGATAAATCCATTTTATAGAGAAACCTGGTATTTCACAATTTGATTTTGTCCCCATTAGCTCAAACCTACTGTCAGCATAACTGTCAGGGAACCTATAAAGGGAAATGTTAACAAAACCTTGGGACTATCTGAAGCCATCCCAGGAAAAACTGTGAAATCGTGTCTTTCAAACAAACAGAGAAATGTACTGCAGCCAAGCAGCTTTGGTGAGCAAAAACAGATAGAGAAACAACAAAGAATTTAAAAAATTACTTCAGAGAGAACCAGAAAAACAAGTCAATGGTGAACTAAAGAGACAAAAATAAACCCATGAGACTAATAAAAGAAGATAAAGAAATCATTGAAATATCAGTGGTAAATAAATCTGAAATATCAAAAGACATTTTTTAAATTATTAAGAACAAAAAAAGTCTATTTTGGCTACGTCTAAGTCAGCTCCTTGGAGTAAATTGTAACAGAAATGTCTATGAAAGAAAGTAGGAGGCTGTATCCAGCTTATGTGATGCCATGGACAGGACAAACCGATTCTCATCTGTAACTATACTTGGTAGGAAGCATTTTAAACATATTTCACAGAAAGAACGAAAAAAAACAGCAGTGTTGGATAATTTTTCATCAGCTGATATAATGGTTGTAGCTAGGAACTTTGTATACCATTAATATTTTTTTAAGTAATCCTGGAAAACGGGGACAGCTCCAGAGAATAGCAAGAGTGCCATTCTTAAAAGGTGTAAGAGTATTAGGAAGCAATGATTATCAGTTACTGTTTTCTCGTAGAAATAAATCCAGTCAAACATTGAAGGTTTTTGTTAAGAATTACTAAACAAAGGATTACTGAACAAAGGATTTCTGAATCAGGATTCATAATTTAGAATCATAGAATTATAAAAAAGTTTAGGTTGGAAGAGACCTTAAAGATCATCTGGGTCCAATTCTGCTGTCCTGTGCAGGGACAGCTTTCACTAGACCAGGTTACTCAGGAATGGGGAGTACATGACCTGTCTGGGCAACCAGTTCCAGTGCCTCACCACCCTCACAGTAAAGAATTTCATCCTAATATCGAACTTAAACCTATTCTCTTTCAGTTTGATGCCATTCCCCCTTGTCATGTCACTACATGTCCTTGTGAAAAGTCTCCCTCCAACTTTCTTGTAAGCTCCCTTTAGGTACTGGAAGGGATTTGGTTGCTCATATCCTCTTTGGTGATAGCAGATTTCTACAAAGCATTTGATTTAATATCACACGAATCTTGGTTTTAAAAACCTATATGAAATTAACAGAATATACATTAAAATTGTTTTAATACCAACTCACTGACAGATTTTGAAAAGCTTTTAATGGAAAAATATTGATGAAGAAAAAACATTTCAAGCATAACCCCAATTATATATCTGTACTGAGGCTATTTGTACTGTATATATCTGTACTGAGTACCTGTGTTTCTACTGAACTGTGCATACCATGATGTGCACACATGTTTGTCCACCCAGATTCCTTAGCATCTTTTTCTTCACAAGAGCACACTCCATCACGCCAGTTATCTCACAAACCTCTGTGCCTCACTCCCAGACCCTTCTTGCAAATTTGTTCTCAATCACACTAATTTCTGTTGTTGCTACTGAGCTCAGTGAGGAATTTCATTTGGCCACATGCACCCCTGTGAAAGGATTAGATTAAATAGAAGGAAGTAGTCTGAGCAACTCAAAATCCATCATCAAATTGGAGGAAATTGCAGCCATCCTCTATGGCATGCTTCAGGTCTTGCATCATGCAATACAACATCCAGCAAATTTTCTTTTATGCAAGTACACTTCCAGAGGAAGTTGATTGGAAGCTACTGTTGAAACATTTTAGTCACCAGATATGGGACAAAGAGTGACAATGTTCTCAGAATAAGGAATATGCCTTTCAAAACATTTACTACCTCTGATACTCTTCTCCAGCCAGGAGAACGCTACAAGACATGCTCCAGTGGAGGAAATAAAGTGAATCATAAGTTGCATGTGTTTTTCCCTTGACTGTTTTCTATCTCTAATACTATCAGACATAATAACTCATTTATGTAAGACAGTACTCAGCCCTCAGAAGCTAAGGGTATCACAATGTCTAATCCCAGGAAAGACTGTGCAAATGTGCAGATACACAGGAAAACTGGAGATCCCTTGGGAAAATGAGATTTTCCTGAAGTCTGCAGATAATAGACACGCATCTTTGGATTTTCATGTTTCTTCATACTATTTTTGTTGCTGATTGCACTAATATTAGAAGAAAACAGAAGTGGACACTAAAACACAAGATTTCTTTTTTTCTGCTAGACTCAACCTTGTTCAACATTAAAGGTATTTTTCTATCATTGTAATTTTGAAATATTATTCTATTACACCAAAAGCTTTATTAGAAGGGAGCAATTACCAATATTCAAGTTCAGATTGAAGTAGTGCTACTGCCAGAAATCATAACTCCCATAGTCTCTGGGACATTTCAGACTGCATCTAGCTCTGATACATGATATCCATGGAACTCTCAGAAACGAATTCAGGGTTTCTTTTTTTCATAGGGTTTCTTTCTACATTTTGTATTGCTCACTTTAAGCAACTAAAATATGAGAGGTCACTTTTGAGTGTCAAGCTTTACAAAAACGTCAGTTAGACATGGTCTCATGGGCTATTCTGTCAGAAAATAATAATTAAATAAGGAAAGAATATGTGAAAGGAAAAAAATTAGAAATGGGAACAAGAATTCTTATTAATAGAAAGATTAAAAACCATCTTTTAAAGTGACTTAGACATATTTTAGATATATTTACTGATTTTTATGTAATTTGGTACATTCTTATTATCTTTTTATTGCTTTATTATCAGATATATATTTTTAAATGTTACCTTTTTTTTACATCTTGTCTTTGTAATGGTCGAAGATAACAGCATGGTAGAAGACAAAATTTTCTAACCTATGTCATGCACATGTTGAAGCAAACGCTCAGCTCATAATTATCATTATCTGAAGTCCAAAGTGTCAAACCTTGTAATGGCTGTGATTTATCATAATATTGAAATCAATAGGCATTCACAACAAGTATTTTTTTTTTTAAAGTAGATCATAAGGAAAAGAGCAGCACAGATTCCTGTGTTTCCTGCCTAATATCATCCTGCAGGTACAAAAGCCATCATTATTGTGATGCTGATAAATTGAACTTCCTAGCACAGAAGGTCCTTCCCTTTTGGAAGGAGCACTTTGTAGCAGCGTGCTTGACAGAGGCTGCTGTTTTTGAGCTTCAGGTTTGGTGGGAAGAAAGCCAAGGCAATGCCCTCAACCTTCTTCCTCCAATATCTGAACCCTCTACCTGAGCTGTGATGAAGTCCCATATTTCTCTTGTCTTACCTGTACCCATACCTTAGATCCCATATACGGCGATGCCCTGGAAAGCTCCCCTCCACTGTTCACTTTGAACTATGTGGTTTTCCATTGGGTGTTTCCTGGTCTCACCTCTCTTTAAAAGAGCCCTGCAGGGCTTCCTTGCTCTCTTTCTTCTGGGTTACTCCAGCTGCCTGGATATCTCTGGACTCCCTTCCTGGACCCTCATAACGCAACACTGGATTCATAATAAATCGGCTGTTATCCCAGGGAAGAGCCCTCTGTGTAGCCTTTTATTCTCGTCAGTGCTAGAACACCACGCCTGGGGAAACTCTCGTTTCTAGAGGAGCCAGCAGAAACAGGTTATCTGCGGTAGCCAGAACTCTGTCCTTTGGGAGAATTGTAAAACCATTGCAACTCATCCTGGCAGGGATTTCACTCGCATAAAGACTCTGTCACTACCTCGAGAGCACCGGGTTAAGCGTCTTTAGCACTTGGTGAAGGAAGCCAAATCCTCATAGCCAGAAAGGCCACTCCACAATAATTTTGCCCATCAAACACAAGGCTCTGTCAGCTGCACTGAGAATCATCTGCAGCCTGACTGATCTCAGTTAGCATTCCCCTTCTTTCAATTTTCTGTCATTTTGGCTGCCTTAACCCTACAGTTTAATGATTTTTTTTGTTCCCCAATTCACCCTGCCAGTAAGATAGCAACACAGATCAAAAGATATTTGTGAAACTTATCAGAGCTTTCACAGCTTGCACTCTCTCCTTACATTAAAAAACAAAAAATTGTTTATTTTGGTTTGATAAAAGTTCACAGAACCTAGGATGACAGCTGTTGCAAAAAGCCACTTTATGTTTTCCCTGTAATAATATATTATTAGCAAAGTAATGATATATTACTGCATTAATATAATGGTTAGTATTTCCACAGTTACTGGTGATGCTAAATGGAATATCCATCTAAATTTGATGTGTCATAAAGCAAATTCCCAATCCATTGTGAAAGTAAATCTTGTTTAGTATCAACATATATTGTCTGTGTTTATACTGAACATCAGTATTGCTGTTTTAACACCTGATGTGAAAGAAAGCCTAACAAGCTCTGTGTTTACACATACAGAGTGATACCTGGTAGAAATGGGTAAATCACAGATAGCTGTGGTCAGCTTTTGAGATTATTCTGAAATATGTATATGTGTATATATATATATATATATATACACATATGCATGAGATATATATATATATATATATATATATGTACACACATTAATTTTGTCGGTAATGAAATAGAGCAAAAGAACTTTTAGAATCTTTTTTTTCTTCCCACATATAGAGATGCGATTTTTGTTCCTTGCTTCCATGCTTCAACATGGAAAGAAAACATGATTTATAAAACTGAAAATCTGGATAAATGTTCCTAAAGGAAGAAGTTGACCAGTAATAGACACAGAGGCAACACAACAGGTGCTATGTGATTATTTTTCAGAATAATTTTCAATTCTAAAGATCTGTAGCACAAGAATTTCTCAAAGTAAAGCTGACATCCTTGTCCTAAGCAGACCTTAATAGCTTTTTCTTCCTCAAATCTGCCCAATCACTTGTAAATGTGTGTCACATTATAGCACCCACAGTCACTGCTGGCAAATAATTACCTGTCCACGAAGTAGAAACTGCACACTATCTTATTCTTTTTTGTCACTTTTTGTCTTTTTTTTTAACCTTACCAGGTGCTAGTTTCAATGGATAATAATAGGGGTTTGTATTGAAAGAGACAGAGAACAATCATTCCCAATTGCTCCAGATTTTATAAGCCTTCATATTCCCTCAATACTTTCTTTCTGAGCCTGAGGCACACTAGTTTATTTAATTAATCTTCAAACAGAAATCTTTTAACCTCTTTGATCATTCTTATTTCCCTTCTCCACAACTTTCTTATTTTTTTTCTTCAAATAGGGAAATGAATACTATAAACCTTTCTGAAAACACCAGAAGATTGAAGATTGATACAATTATTTTTCTTTATTCCTTTCCCAAAAGGTCCTAAATTTTGAAATAAAATTTTTAGACTAAAATTATTTTCTTTCAGCACCAGTGTGTATAAATTAAACAGTATCTGGCTCTTAGATAAAAGTACAGAGTACATATGAACATGTGACAAAATTAAAATTAGCAGAGCCAGAATTTGCACACTTATACGCTAAATCTCTGGTGAGGATTCCTTTTTGGTCTGGAAGTTCATGCACACAGCAGGAAAAAAACTGTACTTTGAGAACACTCGGAAGAAACAAAACTAACAGGCATCAAAATTAAGTGGTCTTCCCAGGTCATGCTGCGTGTGGCAAATTTAGGATTGAACTTCAACCTTCTACATGCCAAACTTGTACTTCAACCAGGACACAAAATATGGTAACAAATAAAAATCTGGGAGATTATCTCAGATAAGAAATTATGCAATCCATGTGTTGAAGCAAAATGGCTGCCAGTGACAAAATACATAGGTGATGTTTAAAAAGCCCTGGTCAATGGTTAACAATCACAACAATTTGCATTTCATACAATTCTGCAAGTAACTTGCTGCTTACTGTTCATCTGGGGACTTGATCTTTCTATTGTTCACAAAGGGATCATGAAACAGTGAGAGAAAACAAAAAAAAAACATGTTGAAAGGTTTTCAGATATGGAAAAAAACAAACTCGCAAAGTATTAATGCTTTGTGACAGTTACAGAAGGGCAAATTAATATTCAACAAAAGTAAGAAAACACCCTGAAAGAGAGATATTACTGGGGCAGTTGTAACTTTTTAGAGACTAGCTTGCAGAAAGCATTGTGAAATACCAGCTGTTGATAGGTCATGAAATATTTACAAAAGTAAAATCTTCTATTTTATTACCAACATTTTTTATCAGTTAAACTATCCCCCAAATGTAACCCTTAAAGAAAAAGAAAGAAAAACTCCAAAAGCCTTCTCAAGGTTTCGTCAGTAAAAACACTTATATTTAGCATCATAACTCTGAAAATTGTCTGCAGCAAAGTCACAGGCCCTGTAAAGCCAAAGGCAACACTTAAAAGGATTTGTTTGATGACAATCTTTCACTTACAGCTTCAGTGAACTACCACTCAAACACAAATGCAATATTCCTCAGGTTATGTTACCTTTCATTTGTAATTCCAGGTGCAAGGAACTTTCTTAAACCTTTCATGGGCATGCATCCATTTGTTTTCTTACATGTACACTGACAAGCTGGATTGAGCCTAATATTAAGTTTGCAACGTTTCAGGTGTTACTCTGACATCAATAAGGAATTATTGCTAGAGAGGAACTTCAGCCCTGGTATTTTAAGTCAGGATCCAAACTCTGCTCTGCACTCAGATGCAGGACCATGCCCCTAGGAAGCCACTGATCTTGCATCCAGTTCAACGCTCACATCACTGAGGATTGCTTCCCAGTCAAATCCAAGCAACACTTCAACACAGACCAAGTACCATTAATCAACTGGATCCTTTCTCACATCTAACGGCTTTCCAATATCATTTTCACAGTAGACATTTTTATAAAGTAGGCCAGTCTCCATGTTTGTATTAACATCAGTCTGGACAAGTGTTAGCCATTTACTTCAATGCAATTTATGATTGCTATAAATCTCTCAGAATACTTGTTTATCATTTATCTCTATTCACTGTGATGTTTTTCAGATAACATCTTGGGACAATAAAAACTAAACATGGACATGTAAGAAAAACATGGTCCTATAAAAAAACCTTACAATTTCAGGCACACAATTTGATTGAAATTTTGTTTCTATAGCAAGTATCCCTAAATTAATGAAAAGTTATTTAGCCTGCAGCTACATCAGTAATTTGGGGGTTTATTTTTTTTCAATACAATGTGTTATTTTGGCTTCTCTCAGGGCTAATCTCAGGAATGTTACAGAGTTATTTGGCTCCTTCTATTTAGTCAAAATTTTTATCCCTGCACTTGCATTACTCTCACAATTAATTAATATTGGTTTTCCAAGAGAAAAAGCTTCTATTAAACCCCCATGTTTATTACTGACAGTGCCAACATTTCAGAGCCACTGTCAGGCCTAAATTGGAAGTATCAGGCTTATAGGACTATTTAGTCTCTTCATTATTCTGCTTTTCTACCAAAATTATTACCAATAGTGCAAAATGCAGTGGTGATTCTGTAAACACAAAGCTGTCCATTATATAGCAAACTGAGACCAGGCTGTGACCCTGGACGAGAAATGGAAGCAGTATTCAATATTGCATTGACTCAGACTGAGCTAAATTGAAGTGGAATGTAGTAAAAACCAGTAGCACATGTATTTTCAGTCGACCAAATGAACCATTCTTCCCAGCCCTTCATTACACATTTATATTCTAACATTTCTGATTTTTAATTGTATTAGCCATAGAAAACTGTGTCCAATTAACAGGTTGTAGTTACTCCTTATATAAGGTTTAAATTTCATTTTAAAAGGAAAAATTATATTTCAAAGCTTTTATGTCATAATTCCCTTCCTGATTTTTTAAAGGGGAATGTACTTACAAAGCCTCTATTAAATTTTTAATAAATTTATTTGCCACATGTAAAACACATTTCATTGGGAATTGGAATAATTTTCGAGCTAATTACAGATAGCGCAGATACTGTATTTTTTAGTCCAGTAATTTCAGATGCTCAACAAAAGAGCAAAATAAGACTTTCAATAAAACTCAGCAAGGCAAGAAACTGCAAATAACATGGGTGAAAAAGGCTTGAAATGTCAATATATTTTGAGTTATCCAATTCAGACCTTCTGCAGTAAGTGAATTATAATGGGAATGAAGGAGGCATCAAGTGTTTGACAATCTTGTTGAAAATGAGAGTTAGTGTTTAAGCTTGTTCCACCTATTACAGGAAAGAGTAGCCCCTGGGAAAAGCGCTTTGCACAGTTACCTAAGCATCTCTGTAAATCCTGTGACACCTATACACACTCATAAATATGGTAATAAAAAACTTTCCAAAGCAAAGTTAGTAAATTCATAACTAATCAGTACTCTGTGTTCCTCTGGGATTAATTCATGCAGGGTAGAAGCAGTCCATATCTCTACACACTGAATAGTGGCAGCAGCAGCAGAGGGCTGGCTGTATGCCAGCTGGTGTGAGCTGGCTCATGTCCCACTCCCCAGGACTCAGGTGCTCTGAAGTAGAGCAACTGCATGACACTTCATCCAATTCTCCTCTGGGCCTTTGCAACAATTACGTTTTTGGTCATTTTCCACTTCAAAGTGCCCAAAATAATGAAAGAGTATGTCAAACCTGACAGAGGAATGTTTTAGTAAGGTGTTGGTTTTTTCCGTAATAATTTGACATTAAGGCTGCTTGTTTTCTGCCCCAGAGCAAGGGGGTGTAGTGCACACATTTATTCCACTTATTAGCCCTTCTTGCAAAGTTAATTAGGTTGTGCTTGCTTAAAGCTAGCTCAGATAGAGCTTTTTAGTCATAAGACACACCATGTTCACAGAAATTAAAACAAAAGGAGAAAATACTTCCCTTCCTATCCTGTAGCACATATTTCCACTGCGGAACCACCAGGTTGCGCATACAGGCCAGAAGATGAAGCCTGGAGCTATTACCTTCTAGTCCTGTACAACACTCCTTTTGGAGAATGACTGTTGCCAAAAGAGGCTTTGGAGAAATGTTTCTGTAGCACACGTGTATCTTGAGCTTCCTTGCACTGGAACTCCTCCTCCCCATTTGTAGAAACAAGGCTATGGTCTTCATTTGCACATTCTCCCAACTACAGTCTCTGTGGACCATAACAAAAAGAAACAAGCCAAAAACCTCCAACCCCATTCTCAGAACATTTCCAGACAACGAAAGGGAGATTCTGAAAAAGCAAACCCCAAATAAAACCAAAGCAATTACTGCGCAAGGGACTTTGGGTGAAAAGAAAAATGTACCAGCCAACCAGCTTGCACAGACTCTACTGTGTGGATGTGAAAGGAGAAGCATTACCAAGAGAAAATGAGAAAATAGGAAAGCCTGCAATATGAGTGTACAAATAGGACCTTCCTCCTCTGTCCAGCCATCTGCTGATATAAGAAGTTTGGAAATTCATGGTGATAAGATCCCTGTCCCTTCAAGAAATGTGACTGAACTTGATCAGTGGAACTCAAGAAGTTCAGAGATCTTTCGCACAGTAATGTAAGATATTTCTAAGGAAATAGAAACTCAACCCAAAAAGCTAAAGTGATAATTGTCTTTTCCAGTCCCTGAAGGCAGAACTCTGTCATTTCCCCATTGCCCATATATTTCCTTTTTCTCCCTTTGAACTATTTATTATTTGGGACTTAGTTTGTTTACTTCCCTGCTGCAACCAATCTTTTAGTCTACATTGTTACTCAGAGAATTAAGCACAGGGAATATTCCCAGAGTTGACATAGATGGATATAGTACCCTTTACCTGTGAGGAGAGAGAAGGATCCCAGATAACCCTCTAATAGCAAAGGCCCTGGAAAACTAGATTTTTAAACCAATATTCAGGGAATGAGGAAACTCATCTGTTTTAATGCGCTTAGAAATGTACAAATGAGATGGGATACTTGAAATTCAGATACCACTAGAATTTTAAATAAATCTTAATTAGACTGGCATGATTTGGAAGTAAATGCACTAAAATTAATATCAGTATACCATAGCAACTGAAAGCTGAAGCATGCCTTCAATAATTACTGCCAAAAATTGCCTTCTCTGCATCTCATTTTGTACAGATTAGCCAAGCAGTGAAATATAGGATTCAAATATATCCATTAACGGGCCTTCAGAAATTAGCATAATTGATCAAGTGAGACATAACTGACCCTAAGCAATTTTTAAGCTCTACTAATCTTATATGGATTCCATTTGGTCATGATTCTAATGCAACACTGTTCAGCCAGACAAGCAAAGGATGGCATTCCCAGATGATGCCAAAAGCAACACAGTATTATTCCATATGAGAAAAAGAAAATCATCACCTAAGTGAACACAAAGAAAGGAAAAGTGAAGATCTAAAGTCAGGTGGTGGCAATTGTCTAACACAGTGCTCAAAGAATGGTAAGACAGGAGTCATCTCCATTCATTTATTTGGGAGACTCTTTATGTCATGCAGTGTGGAAACCGTATTAAAAATCTCCCTGAAAGGAGACTGATTACACAACAGCAAAGAGTTATGATGCTTGATACCACAAATAAAGAACAAAAAAAAAAAAAAAATCCACCAGTTTTAACTAAGTAATACAGGGCTAAAAAGCTTCTAACTCACCTTACAATACCCAAGAGGTATCACGGTTCGCAACAGAGCAACCGTTTAGTTTCTAATGTACTCAGTAGAATTATTCTGTGGCATGTCACTGCACAACACCAAGCAGAAAGAAAAGCAAGCAAGGTAAAGTGGTGACATGCCAAGGTTTTCTGAAAATAACACTCTGGTTTTTTTGTCAAAATTCAATGGTATTTGTTTGACATTTAATTAAAACTCAGGGCCGCTAACCTCAAAGGCCTAACGATGTCACTGCACTTAATTTTTTAGAAAATACACTTCTAGTTGCTCTTTAGTTCAACAGTTGTGGAGAAGGACAGAGAATAAAAGGTCAGCAGGGGGATTTTTTGAGATGTCTCTAACTTGTTGTCTTATCAATAAAAAAAGCCATTTTGCTTTCTAAAATGGAATGCATGAAAAGCCATGGGCATGAAAATGCAATTACTCTCCTGTAAATTGGTAGCACATTAGTATGCTGGAAGGGAGAGGGAAAGTATAGCCTGGGCTTGGGGAGCCATGAGATTGATAGTCACCAGGAAAATGGTTTCTTTAATTAATTTTCTTCTGAAAATTATCCAGACCATTAAAACTTCTTTAATACTTGCATGCAGAGAGAGTTGGCTCTAACTTATGAAAAGCTGATGAAACATACAAGACAACACAGCAAGAAATTCTGAAGGCAAACTAATTAAAACAGGTTTTTAATACCTTTCTTACTAACAAATAACCATCTTCTTAGGTTTTTTTTTTGTTCCCTTGAGAATTTAGAAACATAATTACAGGCAAATAGACATTACTTCCTTTTTTTGATGGAACATTTTAGTGTATTCTATCACTATGTAATAAATGAGCAAGGAACCAGATTATTTATTGATGCACTAGCCTGGAGAAGTGAGAATTTTAGGGCTGATACCAGTATTTCTTAGAGAGTATACAGAAAACTCCACCACCAAGCACTCCAGAAAATGTAGGCAGAATATCTGTTCTCTGAATCCCACTCAGGGCTCAGAAGGATCCAGGAGCCAACAACACTGAATATGGCCAGCAGCACAGCATTAGGTATCTAGGGAAATTTTATACTGATGAGTGAAATTTAGCTGTGCCCAACATCAACTGAGTGGGTGTTTCTAAAGGACAGCTTTTAAGTTTAGCATGAACAGCTTCTTAGTCCAGGCTTAGAGTAACTACACTGTATTTTTTTTAACCACAAATAACAAAATAGAAATATTTTCAAAAATGTAATTTACTAGCTTCAAGTTATATTTTAAGATCACTCATATATATATGATTTTCACTTCAAAAGTGTCAAAAGAAAATTACACACCACAAAGGAAGCCATCAAAAAATACACCCAAAAAAATGGTAACTTGATCTTTCAAATTAATAAGAAAAAGATGAACCAGATCCTTTTCTAGTTGTTCAGAGACCTGTTCCCCATAAGGTGCTTTCTGTTTCTGAAACATATTTCATATGGCTCATATAGAAACTGCCCAGACACCAGGGTCTGGACTATACTTTCTGTAACATGATAAAATATTTTCTTAAAACCTGTAGGTACTTTTAGAGCTAGCAGATAAATATAGCCAAGTAATTCCAGGTATCTCTGATTTTGGTAACACATATTGCCTGGAAACAGAAATGGTAAAATAAATCAATCAAAAAAAAAAAAATTGCATATACTTTCCAGGGTTGGAGGCAGCATCCAAGATCTACAGCAAGGCATTAGTGCTGCTGCATGTGAGCAGGGGCAGCCATCATGCTCTTACAGCAAATTAGAACTACCACTTCCATATGTAAGAGGCACAGAGTGATGCCATGCTGTGGATGACCTCTTTTTAAAAAATACCACTACAAAGGATTTCCCTGTTTTCTAGTTTCTGAACACTGCAGTTTGCCTAGTTCAAAGCCAATACAAAAAGGAAATCTCTTTCTCTTACAAAATCAAATTAGACATTTAGCTTGCCTTGTGCATTGTGCTACAGAACATGCCTGGTTTGAACAGCAGCACACAGAGAAGCAAGTGAACAATGCGAGGGGGAAGAACTTGGTGGCTGGGTAAAATACAGCAGTATCTGTCTTTTGTTCTCCGCTGCAGTATGATTCTTCAGGTCTGAAGATAGTTACATGAATAAGTAGTTTGGGAAAGCATAAAGCAAGCTGCTGGAATTGGCTTGGCACTCCTGAGCAGTGTCAGTGGTTTGCTGTGGTATAAAGACACTGGAAGTGGGCCAGATCCCTGTCAGACATAAACCAGAACCTGCTTGTTTTGCCCTGAGGGAAAGTTTCAGGGTAAGTGGCAAATTAGGTGAAGAGACAAGGAAGGTCAGATTTGACATATTAATTTCCTTTAAAAAAATTAAAATTAAGAATTCTATTTACATCCACAAAAGGATTTTCATTAAAAGTCAAATTTTATTCCTCTAAAAATATATAGCATAACAACGAGATGTACTGTGTATTTTCTAAACATAAATCTACAAAGACTTAATGTACTAATGGGAGAGGAAACATGCTTGCAGTGCTTCAGGTAAAGAACCAGGCAACCAAACAAGAGCTTTCTGAAAAATTTCTTTGTGGTAGTAGAAAAGGGACTAAAATCATAATTGTCAAGGATCAGCCATTCTTATGCTGTCACTTTGGGGGCAGTTCTGAAAGGGTTCAATATGAAGAGGGTTATATGCATAACAGCACAGCAAAAAAATGTCTGCCAGAAAACCTGCTCTTGAGTGGCAGTGAATATCCTGTCAGGTTAGGAGAAACAAGCAATCAGTGGCTTTAAAATCTAGAATAAGCTTTTACAAAATTCCTCACATTTAAAAGGAGCTTAAAAGATAATGCAATCCAACCACTGTACCAGACACCCACAAGTATTTTTAATATGAAACCAGATATCATGATATGCAGCACTGTCAGTCTAATTCTCACAATTTTAAGCCCTTTTTTGCAGTTGTTTATAACTTAAGATTTTTTTTTTTTTTTTACTCAGTGTTTCCCATGCTTTCTCTTTACTTTGGGCTATTTTGCTTTAATTTGAGAATTTCAGTCAACATGCTTCAGCTGCTAAAGAATTTTGTTAGAAAAAGAGAATTGCAATGGATAATTCCTCCTGGAATGTAGATTAGGCAGTCCTAGGGTGTACAAGCATTAGCTTTTTGGTTTGAATCCATAGTTATCTTTTTTAAATTAAACCCCTGTAGTTAGTGCGTTTATTTACACCATGAAGTGTTCTTGACATTCAAACTACATACAGTTGTTCGAGATGAAAGTAAACCCAAAAAAAGTTTCCTGCAGCATACCTAATGGACTCCAGCTGCTAATGGTGCTTCACTGCATTGCACACAGACAGGAATAATCCAACACAAACCCACTGAAACACATCATGGAGACATCACGTCTATCGCCGCTTATCACCGCGGGAATGCTGGAGACGCAGAAGAAAAGAGACAGAGCCAGCTGTGTTCACGTTCAGAGCAAAGGAAGGAAGGGGGGGAACCCACCTTCTTTTAATTCTTGTATACACTTTTAGAAATCACTGTTGATTGGAGAAAATTAACACTTCCATCTTTAACTACAGTGGTCAAAAGAAATGTCCATCAAAAGATCTGTGTCCATGGGAAAGGAATGCAATAACAAGATAATTCTACAATAACATAGCTATGTTTATAGAACACTAGTCCTTGAAAACTATCTAGTAGAGAGCTAGCTATTTTTAACAGTAAAAATAAGGCAACACACGTCTGCAGCATTCTCGGTTTGACTCTCCAGCTCCTCTTTGTCGTTTGACATTAACAAATTACATGAGACACTCTAACACAGAAATCGGCTCACAGAGTGGTTTGGGTAGATTGACCCTAGCTGGACACCAGATGCACAGCAAAGGCTTTGTATCTTTCCCTTCCTAACTGGTCAGGGGAAAAAAAATATAACAAATGACTCATGAGTCAAGACAAGGATTCATGTGTGTCAGTGAGAGATCACTCACCTCACGCACCTTTCCCTGCCTCCTCCCTTCTTCCCAGGCTCAATTTTCTTCCCTGTTCTCTACCTCCCCTCCCGAGTGGCACAAGGGGACAGGAAATGGGAGTTACAGTCAGTTCGCCACACATCCTCTCTGTCACTGCTTCTTCTTCAGGGAAAGGAGTCTTTCCCCTGCTCAAGCATGGGTCCCTCCCATAGAAGACAGTTTTCCATTAACTTTTCCAGTTTGACTCTTTTTCCATGGGCCACACTTCAGCAACTGCTTCAGAGTGTGTCCCTTCCACAGGGTGCAGTACTTCAGGAACCGGCTGCTCCAGTGTGGGTCCCCCATGAGGTCACAAGTCCTGCCAGCAAACCTGCTCGGGTGTGGGCTTCTGTCTCCATGGATCCACAGGTTCTACCAGGAGCCTACTTCAGCACAGATTTTCCCTGGGGTCACAGGCTACTTTAAAAAAAAATCAGAAGTTGAAATGTTAATACCATAAAATGGCCCCCAACTCATTTACACTCTATAGGGACAAGTTTAATATTAGGTTCTAGTCATATAGGGTTTTCCAAGCTTAACCCAAATAAAGCTCAGATTATTCAGTTCAGAAAAATACTTACCAAGTATATTGAGTGCAGAGTGTTCTTTGTCCATAAGAGATACATTTTTTTTTCTATCCTGGAGAATAAAAATGTTGAACTACAATAATAATATAGCACCTCCTATTCAGGTTAGTCAATAAGAGAACTTTTTTTTTTAACCCATTTTCCATACATTTGTTTTCTTCTCATATAATTATTTCTAAGATTAAAAAAAAAATTCTTTAAGGAATAAATAATAAAACCAGGTTAATCCAATAGCATTAATCTTTTTGGTTGTCTGTGTGCACATGAGCAGCCAGAGCTACAAAAATGGCAAAGAATTGCAAGTGTACATTTGGACAGTACTTTCAAGTGCTGTTCCACACATATGCCTCCTCCAAAACTGCGACCCTCTAATAACTTGAATCAACTGATGTCACAATCAGATTCATTGTTGAGAAGCAGGTCATACTGCAGGCAACAGAGCAGTGAAAGTGAAGCAGAGATAAATGGGGAAAGGGGGAAATCAAAATCCTCATTTCTATGCCACAAAGTTGAGATACAGCTTATAGAATTGGCCATATTGCACTACATGCCTGCATACAAATGTGGATCTGATGACACAGCCATAGTAAGTCCATGAAGCACATCTAATCTTTAAGAGTTAGTTCTATGTCCAAGAGTATGTCTTCATGCCCTAATCACCTCTCTAATGGCTGTCTGAATGGATTTTTTTTGTTACAGTGCCTCTCAAAAAGGATTAAGATCAATTTTAGCCTTTGCAATCAAACTTAAATTTGGCTCATATATACAGTTTACAGATGTGATCCTGCATTCAAGCACCATCTTGAGATGATCTTAGAAGAAAGATTAGTGTGTGTCCACTTGTGCAGTTTGTGCAGTTATTTGTAGACCGTTTGCCCTACAGCATCATTCCTTATTGCATGACTCTTTACTACAAATGGCTCAACATAATCCACTGCAAGAACAAAAAGAATGTGTAGGTGTTCCAAGTTCACTGTGGATGGCAGCAGATAAATTATAGTCAGACTATTAAGAGCAATATGGACATGAAAAGATGGATGAGGGAGCACACTAACCTTGAACCTACTCTCTGACCAGGCATTTTAAGTTAAACAGAGTGAATCTGTTAGACATTGAAGGTTCAAGTGCATGTGATGATGCACAGCTCCATGTATTCATCAACACATGTTCAACAACCCACACAGCTACCAGCACCATGATGGAATGAATTAATAAATGAGTAGATGAAACCAAGCAAAACAGAGACAACCTTAGTGAGTAGAAGAAAGTGTTTGGGAGGACACTCACTGTTCAATCTCCTTTGGTTAAAACCACATGTTTATAATTAGTTACTTTAAATAACTGCTAACAGTAAGCTCTCCTGCTCCAATGTGTGGTAGAGATACCTTTAACCACTTCAATCCCGTACTCACATAAAAAGACAGGTCGATGTTTGTTCATGACATACAGGTTATGTTAAAATATCCATGTCTACAAAGCAAGATATGTGGAAATACTGAACATAATAGGGAATCTGAAATACAGCTCTAGCACCACAGCTGGCAATAAGACCTGTAGGCCATTCCTTCACTCTAAAACAGCAAAAATACAAGAACAAACATGCAATAAAAGTGTCATCTACACTTGACACACTTAACATACTAAATATTACCAGATAATATGCCTGATAAAAGAAACCAAATTCCGTTCAAGATACCATCAATGCAGAAATACAAAATATTCTAACCTAGAGCTGTCTAAATCTAAATTATGCTACTGAATCCATCCTTCAAGCAGCTGTGATATCAAGTGGAGTGTGATGTATTAGATCTCCTTAACATCGTGTCTCAAATTTAATGTGACAGAAATGGGTTCCATGGCATATCCTGTATTATGCCTGGAAAACACCAGATATTTAAAATAAAGTTTACAACATGGATAAAACGTTGGACCTCACTCCACAATTTCAATTTTTTAAAGCATGGTTGATATTCTAGTGATCATTTCTTTTACCTTTCCTGCTAATAAGCTTTCTGCAACAATGGGTACCATGAACACAGAACTAATACAGAGTACATGACAGATCTCATTTGCACAACAGATCTGCAGTGCAAACAAAAGTCAAAACTCCTTCTCCATTCATTTTATAAAGGAAGAAGGATTCACTAGGTGAATAAATACTGGAGAGGTATTTTCATTAACAAACACTGGATATATTCATCCTTGTATTTACTCATTCTACTGCCAGATGCTTGCAAGATTCCTGGTCTCATTGTGGTGATACTATTTAAAAAGGGACCAATGCAAATCTCTTCATCTGCATATCTCCAAGAATGCAAGCCTAGTTTCTAGGAGACAGTAAGGACTATTTTGAGAAACATTTCATGTGACAGAAGGAAAAAACATGATACGAAGAAGGAAAAATATTCTACATAGAAATTAATCAAACGGGTACTTTGTTAGACACAAAACAAGATACTTCTTTTATTTGAATATGTCTGACTGAAGTTCCGTTATCCACAAGTAGCCAGCATAATGGAAAATGCATACATTTTTTGGACGCAGTACTTCTTACAGGCTATTATTTAGGTGAAGCACATGAAAATAATTTTGAAAAATTAAAGGATCATAGAATCTTAGAAAGGCTTGGGTTGGAAAGGACCTTAAAGATCTAGTTCCAATTCCCTTGCCATCAGCAGAGATGCCACCCACTAGAACAGGCTGCTCAAAGCCCCATTTCACTTGGCCTTGAACACTTTTATCCACATGGGATAAAAGTGGCCCACAGTCTGGGCAATCACTATCCTCACATTGAAAAATTTCCTCCTGGTATCTAATCTAAATGTCTCCTTTTTTAGTTTAAAACTATTCCCCCTTGTTCTATCACTATCTGCCCATGTAAAAAGTTGCTCTCCTTCCTTTCTATAAATCCCCATTTGGTACTGGAAGGGAGCTCCAAAGTCTCTCTGGAGCTTTGTTCTCTCCAGGCTAAACAACCCCAGCTGTCTCAGCCTGAGCCCCTTCAAGGGTACATCTTCATGGCCCTCCCCTGGACCCATTCCAAGAGGTATACATTTTTCCTGTTCGGAGGATTCCAGAGCTGGACACAGAACTCCAGGTGGGATCTTAGAAGAGCAGAGTAGAGGGGCAGGATCACCTTCCTCAACCTGCTAGTCATGTTTCTCTAGATGTAACCCAGGATAGAGTTGGCTTTCTGGGCTGTGAGCATGTATTGCCAGGTCACATCCAGCTTTTCATCCACCAGAAGCCCCAAGTCCTTCTACAAAGGGCTGCTCTCAATGAGTTCTTCTTCCAGTCTGTGCTCATGCCTGGGATTGCCCTGACCCAGGTGCAGAATCTTGCACTTGGACTAGTTGAATCTTGTTAGATTCTTGTGGGATGCAGAAAACAAGAAAGACCCTTGTATCTGTTGCAAGCAGGAGGACACTGCTCATGAAAACAGTGGAGTAAATAGCATCATTCATACTATAAAGGAAATAAAGATTTAAAGTGTCTTCACAGATAAGGCTAAACATAAATATCCTCTAGTCTGACCTCCACTCAAACACAAACCAGGGTTAATTCCTCTTTGAATTAAAATATTACTTTAAATAAAATCATTTTTTTTAATTATGGAAATACGTTTTTCAGTAGGTATCTAAATTACCTACTCTCTAGATTATTTCCTAGATGAATTTGTCCAAGTTCTAGCTTTGATATTTCTATTTTACAGCTTTATAATTTGTTATTGATTTTCTCTTTATTAATTCTGTCACAGTATCATCTTCCTCTTTGTGACACCTGTAAACTAGAGTAAATTAATGGGTGAGAGAAGAAGCCAGTGATTAAACACTATTAAAAAATTGTATCCCTTTCACAACATTGAATACTAGAGAAGCATAGTAAGTAAGGGTTGTCTTAAGCCACCTAAGGGAGACCTGATGGATAGTTCACCTTCCTTCTCTCTTCTAAACTTAGTACCATAGTACATAACTCAGCAGCAGTCAGTAATGGGCAGCAGGAGTTAATCTCAAACATGTAACCATGCTTTCATATTTTTTATCCTGGCCCAAAAAGCACTATGCCTCTCAGTGACTATAGGCAAGTCTAGAGTTTGGGCATGTAATACAGAAGTCATCATCTGATTCTGATTTATCACCCCAGCAGGAGAGATCATATATAAGTTACACAGATATTTAAATGAGCAGTAGTGAGCAGTCAAAGGTCTGGTAGAAATAAGACTAAAACTTCCTTTTGGAGGAATTGACAATTAAGAAAACGGGACAGCAGGGAACAAGGGAGGCAGGGCTAGAGAGGCTGAGAAAGAAATAAGGAAGAAAAACAGTCTCTATGTGAAATATTTCTAAGAGCAACAGCAGAAGCTGCTCAGTCCAGTTTTCAGTGAATCCAGCATGTAGAAATACAATTGCACAAGGCCTATACAAAACATTTTACCATGATGCTCTTAGAGCTTTTGAGCTTGGCCATATTTGGTTTGGGATATTATTTTAATTTTTCTTTCCCTTTCTGCTCACTTGTTTCCATAAACTTTGTAAAAATTTTCTTGCCACCTATTTACAATACATAAGACAGACTTGTGATAATAATAGTTTCTGGGTATTGGTAAACAATAAATGCCATTTACAGTACTGCCATAAACAGTAAATTATTTTTTTTGGGATCTAGAAACCAAGCATTCTTCCTTCTGATTTTGATAGGCCAATATGCTATGTTTGATTTAACAGACTATTTTGAAGAAATCTTATCTGAAGAGCGGTCTTCAGTGGTTGATACTTGCCATGAAAAGCCCCAAACAGGCAGCATGGCAGTCTAAAATATGCCCTGATTCCTAAGGGCAGAGGTAACAACATAATTCTAGATGTCTTAATATCATCATAACACACTCCCAGTATCATGCTAGGGAGAAAAAAATAACAATGCACAAAGTTGTATGTAGAGACTACAAAGAATAAAAGTCATAGCAGCAACCATACTGATACTCAAAACTCTATTGTCTTACCAATAGATCTTGCCTTTAATTTGGAGCATGAATGGGGTCAGCACAATTAGTACAAATTCTCAACCTACTGGCAACGTTAGTAGGTCATAAAGCCAGGTGGACAAGATGACTACTTTATCTCACTTTGATTCTCAGATATTATTTATAGTAAATGTCTCAGCAAAAACAGTACTACAATTAAAGACAGTGCCTAGAAGTAGAAAAAGAAACTACAGTTGCACATTTTTCTACACCAGATGCAAAGATTATTCTCATACAATTTTGTGAGAAAATGTGATGGATGAGGAGAAAGGTGGATTTCACAACTCAGTATGAATTGTGCTAAACATACAAAGGAATGGTGTTGTACAACTAAAGGGAGGTTTAAATGGGTTATGTACAACATCTAGAGAACTGCTGAGAGCTTACTCAGTATCTGCAATAGTGCATGAAAAGACGAAAAGATATCAAGTGGCTGAAAAAAAGGGTTTAATTGTCAAACTGCCAGAGAGAGCAGTTCTGCCAGGTTGTAATGAGGAAGTTATTGGGACTTGCTGATTTGAGAATTTGTGGTTTAGTAGCTGTTACTTAATCTCCTTAATTACCGTTGGAAAGCAAAGCATACTACATCATCAATTTTCTTCCCCCTCTTCACCAAACACAAATATTTATTGAACATGTCTGTCGGTCCTATACTTGCATGATGAATTCCACTGTTGATATCCAGCAATATACTGATAAAATTGTCATGCTTTATCTTGTTCTTCATATATTTAATCTTATTTTTCTTATTTCTGCTGATTACAAATTTCACCTTCTGTCCTTCTCTTCTCAGTCCTGTGCAATTTCCAATTTTTGATTTACATTATTAAAGTCCTCTTTCATACATTTTTTACATACACTTATTCATTATAGCATTTCCATCCCTACAGAGTCACTTTCTAATCAGTGTGACTCATACTCTGCTGTGGATTTTTGGACATTTAGTAAAGTGAATATTTACCAATTGTCATTGGTATTTCCAGTCATAACTGTTCTCTGTTTTGTTGCAACTGTCCCTTCCAGGTCATGAAGACACAGGCATTTAACATCCAGTCCAAAGCAAATAACATCCATTTGCACCAAAGGATTCTAAGACTGTGATCAATTCTATGAAACATCAAAAGGAAAGTCTCAAACTTTGCACAACACTTTTGCTGTGGGTAGAAAGCGCCAGTAACTCAAAGTCTTTTGCATTGGTCCCATTTGCCTAGATAACGCGACTCAGGCCTTATATAGTCTCCGATCAGAGGCGAGCCGAGCATCAGAACTCCTGCAGATTTAGGCTTAGCTCACGCACAGCAGTTTAATTTATGCAGGGTAGTGAAGAGACGAGAAAGGGTTCTTTTCCGCTTATCGCCAGCGAGGTTTTATTCCTGGAACCTGGTGTGGAGAAGATGGCCAAAATGGCGCTCAGGGTGTGTTATAAGACGGAGGCGAGGGGAGGGCAGTTGGGAGAGCCAATCACTGCAGAAGACCACAATGATTGACAGGGGTGCCGGCCAGTGAGTCGGCTGTCGGGACCCGGCATGGGAACCAATGGTCTGTCCCCTTGGGCAGGGACAGCCCCTGCCAAACCGGGCTGCACCACCCCAGCTGCCATGCGGGGGCGGGGAAAGGACCCAGCACCGCACAGGGGGGGAAAGAACCGGCCCCCCCCCAGCCCGGCGGGGCCAGGCCCAATCGCAAGCCACGCCCAGAGGCACCACAACACACTTTGAGTTAAGAAACAGCTAGATTTATTCTGTTACATCTAGATGCAACACTTATTTGAGAAAATCATAATCTGCAATTTCATAAATACAAAGATTTCTGGGTTGGCAGGGTGGTCCATCTGCACAAATTCAGATGGAAGTCAACCACCATAATTCCATTGAGTCATCACACAGTACATTTGGACACACAGAAGAGAAAACCACATAACAGAAGTTAAACAAGCAGCCATGCTTTTCTTTCTGTCCACATTTTTTCTGGTCCCTAGGCAGTTTCAAGGCCAGTGAAGCAGCAGTATTTTAATCCAATTACACATGGCCATTTACAAAACGCAAAGTTTTAGGTACCTGACAGGGAGGTAGCTTTACTAAGCTGCCATCTATAACTTCACACAGCAACACTACAGCACTGTCCTTTAGGCCAGTGTTTAGCACTGCTTTCCTCTTGCACTATTATTGTTCTAATAGATTCCAGTTATGAGCAAGTTCTGAGACATGACTATCTCTGCAAGATATAATAGGTATAATTTAGCCACATCTTTTTCCTGCACTCATATGCTTCTCCCAGAAAATTTGATCCTTGCTACCCTAAATCAAACTTTTGTAACTGCAATCATTGTATCTTTTGCCTACCTCCCTCACACAGCTTTTGCAGATATCTTTATGTCACGTTTAGAAAAAAAAAAAAAAAAAGAAAAATTCTGGGCACCTAAAAGCTTCAAAATGTAACACCTAAACAAAATAAACTTTCTGAGGAGGTCAGGAAAGTACAAATAAGAACTTTTTTCCCATGTTGATTTTTCTGACCCTTGCAGCAATGAGGGATATATGGGTGTCATACAGGGCAGGAGAGAAGCCAGACCAATGAAACCTATTCTAGGATGATGAACTTATTTAATAGAAGGCACTGTGTAACTTGTTTTTGCAGACAAACATAATAAATTTGTCTTTATCTAGGTACATCAAAAAATTGACAAGGAAAAGTAACATCTCACTTTATTGGGAAACCCTCATTAAATGTGGCATAGGCAATGATGGAAGATGTTCTACTGTAACAGATGTTCTACCTGAAACACAATAAAACTTAAGACACTGAGAGGAAATTAAAAAAAGATTTGCTTTAAAGCACTGATTCTATGGAAATGGTATGAAGCTCCCTAGATGCACAGAATGGTGATGTCAGAAGAAAAATATTGCCTTCATATCACTTCAGATTATATTTGTATATGTTATCATTTGAGATAACAGCAAGAGAGAAACCCCTCCAAAACAGAAGGCAGCTCTCACCAGCCCGTCCCCTTATTAGGTCCTGAAAGAAAATTCTGAGAAGAAAGTGAAAAAAACCCTGTTTATTCACAGACAATATGCATGCAAACACAGCAAAGACAAAAAAAAAAACAACAAATGAAGATCATAAATCAGATAATAAATCCCCAAAAAGGGAAAACCTCAGTAGAAAAGTCCCAGAGAGAGTCCCTTCTGTCTGTTAGCTTCCCAAGGGCCCCAGCCCAGGCTTCATCAGGCCTCCCTAGGCCCGGGGTGGGGAGCGGGGGGAGACAAATGTCCTTCCAATATTGATGCCCTCCTCAGTTCCAGGTGATGGCACAGGTCTAAAGACACGAAGAAAAAGGCACACAAAAAAAACCTGGCTGAAAAGGCAAGGGGAAGGAAAAAAAAAAACAAAGGGAAAAAAACAAACCTCTCCTTCTCTCCACCATGCTGACTTTGCACACCACAGCTGGGAAGAAGAAAGAATCACGGGGGAGTCACCTTATTTTATGTACAGTCTGTTGGGAAGAACTCCGTTGTCCTCCAGGTGGGAACATAGTCCCATATTGAAAAAGGTCCACTGATGATAGGAATACATGACAGTGGCAATATGATACTGTCACCCCAGGACAGTATATATATACATATACACACACACACTCAGAGGCATGCCTCCTTACCAGTTCTGCTACTAGTTTTTAAATAAAATTATTTAAATTTGTGAGTTTGACAGTAGAGTTGATAAGTTGATTTGGTTTGACTGTTTATATTTTAATAAAGATGTTGTCTAAAATTACTTTAACCTGTAAGAGATTTCACTGCCTAATTTAAAAGTCTATACACTGAACCATACCAATCAAGAACTACAGCTGCTGTTCCTAACAATTAATTTCCTATCTATCTGCAATACGCTCATTAGTCAGAGGATTGAAATATTTGGTTTTAATTTTTGAGTAACGCTCAAATATTTTAAAAAGTTTTCAGTTATTTTAAGTAGTAGAAAATCTCAAACAGAAGTGCAGCTATCGATTACACCTAAATTATGAATAATTTTGATCAATATTAAGACAAGATGGATGACTAAATATATTACTGACTACAGCATTGCTGGGGGACATGGCTGGAAGATCTTAGGTGTACTATTACTAACCTTATAAATGCAAACTAACAAAACCTCAAACAAGTTCAATATCAAAACAAGGCTTTACTATTTAGAGACATCCTTTCAGATATCATTCTAGGGGCTATGCCAGTTTCCATGCCACCTTATCATAAAACTATCCGGATTATTTAACACCATGGACAGACAGGAACAACTGACATTTCACCTTCCTATGGAACATTAAGTAAAGCAAAATTATACCTTGTATCTAAACTAAGCCAAAGAAAGCCGTAGTTCATGAAATTATCTTCAGTCATGGCCAAAGGTATATTTTATATTTGTTTGTCTTTAAAAAGAACAGAGCTTTTCTCTTTCTTTAGGAGAATACCTCAAGTAATCATTTACTTATTTCAGAATTTAGAGGTGTCAAACCTACTCATCACATTATGAGAGGCAATAGCTTACCTGTTGTGGGTTTGGAGTTTTTTTTGTTTATCCTTAGCATGTCTAAAGATCTACTTTACTATACATACAAAAATAAGATAAATATTAATTTAGAGTCTTGTCATAGACTTTCTTTGATGCTATTTCCATAAACAATTATATTAACACTTAACACAGAATAGTTCCAATTTGGTGCCTGCATTGTGTTAATAAGCACTTCAGGCAACACAGATGCAAACTGAGCCACTTACTACATTTTTTTGACAGATAGCCCATTGTCTACTACAACTTGACTTCATAATAGCACAGCTGCCTTTTTCCTTGTGGGATTTCAGTCACAGGTTTATATTTTCAGTTGTATATTTCTCCTTCTTTGGCAGTTATGTCTTTTCAAATACGTATATTCACTTGAGCTTGACCTCATACCCATACACAAATTGTATGCAATGAGCTTTAAAATAAAGAAATTTATAGAAATGCTTCCAATCTTTGGATGTAACAGCATAATATTATTTCCCAAGAACATAACTACTCCATCATTCATCTTTAAAAAGAAGGCTCGTAGACATTTTAGAAATGTCTATATCCTTACATAATTATTTCAGGTGTTCCAAATATCTGGTTATACAACCAGAAACTTAACTATAGCCTCATCTACCATCATATATCGACACCAGCTTCTCACGTTGGCCAGGCCATTGTCCAGATACTAATGAAAAAGAAGATGTTCTAACCTTTCTATATAAATATAATTGTCAAAGTTTAAAATTTAAAACTAATATATTTAGTGTTCAGTTCAATTTTGCTTTCAAATAGTGAAATAACAAATAGTATAGAAGTTTAAATATACCAATAAGAGAATTAAAATCCCACAGATTTCAAAGGTAATACAGACCTCCCACATTTTTCCATACACAAAGTGATAATTGTATGTGATCTCGTACAGTCTTGTAGTTGATAGATTTTGGCATTTAAGAGAACAAAATTTCCAACTGAAATCATTCCCTGCACAGGACATAAAAGAAATCTGCATGGATACATTGTTTGACATTTTATAATATCTACTTCTCCACTGGCACATTTTTAGAATTTTCCTTCTTTACCTAGCTGTCTATTTTCACAAGTCTTTTATGCACACATAATTTTGGAGGGTTTTTTTTAAAGTATGTGCTTCTAGCAACTTCTGGTGAAATTATTCAGTAAAGTCAATCATTTTAGAAATTGTAAAATTGGCAACTTAAGAGAAACAGATCTGCCTGTTAAAATTTACATACACAAAGTTTGATTACTTAAATTCACTTATCCATGGAAAAATGAACTTAAAAAGCAGCAAAGAATAAAGCAATTCAAAATTTCTACCTAGTTATTCAGCATAGTGCTCTAGGGAATAAACAGCTTTACTGAAAGTCCAGAGCTCTGTGCTCTTTAAGCCACTCGTTAGATACACTGTCATGTAGATCTCCATGTTTGTGCAACTTCTTGAGCTAATTCAGTTACTGGTAGCAGTCTAATTACAGAGGGATGGAGTTCACAGTTCACCATCCATTACGTTATCCTTCTTCCTGCAGCTGAATTAGCACATTTAAATCTAACTTGGATAACCTCAGGATCAGGATGAATTGAAACATCTCTTTTGTTGTTGATGAAGAAGCAGGGTAAATTAACCAGAGAAACCTGGGATTTCAGTGATTTAAGGGGGTTGCATGGTTTTCTAAGTAAATTGTACAAACTGTTCCTACAATTACCTCTACTTCTCAGAAGTTTCTAAATACTTACAGAAAAAAACATACCCAAATGGTCAATACCCATGACTTACTCCACAGTGCCAGATGCAGAAGTGGAACTGCATCACAAATTTAGAAGAGTACTGAGGCTGGATTGTGTTTCCACTCTATTAGATCTAAATCTTAGAAAATATGGATACTTATAAATAAAGATAGTTCGTTTATGATGGACAGGGTAACAGCTGATGCTACAAAATCATACCTCCTTAAAAATCCAGTCAGGAGTGAGAGCACAGAACTGGCTAATGCTGCATGTGTTGTCTGGAAAGGCTGGCAGTAGCTAAGGGCAGGAGGAGCAAGGCATGGGCTCAGTCATGACAACTACTGTGCCCCAGTACTGTGTTCAAACACACACACTTACTTAGCCCTCACTTAGCCCACAGTCCTTGTACTTCTGGCAAATCTACTCTGCCCAATTTTTTTCAGATGGCATGTACTATAAATACAGGATACAGTGGCTTCCTACATGGGAACAATAAGGTTAGCCAGTGTGAAGCTGCACATAAGTTTCAAAATATACTCTGAAAGATGGTATTGTTTTTTATAAATGTTCACTCTTTCTGTTTAGTACTAATTGCAAAGCTTGAAGAATTTTAGCACTGAAGCTATAGACAACAGTTTCTCAAACGATATCCAATTACAAACACCATTTTATCACATCTGAAAGGAAAATGTTCCTCTTCCCCATCACATTCAGACAGAGCTTATGTCTAGGACTTTTTTTGACCAAATATCTGGATTATCTAGACTTTCAAAGAAACATTAACAATTATTTTCACTGTCATACTGGGTTCTCAAATAACTTCTTCAGAGAAAAAATATTAAGGAAATATTCCTGATCCTACATCTCCCATCAACATATATTAAACAAGTCAATTAAAATAGATACGTGGTACTGAAATAAGTCACAGTGAATTCATAATGAATGGCATGATGTGAATGCTTCACACAAAAAAGCTACATCTTTATATTTAATTTTCATCAGCACAGAAAGTACAACCCTCTCAGAAAACACTACAGAAATGATAAACATATGCTCTTTGGTAGGACATGAGGTAGCTACTCCTGTGTCCTACTCAGTGTCCTGGAAAAGATTAGCATTACAGTTTCCATCTCCCAGTTGTAGCTGTTTGCTGTTGAGTTTTTTCCTCCCCATCCCAGACCCCCTATCTGTGCCTGCTCCTTTTTTTTGTGACATCCCTTCTCAGCAACGTATTCTGGTGTGCTCATCTCTTAAAATAATGTCTGCTGATTTCCCCAGAGTATCAATCACCAACAGCTGAGACTACTAACAGGAAGTTCATCCTACCAATCTCTCTAAGCTCCAGTGCTAAAACTCTGTCTTAAGAAAAAACGTGCTATTATTTATTGGTATACCAGCAGGCCCATTGTCAACCTTTCTCTAGGTAGCTGTTCTGCAGCTTGCTGTGATAGGAAGCATCTATTAAATCCACACCAAAACAACCTCTCCACCACTGATTTATCAACACCACCTATCTACTGCATCTGGCAGGGATAATGAGACACAGTTGGCCTTACAGCTCAAATAAAAGCAGATTAAGTTCCTACTCGGTGCAGGGTTCTGGATGTTTGCTTTACATGGCTTTCTCTTCTGCTTCTCATACTTAACTATTGCACTGATTTTTAAAAATTTGTAAGATTCCCTGATACTCTGTCTGAAAGCCTGAGTAAGAAATTTATCGCAGGTCCACACATGCTGAAAGCACTTTTCTGCTTTTGAACCTGTACTGCCTTAAATGATGCTGCTTTTGTTTCAGACTGGAAGAAGGGCTCTTTTTTCAGCTGCACCTGGTTGTATAATAGACATTACATTCCTCCACAGATTTTGCCTTTCCTTGAATAAACAAATACTAAGTCTCTCAACTTCACAAGAATCTTGGTGAAAGCTTTAAATTACTGACTCAAATACATATTAGCAAATACATTTTAAGTGCCGAAAATGAAAATATGAAAGTGTCTAACAGAAGGTGAACAGGGGGTTTTTAGAGTAAAACAGCCACACTGAGATCAGCCATTTTACCTGTGAAAACAGATAAGAAAAAATGCAAAAAAGAATCAATTTAACACTCTTTTTTAAAATAGTATCTTCAGTAATACACTGAATTGTTCTTAAATCTGGGCAAGACATATCTTGTAACTTCAAGCATGTGTCACAAAGGTATCTTTTAAGATTTAATAGACAATAATAAATGCTGAATATTTATTAGTCATTCCACAGTACGTTCTGAATATGCAAGATACATTCTAGTAGTCAGCATGTACTGCACCTGCGTCAGGCATGTGCAGTCACATCCCAGTGCACAGTGCTTGCACACTGTCACACAGCATGAGCTCAGAAAGGTATTGGGATTCCCTGGAGAGTGCAGTCTCCAGTGAGCAAATTCAAATTCACATCTGACTCATTTTCTGACATCAGGCAACTGTATTTCTGACCCTGCTCCCTCTCTCCATGAATAAATGGGAATAATGTCAAAACAAATGCGCTAATAACCCCTTATTTTATTTTAGAAACTAGAATATTGATATTCCCCTGTATTACCACATAATCTTTTAACAACAGCATTGCAGGAAATTCAAGCCCTGACAGAAGACATATGTGTACATATTACTGTTACTAATGTGTTCAATTAAATGTTGATTAAATTAAACTTTGGCTTGTGATCGTTTTAGAGGGATATAAATTTTAAAAATGGTATGTTGCTCTATTCTTTCTGAGGTGCTCAGAGTTATGGATATGTAACATAATATTGGAGCATAATTGAAAGTGTCTTTAAAGTCAATATAATGAAAAATAATTGCTCATGTCAAGGAAAAATTGGATATTACAAGAGAGTGAAATAAGAGTTAATATATCCTCCCGCCCTGGAATAAGGGTTCATCTCCGAAAGGCAAAGGAAAAACATATCTGAAAATAAAATTCTTTCTTTCTCTTGTTTGTAAAGTTAGGAGTAAATGATTCTGAGTTGTTAACCAAACACAAAGGCAGTACTACACAACTGCAGAAGAAATATGGCAAAGAAATGTAAAAATTCCTAAAAGGAAATACCAAACCACCAACATTCTCAAGACCTAACTCAAAGCAATAGTTTTAAATATGTATCTGTGCTATTTGTATATATATATAGTGTGTATATATAAGGCTATTAAATCTAGAAATGGATGAACGCAACCTTGGACACTGAATAGTCTACTTGGAAGATCAGATTCTATTAATACATAATCTATGTTAGCTATTACTAGTCATCTGTGCTATCCTGAATAATGTCTTCTGTCACCAATTGTTTTCACTTTTCAACCCTGAACAGAATAGGATATAATATGATCTCAGATCTGGGAAATAGTGCTTTCAGGTTAAGCACTGGTAACCCTTGTATGGATAGGTGATGTCAGGACCCAAATTATGACAGCAATCTGAGAAACATCATTTTAAAATACAATACTCTGCATAAAATGGCAACAGATTTACAAAAATAGAAGCACAATAATTCAAAGGCGATTCTACTATGATTGAAATCTAGTTTCACTAAAAGACACTACTGCACCTCTTAATTTATATATAACAAATGTATCAAGTTAGACATTAGTTTATTTAGAAAGCAACATCATACTATCATAGGTAACTGATAACTAATGAAATTTATATGTTCTTCCATTACACTAAAACATGTTGATATATATCAAAAATATCTACCCTTTAAGGGGTCTCTAATTTTGAATTAATTACTTAACATCTAGCTTTGCTGTCTATGCCTAGTGTGAACATGTACTTCGTATTTCTCATAGCAACCAATTTGTATTTAATAATGCAGCAGAATGACTTATTAGACCTAAATTAAAAAGCTATATTTGGTACATGCAGTAGCACATAATAATGATAGTTGCTGATTAAATCAGTCACCTTGGTACAGAAAGGACTTGAATCACAGAATTTGACACACCAGAAAAAGACATAATATTTCATCCAGTACATTTACCTACTAATGCATAACTTATCTCAGGATATATTTTGAAATTTTTATATAGCCTAATTTTAAATGTCTCCAATAATCATACTTTCATTGCTTTTCCACAAAGCTTAGAAAATCCTTTCAAGAGAAAGGTTTTTTTCAAGTGATGATTAACTGAACTAACCTGAAAAATTATTTGTGTTCCGTTTATAATCTTTAGGTATTAATAGATAGTAACAACCTTATCATATCAATCCCAGGTTTTGTCCCATTTTTTTCATACCTAAAATATAGTGGTTAAGATAAAACAAAATATATCTATGACTCACAGATTTTTTTTCTCCAAATTACTGGCAAGGATGTTGAAATTGCCAGCAGATGGGCATCAACAAATAAGCTCTACTCCTTTAGTTATTCTCCACAAAGAATGCATAATTCAAAGACCTTAACTCATGATGAAAAAGAAAGAATTTATGATAAATGCCACAGTTTGGGTAGTTTTATTTTAAAGGAAATAAAATAAAGCATTAAACGAGGGAGTTGTGATGAAAAGGGAGAGATCAGAACCATTTTCCCAGGCAGCAGACAAAAACTCTCCAGTCAAAAGCTCTCATTAGAACAAATATATATTTTAAATCTGAAAAGTAACTTTGCCAAATGGTGTTCTCTTAGTCAGATTCTCTTATATACAGTCCTTGGAGATATCTTTTGAGAAAGACCTAAACCCCTGAAAGAACATGAGCAGCTGAAATTACAAAGATGTCTAACTCATTAAAATATGCAAACTTCATAACCTTCACTTAATACCTTGAATTACAAAATTCTTAGGAATACAAGCTGTTGCTGGAAGTTTTTTTTGATTCTGATAACAAGTTTCCTTCCCCTTTCAGACCTCATCTCCCCTTAAATCCCAAAAATGTCCATGTTCACTGAAAAACCTGGCTTAACAACTTCATTAAAATACTATCTTGGCACACAGTCATGAAAGCAAAATGAAAGCATAGCACCTGAGTATGTTCACACAAGGAGATTCAGACTCAACTCTTCCTTCTCTTTAAAAGTACACAGAGACAGAGGCTCATGGGGAAAAAAAAGGATGCTTCAGATCTCTCCTTGAAGGCATAGTGCCTTACAAGGAGTTCAAGATTTGCTGGACTAGAAAAATAGCTTAGTAGAAGCCATAAGTCCCTTTACAGGGTTCAGATGCTCACGAGAGAGAAGTCCATAGCCTTCATCATAGCACCAAAACCTATTTCGGTGATAACACTAATCACTGCTTAACATAAGGTGCATAAAGCTGTCCTGTTAGCAAGGGTTAGAGCCAGCCACTCTTCTCTGTCCAGTGACTTTCCATAACAGTCTACAACAGATTTATAGCCCTTAGACCTTTTAAATGGCTCTGCTTTAACATAAAAAGCACATCTACACCCTGTACAGAAATGTCTGACTATGACACTTTCTGGAGATAAGAAACTACTTTTAACCTTTCAGACGAAGCCTTGAAACTGAATACCTGAATGACTGCTGTGATTGCTATGCTACTATTAAAAAAAAAAAAAAAGCTATAAAATAAGCTACAGATCTTGAGAGTATGTTGAATATACTTTAGATATAAAGAGAGAATGGCAAAGCAGAATGCCAATTTCAAACAAGAAAGTCCACAAAACTGAAGTAGGCAATGGCAGCATCCTTCTGAAAAGTAAACTAGTGCAAGTTGGGGAAGGGGGAAGGAAGGGAGGGTGATGGTGGGTGGTAGGAAAATTAGATTATATGATAATAGCTGACTTGGTTTTTTTTAAGAATGTCAGTAAATTTTAATGATATTCATTGTCAATTGATTTTATTGTACTTAATTTCTGGAGTAAATGAATCTATCCCCAAAACAAATTTAAAAACGCCAAAACCTGTCAATATACAGATTTAGACATGAAGATTACTGCAAGAAATACATGCATTGTCCTCATTCAATGTCAAAGGAAATAGTACAGGCACATCAGGTTATCCCGCTTCCAAAATCCAGTGAGACCTGACTCTTTGTGGTCCTACGCAGGAAAGAAAACTTGATCTCCTTTTGAATTTATATCTCCATCTCAGATGAAGGACGTGGAGTCTCATCAGAAAGCTAAGCTTGTATTTCACATTTCAAAATATATATCATAGGTGGCTCCTCCCAAATTGTAAACTTCTGTGAATGCCAACTGAAGTGCCTGACTAAGCCCGTAAACTGTACAGTTTAGACATTTAGCTCAGGCCTGTGGATGCCACACTGAGAAGCAGCTGAGGGTAAAGCACCATCAAACATCACAAGTAACATTTCTCTTTGCCTTAACTTCAATTTCATGCTGAAATCTCACCCTAGCTAACGGCCAAATGACATGGAGGTAGTTTCTCTTACTGCACTAAAGTGAAAGAATTGATAATTACATTCTCATTGCCAGGAATCCTGCCCTCAGATATGATAAATTAAAACGTTTGTGGAGAGGAATTAATAACAATACAGGGACTCACAACCAGGTTTTGTGCAGATAGATAAAAGGCAGGACAGAAAGAAAACACAAAAATTGCTCAACCAAGGTTCAGTTTGCAAAGATGAAAATTATAAGAAAAAATCACCCTCTCCCCCAGCAAAATCTTTCTACTTGTAATTGAGAAAATCTAAATGGAAAGACAATTAAAAAAAAATCAATATAACCTTACAGTGTGATTTATAACGATACACTTTTCAAAGGAAATTGGCACTTTAAAAGCCAGGATGTTCTCTCTGATTGAAGGTTTTCACCATGAAAATGTCTGGCTAAGAAATGGCAGATTTACAGAGTAGGAAGCAACTGTTCGTTAGATGAAAGCAAAATTTAATCCAAAATTACTTTTTCAGATTATTATATAGCCCATTTGAAACAACTTTTTGGGGCTTCCTATCAAGGGTATTCTTGCCCACAGAACAGAAACAGCAATGTTACCTTAAACAAATGTTTCTCTTAGTAGCTGTCTAAAGAGTTTATTGAACACAAATGTTATTATTGTAGTACAAATATTAACAACACTGTACTGCATGTTATTATTTATTTATTATACAAATAAAAGAAAAAAAACGTATGTAGGAGGGGCAACTCTTGTAAAAAACTTAACAAAATTTTACTAATAATTCAGAAGGTTGTTTCTCTTATATTTTTTATTTAGATGGTGGTTTTTTTCCTAAGGATAAAAATTTCCAAAATATCTGTTATAATTAACAGGTGGCTCTTTATAGCAAAAACACTAAAACAGAAGTAGCAACAGCTGTGACGGAGGATATCAAAATCAAGAATATTAAGATGAAGCATCATTTGTTTTTATAAAGCGATGTTTATTTTGTGATAATGGATGCAATTAATACCAGCATATGCTAGAGTGTTCATGGAATCTGTAATTAATGTACATCAATTTCAATGGGTTTTTAAATGCATTTGCAATGCTACACATATTCAGATCTGCCATCAAACACAAACCAACTAGCTTAAAAAATCAACAACCTCGAACATATTTTTCTATAACATAAATGTTACAGGTATGTCGGTTAAGTCTTGGTTTTACTAACAGAACAAAGTGATTTGTGCTCCTAATTGAATAGTTCAGGCATTTAAAATATTGATCATAGGGAGTGAGTGGTAATTACTTAAGCTAAGAACAGCTGTGAACAGACATCATTAATGTTCATCTACCATAATTTATGCTTGTAGCAATATGACTCTTTTCAGCAAAATTTAAATTAAAGAAAGCTAGATTTAAATCTGAAAGTGAAGAAAGTGAAGATCGTTGCTTGAAAAATTATACCATACTGAGCTATAAATGGCATATCCCCACTGTAATTATTGGAGCCTTTAAAGTTTAACTCTAGAGCTCTCAGGTAGTAGAGTGAGGATAATTAAACCTGTAGCCATCTAACAATAATTCAGAATTTTTCCTTCTGTTTTGCACCTGTTAAATGATCTCAGTGATCTTTCCAAACATTAATGAACGAACTGAAACACACTGTGAGGTACAATAGGTTAGTAAGGATTTTTTTTCCATCATATGGATGAGAAAACTCAGGCATAAATGCAGTGCAGGGTGGTCTGAAAATTAATAAATTGATAAGTGGCTAGAAGTGGCTACAAAGTGGTATAATATCTAGTGCCTTGACATTTATTGGGTGTGCAAAATACATGTAATCCACACCAGCTTTATATTCTGTGGAAGTCAAAATCAGATCCTGCTATAAACAAAGGTGTTTCTCTAGAGAGATATTTGCACTCTATCCGGACTAATGTCACTGAATTATATGGTGTATTGGTTCTTTTTCACTTTTGAAAGAAAGACTCTTGCCAGACTTCACCACTCCTGTGGCCTGTCACGTATCTTTAACTGCAAAGTAAATGATCGAAAGCAATGTTTACTGCAAAACACTCAAGCTGCAGACTATGAACTATGGCCTTAAATATTAGCAGTCCAAACAAAAATTTAAGAATTTGTTTTATAGAATAAGTCCATCTGTGTGTGGTGAGGATCTCTTCCCCATAGCAGGTTTCCCCCCTGCCTCCCCAAAGCCACAAACCTCCCCCTTTCTCCATCTTGTGACAGAGGGTTGCTTGCTAAGAGCAGGAATAAGACTCCTGCCTGTAAACTGAAGCTATGAATAGCTGAAACAAGCCCTAAAGAAACAGAAGAAATCCCCACTCTCAAATCCACCCCCAAAATTATTAAACAGGGCAGACTGCTTAGACTGCCTACAAGGCACCTGTGTGTTTGAGAAGTGTTTGTCGGACAGGGAAGCTTAGTCTACGAGCCCAGTGGAGCCCACACTCTCCAGGAGCAGCAGTAAGAACCAGTGGTTTCATCCTCTTGAGAAGCTCACTGCTTGAGAAATCAGCATAGGTTTTTCTAAAGACACTCAACCCGGACCTCTCAAGGTAGCTATAGCATCCTTTATGCGAGCAAAACCCCTGCTGGGACAGGTTGCAATGGTTTTACAACTCTCCCAAAGTACACAGTTCTTGCTACTGCAGATGACCTATTTCTGCTGGCTCCTCTGGAACTGAGTTACCCCAGGCATGGTGTAAAGGCGTCAGCAAGAATGAAAGGCGACAGAGGGCTCTTCTCTGGGTTAATTGCCTTTTTATTGTAAATCCAGTGTTGTGTTGTGAGAATCCAGGAGGAAGTCCAGAGATACCCAGGTGTCTGGATTAACCCAGGAGAAAAAGAGCGAGGAAGTTCTTCAGGGGTCTTTTAGAGGGAGGTGGGACCAGGGAACACCCAATGGAAAACCGCATAGTTCAAAGTGACCAGTGGAGGGGAGAGCTTCCCGGGGCATAGGTGTATGGGACCTAAGGTATAGATATGGGTAACACAAGGGAAATATGGAGTTTCACCACAGCTCAGGCAGGGAGTTCAGATATTGGAGGTACAAGGTACAGAGGGCATTGCCCTGGGTCTCTTCCCACCAATTCTGAAGTTCCACAGAAGCAGCTTCTGCTAAGTATGCTGCTACATTTTTCATCAAATCCAGATTAATAGTGAACTTACCGAAAGTGATATTTCACAGAAATTACTTTCGTTTTGCCCAGGTTTAATTTTACCAGGTCTTCCAAGCAGGTATTAATTCAAAAGCAGAACCAGCAATGAAACTCATGTCTTCTCATTGTCAGGCTTATATCCAGGTTCACAGATTATACTGTTTTCTTCTCTGAGCAGGCCTATGCTCTGCAGATCTTAATTAGATTCTGAAACTCTTTCAAAGAGAAAGTGCCCATTCACACTCGGCACCTTGACAAGGGTCATACCTGGGACACACAGTGCATAAGCAAAACCAATTGGAGTGAAATCCTGTCTACCTGCACACATCCTGAGCTCACATTTTCACTATAGGGAAATAAGGCTAGTATTTAAGCAGAGAATGTTTAATGTCTTCTACAGCCAGGGACCACAACACGTTCTTAACCTGGCAGTACAGGTACGGTCCAATACTTCAGAGCTGCCACACACATCCATCAACTCATGGAGTTTTGACCATTGTGAGAATTAGACAAAGTAGGAAAAAGAAGCTTGAGCTGCTCTGTGGCTAGTCTTACAGGGTTCAGGTAGTTCATGAATCCCGAATTATTTAATTTTAAGAGGAAGAATCTCTTGCCTAAGAGTGCAGCTGGGGAACCATTTTCTGATGTAGAGCTGTAATAACTCACACTAAATGCTTTTTTACTCCAGGGAGGCAACAGACACAGAGAATGATGCCTTTTTTCCCAGCAAGACATTTTTATCATGGAAAAGATCTTTTCTTATATTTCTTAAAGGTGATGAGGTATTCTGATTGAGAAGCTTCAATGACTTGGGAATTTAAACTGGGACAAGTTGATAAATTCCTTTCCTGTCTGACAGAAACTACATTTTTGCCCCTGAGTTTGGGGGACTTTTTTTTTTATTTTGTTTTGATTTTTCTTTTTTGAAGAGAGCGATAATTCATTACATTTCAAGAATTACCTTGCAAGAATTGAATAGCTATACAACAACAGAGCCACTAACAGAAGCTTCTTGTTCAGAAAAATTTCAGGCAGGCAGCAGACATAATATGAATAGTGTCCTGAAAGCTCTTTTTTGTCTTTATGACAATTTAGTTTATTTTAACTTTTGGACACATGGACAGGATTGCATGTGATTAAGATCCTGAGGCAAGGAATGCAGCTTGACCTCTAAATTCAGCAATAAACTAGTCTGGGTTTTGTTAGCATGCAGACAAAGTAAGTTGCTCTTTGCAGTCAGTTAAGGAAAGAATCACATTAAAAATGTGAAAGAATGGTTTTCAAACCGTATTCTGTTTGTCAGTTCTTTGTGGTTTTGAGTGTATACTTTTCCAACGTCATAAAATATGCAATGTTTGAATGAGAACTGTATTAGCCATGGACTTATCTGTATAAATATTTAAAATTTCCATGTTCTTTTGGAAACTAAACGCTAATGAAATCATAAAGTTGCTGAAATGGCTCAAATTACATAATTAGATAAGATAAAATGTCCATTCTTTTATGTTTATGGGAAAATATGGTTATTATATATTATCACTATTATGGTTTCATTTTGAGACAAAATTCACCTGAAGAAATATAAATGTTTTAGCAGAAATTTCTGAAATACTTGTCCTCATTTTATTTACAGGACATTTCAGGGATACTGTAGGAGGCCTGGTGACAGTGGTTTGAACTGCCTGCATCAGGCCAGCTGTGGATAAAGAAGCAATCAACAAAATCTGGCATTTCCTTCAGATCTTTGTTTAGGAATATGAAAGGAAGGGCCTGAGCTCCTGAGAGGGACACATGTGAAAGCACTGTCCTCGTTGCCTCTGTTCCTCTGTGCTTTGTTGCTCTTTGTACTCTGTGGCAGATGGCAGGAGAGAGACCCTGCTGCTGTGCAGCACTGAGGATACTGCACCCACATCAAGGGTGTACTTAGACGGCCAAACATTATGTCTTTCCAATGCAAAGTACGTATGTGAGCACAGGTGGGGAAAACGACAGGGAGAGATGAAAGAATCCCCCTCAGAATATTACCTGAAAATACTTTCTATTTGATGCAATGTGGTCGTTTCCAAAATAAATCATGTATGAAAACACCCAGAAGGGCTGCTTTGCTAGTTCTGCCGTCTGCCTGGGTACAGACATCTTTTAGACAGATCCTGCTAATTTTTTCGTAATTCAACAGAACTAAGACAAAAGTGAGATAAAACCCCAACCAGCAACCAGGTACTACACAGCTGATGGCTCATCCTTTCCCTTACCAGTGGGATGGGGAGGAGAATCAGGAAAGAAAGAAAGATAAAACTTGTGGGTTGAGATAGGAACTTTTCAATAATGAAAACAAAAAAAAATAAAATAAAAATAATTATAATGACAATGATACTACTATTACTAATAATAATGATAAAAAGTAGGAGAGGGAAATGAAACCCATGAATGAAAAATTATGCACAACACCACTGCTCACCACTGCTGACCAATGCCCAGCCTGTTCTATTGCAGCAACCGGCCCCTCCCAGCCCATTCCCTCCACCTTATATACTGAACATGACAATCTATGGTATTGAATATCCCTTTGGCCAGTTCAGATCAGCTGTTGTCCCTCCCAGCTCTTCATGCACCCCTTCGCTAGCAGAACATGAGACACTGAAATCTCCTTGACTTAAGGTAAGCACTACTCAGCCACAACCAAAACATCAGTGTGTTATCAACATTATTCTCATGCTACATCCAAAAGGCAGCTCTGTACCAGCTACTAAGGAGAAAATGAACTCTAGTCCAGCTGAAACCAGGGCAGACATACATTTGGAAGCTGTCAAACCCTGAAGTGTAAACAAGCATCTATCCCTGTGCAACACCAAAGCCCTTGTGGCAACTCAGAACTGTAGTCTTGCCATTTCATGAATAACATTAAATAGGAGAAATCACCAATGAAAGACTGTAAGACATGGACAAATGGATAGACAAATAGGAATGGTCCCCAATTATCAGTGCAGGGAGTAAGGCAGCTATTGAATCAGGGCTTGAGTGAGGGACAGTCTTTTTCAGAGAGTGAAAGCCCTCTCTTCTCTGTTCTAAAGATAACAAATGTGTACAGAAACTGTGTGGAGGAAATTATTCTCAAGGGGTTTCTTCCACAATTTAAGCATAAAGATAAGATACAACAGGGGATTGGCTGGTGTTTGGTTCCTGTATCTCAGCATCTGCCATTACCCTGTCCCAAAAATGAGTATTTAAGAACCAAACCACCACAGGCTAATCAAATTCTATACACTGATATGGTTCCCACATACTTCTCAACTATATACATACTGAGAATTTAATTCAATATCTCTTCTAACATGTGAGATGAACCATGAATTGTACTTCCCTGTGAATAAAGCTTTTCTTCACATTTATCTAGCTGTCAGTCATCCTTTCTTTAAATGAAAATAAGCTTTTGGTGAATAAAAATGACTGCAGACAGAACTGCGTGCATTAAGAATTTAATCTAGTAGGCCTAGACACCAGTCCATGCAGAGGTGATTGAAAGATTAGGGTCACAAAACATGACCATAGTACCTTCCAGAGTCTCTTTTTGTATGAAGATGATTCAATGGCTTCTTTTGTAATTATGGTTTCCTTGACTCGAAACAGTCTCTTTCTGAAAGCTGTAAATAGTTGAAGGTTTTTACTAAATAACTAAAAAAAAAAAGAAAAAAATAACTATTGCCTACTACTGTAAACTATTTATTGCAAATAGATCTTTCAAGATTAAAGTTTGCCTTTTGCTAATAATTTTATTAAAAAGTAATTTCTATTCAACAATATGAGAATAATTGAGAATATTTTTTATTTCCTTGTCATGGCATTTCAATTTTACACATTTGAATTTTTGGTCTTAAAATTCTTGATTATTTTATGTTCTGATAATGTTGGGTAAAAAATGGGCTAGCATTTATCTCCAAACAGCCCAAGAATCAAGGAGACTAGGGCCTACATAAGCCTGAGAATCCTGCACCATTTAAATACTTGCACCACATTATGTCACAGCAAAATTGTAGATTTGCAGCATCTATTTTAATCCTACTAGAAACGGCAGCATTAAACCTTTTTCTAAGCATGAATTACCTTTGCCTTTTCTCTTTAAATCCTGAACTTTCTGAGAAAATATATTTGTTACTGATTTGTCTTTACTGTCACCTATTTATCAGTTTTAACAGTAAGTCATTTTGCTGACAAAGAAGGATTTTGGCTTATATCTTTGCCTTTACACAGGCGCTAACTTCCAGGTGGAGCAAATATTTTGTTCATTTTCTCATTCTTAACAATGCTTTCAAGTGTGAGGACACTTACTGGTGACCCACAACATAATTAAAAACACATGAAAAAAACACAACATGATAAAAAAATCACAATAAAGGAACATCAGCAGTTGCAGCACCTGTTCAGTTACCGCCACTGATGGAAATCAAACTGGGTTTTTTAGTACTCAGTCTTTCAAAAGCAAACCTTTTTCAGTAACTTACCTAAATAAGCAACTTTTAACCTAAGACTTTTCCTCAGTTATTGGCTGGTGTTTCATCATGGGTTCCTCTTCACACTACAGTGCCACATACTGTCACTTGCAGCAGTCCTTTTCCATGGAAAAGAAGATGTGATTTAATACAGACCAGACAGCAATTCCCAAGCTAAATTACATTAATGAAGTCTTCTCATTATCACGAAAGCCAGAAAGCTAAGCCTAAACCAGAAAGGTGTTAGTTTCCAAGTCTTGTCTTCTAAGCTACCTTGAATATGTATAGATCCATTTTCCACCTGAACACTTTTATACTAAGCAGGTTACCAAGCATTGGTACAGATCACCTAGAGATGCTGCCGATTCTACCTCCTTGGGGGTATTTCAAAGCTATCTGGACATTGTCCTTGGCAACAGATTCCAGGAGGCCCTGCCTGGGCAGGAGGTTGTACCAGATAACCTCCAGAGGTCCCTCCCAACCTCAATCACTCTGTGATTAACAATCTTGTCCACTAACAACTTTTTAAGTCCACAACCACTTTTTAAGTTGTTTTCATCACATGACAGTACAGTTCTCTTTCATGTGGGCTGCACAGCAGTCAGGAAGTTGTGTGTCATGAAAGTGGCTCAAGGAAAACCTCCAAAATCAGCCAATGCTTTCCATGGCTGAAGCAAGAGCACCGAATTGAGCCACTAGGATGTTTAGGCAAATTACTGGACATATTTATTTTACAACAAAGCCTCTTAAAGCCAGTATTAGATTTACCTTCCCAGGAGCTTATCTAGATAGTTAATCTAAAAGCAACAGCAAAACTCCATTTGATTTCAGGAAGCTCTGCTTCAGCTTCCTGATTGACTAGCTACAGAGCCCTCAGAAAAGTTGGTCAAGATATTCCTGCAAACATGAGTTTGGAAATATGAGTTTTGAAAAAACTAGTTACCTATACACAGGACATGTATATTGCAAACATCCATCAGTTTGGTTATGGAAGGGGTATAAGAACCAATGAGGGGTGAAGGCAAAGTGTGTTTCTCATACATTTTCCTCTTTAAATGTGGCTAATCTCCCTCTTTTCCAAAGGGAATATTTTCTTTTGCTTTATTTTGTTTTGTTTGTTATCTCTGAAACACCCACACTAACCTTCTTCTCTTTCACAGATCATTACTGTACACAGGCAATTGCTTGCTTAGACTTTCTGATTTGACAGCTACTTATTAGATATTTCAAAGTTTGCCAAAAGCTGCTGCCACTAATGCTGCATTATTGTTCTTTTCTCTTTAAGTCTCTGTGTTTCTCAGTTTGGAAGCCATTGCTACACATTATTTAAACTAAACTATTAACAGGCAATAATTTTCATAAATACTTGACTTTTCCTTCCTCTCTTCTCTTCCAGTATTTGCAACCAAAGCTAGGAGCAAGGAAGCAAAACAACTCTAGGTGAAGCTAGAAGTAGTTTAATATACTTTCTGATTTTCAAAAGAGCATCTTTACCTCTGCCTTCCTCCCACACATGCTGTCCAGACTCTGCAGTCCAAGGGTCAATTTCTTGTCTTGAAAGCAGTGTCAAACAAAAACCGTGATGCCCAACAAGTAATTTTTTTGTTAAATAGCACAAAGGGAAAGTAAAGGAAAACCCCTATTCAAAGGCACAGCTTCTTGGCTCACCTAAGAAGCAACAGAGATCCTGAGCGAAAGTTTCTAGTTCAAATAGGTTATTTTAGCAAAAAAAATTAGCACCATCAACATGCTTTGATCATTTTTCTTTAATTATGTCAAATAGCTGAAATGGAGAAAAGTTAGGACAACAAAACATTGTTCTATAATGTTAAGTGTTTTCTATATTTCAGTGTGAACTACATTTTTAACATTTCTTTCAATTCCATAATCAAGCAGACCCACAAGGAAATCTATACCAGAAAAAATAGTGCTGAAATCCAAATGACAGCTCTCACTGGGGGATGAAGAGAATAATTTATTCAACATAAAATAATACTTTTTCTCTCTCCTAAAATATTCAATAAATAAAGATGTAAACTTGCCTTTGGCTGTTCTTAACTAAAGTTCCAGCAAATAAAAAATTATCATGATTAAACATGAAGTAACTTTGGGAAAAAACACATTGTGTAATGAGCTGGTTATATGAAAGACGAAGAGTAGTTGGCTGTTCAGCTTATTTGTCAGGTTTCTTCCTACCATCTACTGTACAAGAGGAATCTCTGAAGCCAATACAGTATATTTAAGTTAGCGTATTCTTCCCATTAATTTAACTATCAATTTCATAAAAAAGTTTCCTCTCTTCATAGGTTTAGCAGTGCAGCAGAGTAAAATTATGTACTTGTTACATCTATATTTAAGTAGAGATGTTTGGTTTTAATTGAATACATAAACTCAAGTATAAGTATTAATTTTTAAGATATGAACAAAAGACATTCTTTTATATTAGTGCCACTTTTATAAATATCACACAAGTGGTCTTTGTGCAATACCCATGTTGCTGATTCAGGAGTTTCTTACTGTCTTGAGTAAAGACTAATATTTTTAGAACTTTTTCATTCATTCTAGCTACATCTTTTCACACAGTCTATACAGAATTACAGTATCTGTTTAAGCGGTCCAAACTGATTTTTTTCTCCTTTGTCAATTTGTTTCAACCATGCTTCTTAAACAGTTCAGAGACCCTGAGCAGATTTTTAACATCCACTGCTGCTTATCATCTTTAAAGAACAAAGCAGACCACAGATCAAGATCCAAAATGGCTGTGAGTTTGTGATTCAGCTTGTAGCATAAGAGTCAGCTCTGATAGCTACCAAAGAGATCACTGATGGCAAAATAAAGTGCCACTGGTGTACTTTTCCCATCATATTTAATGAATGCGGTTCTGAAACCAGAACTATTTTCACTGAGCTAGGCTACAATGTCATCAATATTGGAAAATTCCATAGATTTGCTTTCTGGGTGCATCTTTTGACGTCCAAATACTTTTGTAATTGTGTTCTTTGTGCTGAAAAAAACCCAACCCCATTTTACAAGCTTTTGCCTGGCTAAAGTGAAATAGCATATTAAGACAATCTCCATAGTAATGCTGCCTGAGATTTATTTCTCCAAAGGTTTTATTTTTGTAAGATGCAAAACTTAACTAGTTACTGAATAGTGCACAGTGAAAAAGTTCTCTAACAGTTTAGTTTCCCTGGAAGAGTATACCTTTTATTTTACCTATTTTTCTCTTACCAAAAAAAAATTTAAAAAAAAATTTAAAAAGCAAAGACTGGTTTTGTCAGAGTTCAATATCATTGCAGTAAGTAAAATCCAATCTTTTTAAATTCTTATATTTCACAAAATGTTGTTTGTTTACTGGTACAAAGTAGAGAAATTATTCAATGCAAGCAAATGACTGGTTGTTTTATTTAAGAGTCACAAGAGATAATTGTCAAGGTATCCGACAGCTCTGTTAATAATTCACGCCTCTTTTTCCTTTTGAAAACACAGAGACAATCTCTGCAACACTATGAATCATTCTTTTGTTTTTTACCATGATACTAGATAAGATATGGTAAATTCAAACACACTGCGGTGCAAGGTAGCAAACTGCAGTTGTTCAAAATGAAAGGCATCTTGACCTTTTTGTTCACAAATGGCCTAATGAGGGAGAGAATTTCTATTATTATGAAGTAATAAAACATACTCTACTTTTACTAATAAGAGCAATTCAAAGATATCAGCTGTGAAAGCATGCTCAAAAGCTGGTGGGGTTTTTTTGACTTTTTTTTTGCACTCAACCTAGTGTGATGCTGACCTGGAAAGCTTTCAGTCCTGTACTTCTACAAGAAGAAATCTCAGCACGTCCAGGCTGTGAGGTGCTTGAATATCAAATCCTTATGTTATACCAACATGCAGTCTTCAACACAAAGTCCAGACTTTTAAGACTTGCTTTTACTCTTGAGTGGCTGGCGTAGTTCACTCAGACAGATGCTGCAAATAATATTCCTGTTTCTCTAAGCTATTAATTTACTGTACTATTGCCTGTATCAGACACCACACTGTAGGTGAATGAAATACAATTTCCACACAGGTGACACAGTGATCACAGCCATGTTTTACAACTATTCTAACAGGTTTTTTCAGCATTCAAACTTCTTCTCTCTCTGAAAAGACTTAGCAATAATGCAGAGCGCCCCAGAAATACAGTAATAAAATAGAGATGCTGAACAAAATTCTAAACACATTATTGAAAAAATATTTAAGATGATACTACCCACCCAAACAATTCCACTGAAAAATACCGTGGAAAACCACAATTTGCCACTGAAACACTAAGCTGCCATTCTATGGAGTAATTCTAAGCAGCTTTTAGAATTACTTAAAAAAGACACTATTTTGGGGAAATGGCTGTCTATTTTTAGTAAATGCAGATGATCCAGTCTGTCATATAAATTTTCACTCCGTCTCACAAAAGAAATTTATATTCATATTATATTCTTAGTGTAAGTCTGAAATCCTTGCCTTCAGTCCTGGTTTTATTCCTCTGGAGAAAAACACCATTTTCTTAGATTTTCTTTTCTGTTTCAGGAAAAGTCATACTAAGTCAAAATGGAGCAAAATCATTAACTGCACACTTTAAAAGGGTCCTGTGCAATATTCAGACAAATATCAAAGGATTTTTTTCTTCAGTATTATGTTACAGAAAAGACATTTTTTCAGATTAACTGTGAACCTGGAGAAAAAGCTGACTGATTCTCAGTTTCTTTATATGTTTGTTTTACCACGTGTTAATCTTTCTCTAATTCTGTTTCCCTCAGGTTATGAGATCTGAAAACAAAAATTATGAGGTAACTGGAGTGTGGAGTGTTTTGTTTTGTTTTCTTTTGTTTTGCATGGGAGATTGTTGGGGTTTGTTTGTTTGATTGTTTTTGTGGGTTTTCAGAGTTTTCATGGGAACAGAATGCTTAAGTATTTTTCTTTGTTATCAATACTTATACCAATTACCCCTTGCTACATTTATTTAAACAGCTAGAACAAGGGTTTGTTTTCTACAAATTTGCATTTGACTCTCCCTTTTAACGTGTTATTTCCTTTCAGTAGAGCAAAAGGTTTTATATCTGTCTATAAAAAGCAATGTTACACTTTGGATTCTCACTTTCCAGACCACCTGCATACTATGACAAAGACTTAGTGGGATTCTTAGGCAAAGGAGAAAATTTCCCAGGCAGTGTAAAGCTGGTGCACTACAGCTATCCACAAATGCATGGAATTGTTTTCAGAAAGGTACTGTTATTTTTTTCAGAAAATAATTTTCAGGATTTTTTTAAACTGAGAATAAATACTGCAATTCAGCAAAATTACTGGACTTCATCTGTGTTACGCCCAAAGCTCACCCATTGTGTTTTTGAAAGGTGTAGCAATGTGCATAGCAGAAGCCACCAAGCCCCAGAAATGGTGGAATAAAGACCTCCGGGCTTGAAACTCTCTCCTCAGTTAGGGTGACTTTTCCGTTCATCCCAGAGTTCCCTTTGATTTTATTTTACATATTTGCTGTTATTGGTTAGTTTGCACATTATGTCATGTTCTGTATATGGGTTTGTTCTAAAAAATTCATAACTCTTCGGTTCTTCATTGGTTATATTATAATTGCTGCACCCCCGTAGGCTGCTTCACCTGTACCCTTTCACTTTAAAAATCCTGCTTTCCCATACCACCTTGCATCTTGTCCCTGGAGTTGCTCAGCTTCACTGGACCCCTTCACTGACTATCCCTGCCGCTTCTGGACCCTTGGACTCTCCCTGCTGCGCCTGGCTCCCTGCTTCTCTCTGCCACTCCTCCCTGCCACCCCTCCCAGCTGCTTCTCCCAGCGATAAAGAGCTGCAAATCCATACAAAGGTCTCTCTTGTAGCCTGATCTTGCCGATCGCCGGAGAACACCAAGCTGGGGCGGGCTTGCCAACTAGAGGAGCTGGCATAGAAGCCGTAGTCACTGCTGGAACCCTGCGCTGGGGCGGAGCTGCAGCCGCAGCACTCCTAGCTTCCAGCACAGCCAGGGGAAGCATGACTGAATCGCCACGCGGCCTCAGGTCCAACCCTAGCGAGTGCAGAATGGACCATTCAGCGCGGCGATAGAAAGGGCTTCAGTAATTTGGTTCACTTCTGCAGTGTACAGGAGAAGTCAGGAAGTCGAATAACAAACTTTTACTTGCAAACTTCAGAACACTAATGTAGAATAAGGTACTTGGCTAATTTTAAAGCAACAACCAATCAAAATAAGGCCTTCACAAAGTATTGACTTGGCAAACTCTAACCTGTCCAACTTTCCACTACCCAGATTTCAAGAAGAGGAATTTAGGAGAGGAGAAGAGAAGAGAGAGAGGAAGAGAGAGAGATAGAGAGAGAGAGAGAGAGAGAGAAAGGATAAGAAGACGGAAAGATAAATAGTCACTACCTGGGATCTAGTGAGATCTCAGTTGCTCTAAGGTCTAAGGCAGTGGGGCACATCCACGTGCACACCTATTCCACTGCTGTTATTTGCTTTGGTCTCCCAGGATCCTTCCTCAGGTGGGGTTTTCATTGTGCCTGTGGCTTGATAGCCATTCTGGGACTGGACCAAAGTGTCACAGTAGCGACACGAAAAGGACGAGCCAGAGACACCTGTTTCCAGGATTAGAGAGAAGGAAGGAAGGAAGGCAAGACCCGCATTCTTTATTTTTTATATCCATTTGGAAATCACTATTCATTGGAGGAAATCAGTTCTTCCTCCCTCAGTTACAGTGGTCAAAGGAAATGTCCATCAAAGTTCTGTGTCCATGAGAAAGGAATGTGAATGATAAGATACTGTTACAATAACATAGCTATGTTTACAGAAAAGAACTGTGTGAAACTAGCTACAAGAGAATAAAAATATTCACAACTGCAAGAAGCAAGGCAACACCAAAGGCTGAAGAGGGTGGGAGGTGTGGAGCACTGCCCAGCCCCACCTACACAGAACTTGCCCTGCTTCCCTCCTCACACACACTTTAGTTTTTTTGTTGAGCCACTAATAATTTCTCTGGTTTCTTGCAATATGGAAGTCACACCTAGCTTTCTTGTTTTAGATTTTCAGCCAAGTGGTTGGTCTATCACAAAAGAAACTTATTTGTTCTTCTTTTTCAGAGTTCATATTTATTCATTTTTCCATCTCATGTTGAGTTTATTGCATCACTGAAAGACTCAATTTTTCTTACTCCAAACTGCTTATTGCTAAGTTCCCTCCTTTCATGGTGGAATGACCCCGAAGTGTAACTAAACACCCACCCAGCCACTCACTCCCTGCCTTACAGTGGCATAGGAAGCCGAATAGGAAAAGCAAAAGTGAGAAAAACTTCTGGGTCCAGTTAAAGACAGTTTAATAAGTGAAGGTGATGCCTTTTTCTCAGGCTGGCAGGAGACAGAAAAAACTGGAGACACAAATTATGTGGGGAAAGGGAAATAAGTACCTTTACTCCACAAAATCTGAATGTGCTGGGCAGAGGGGAATGGATGACCCCTCCCCTAACCAATGGCTTCTCTTAGTGTCCCCGTGATGTTCCCAAGAGCACAGTAAGATCCAGAGCGCAAGCACCCGAACCCCGAGAGAGAACCCATATTTATAGGGAATATTACAATTCTACTTAGTTGACATAAATTCCCCAATTAGAACCAGGTACAGTTACATGTAAATTGAACATTGGTGGACATTGGACCGTGTCTTATGGTCATGCTTGCTGGCGTCAAAGTAGATATGCTGTTCTTTTGGTGTTTTCTTGGTGTTCTCTTCCGGAGACAGTGGGGGATAACATAGAGAAAAACAGGTCCCTGCTATGGCTAGGGCAATAGGAAAATACTGGGTTAGGGGTTCTTTATCAAGTATTAGCTCTACAAACACTAGCAATGGAAAGTTACAGGGTTTTCTACATGGGGAATACATAGAGAATAAAGAAAAAGCAAAAATCCATCTGGCATCAAAGGAAAGATAAAAAAAAATCACAAGTGATACAAAAGCAGTCACTCAGCACCTTCCACAAACAGTCAAATGCCCAGCCAGTTGCTGAGCAAAGACTACTTGGTTAAAGCTACACCCCCAGTTTTCATTACTGAGCATGACATTGTATGGTCTGGAATACCCTTTTGGTCAGCTGGGGTCACCTGGCCCAGCTGTGCTTCCTCACATTACCTTGCCCATTACCATTCTACTTGTGGGGAACAGAGTATGAAACAGAGAAGGATCTGATGCTGTGTAAGCAGCCAAAACACTGTGTTGTTATCGATGTTGGTTTAGTCATAAAACTAAAGCACAGCAACATATGCTGTCCTACAAAGAAAATTAACTCTGTCCCAGCCAGACCCAAATACCTCTTTGTAGCAGGGTGGAAAAGACAGATAGACAGTCCCATGTTAACTCAGGTTTAGAACATAGAATTACTAATGGCAAAATGTTAAGAGCAAGCACTAATTCTGTCTGGGTTATTTTTACTTCCAGAGGCTATCAATATAGAGTTGTGAATTCAGGATTGTTGTTACTTTTACCTGCCCACGACAAATGAAGGAAAAAATTATTTCTAACTCCCACTTTGAGAATGACAACTGTTTATCTGATTATTGTACAATAACTAATATATTTGCACTCTGCAATACTTGCCATTTTATTTAACTCACAACAGTAGAAAATAATTATTTTTTTAAAATTTCTTTTCTCAAAAGAGAATTATTATATACAATGGATCTTTGCCTGCCTTATTTTCCCTGTTTTTAAGTGGCTTCACCATGGATTTTCCATCAATGTCTTTCAGAAAAGGAAATGTTTTAGAGAAACTTTGGTAACAAAAATTATCTATTAATGTTAATTTAACTTTGAAAGGTAATTCCATGATTCTTTGACTAATTTTATAGTTCTGAATTTCTTTTCTCTGATTATTCATAGTCATTCAGTTCTACATGTCACTGACAGCTTTTCTATCTAATTCTATTTGTTCTACTTAGATAAAATAGAAGATGGACTGGTTTTTCTACCAACTCAGAGAGCTGATGAAGAGGCTTACAGAAATGCAGTATTACTGCTCTCCTGAGATCAGGTCTTCTTCCACTTTCACAGGGTTTCCAGCAGTACTGTGTACTATTTAACCACATGTAAAATTTATTTTCATTGCTGATTTCTTTTGTTTTTGTCAAGAGAAAGAGATAAAAAATGCTATGCATTTTGACTTGGCTGCAAATATACAGTGCTTAAAGCCAAGCTTCTCCAGCATGAAACCTGTGGTACTTTAAGTCATTCTTGCATAGTCTAAGCTCCTTTGCATAAAATGCTCTGGGGAATAACAATCTCCAACCTTATTTGCTCTATATCACAAACTGCCAGATGCCATTCGTGGATGTTACACTTAGCTCCTGCTATAAAGGTTTACTTTGTGGAGAAGCTACTTCAAATGAGCTGTGGCGTATTACATTCTTGAGGAGCAAAGGAACTTTGCCTGGTTCTTTCTGTGGTACAACAGTTGAAGTCACAGAAGAAACATCAGAGGAGTCGTTAATGGATTCAAAGCTGTGTTTATAACTTGGAAAACAACTGTCAGTTTATAGGTTTGGAGTTCATCCAGGAACTGTAAACTGAACATTAAAAGCTCTGAAGAGCAAAATGTTGTCACAGGCCTTGGCAAGATGGGCTCCAACAATGGCAAAAGCAAATTGTGATCAATTGATACAACCCAAAGTCTGAAAGACAAAGTTGTCTAATTGGAAATTAGAAGCTCATATGCTATTCTAACTAAATTAGTAACTTTTTATTCAGTATTTTTAAGAAGAAAATTCTGTGCTGCTAAAAAAGAAACAGAAGCTTTAAACTTTAATTTCTTGAACTGGGTATTTTCTTTATTTCTAAATTTAACTTATAATAGTTGGTACTAAGGAAAATGTTTTATAGTTGCCCTCCTGCTAGGAAACAAAAATGCAAATGCAAACCCAGTATTTTAGCAATTACCTGGGTGAAAAAGTACATATTAGGAAAATAATTCTTTCAGCAACGTTATCTATAACCAAGAATGAGGATGATAAAGCTAAATCAATATATTCTTAGGAAGCTCAGTTTTAACAAAAGTACTCAAAAATCATTTCACAAACTTTCTTGTTGCGGTGCCTCTGGGCTGGTCCTTTCCCCCCCCGCACAGCAGCTGGGGTGGCGCAGCCCCGGGTCGACAGGGGCTGTCCCCGGCCAGGGCGGCAGGGGCTGTCCCCGCCCAGGGGGACAGCTCATTGGCTCCTATGCCGGGTGCGGACAGCCGACTCACTGGCCAGCGCCCCTGTCAATCATTGCTGTCCTCCACAGTGATTGGCTCTCCCGACTGCCCTTCCCTCACCTCCATCTTATAACACACCCTGACCTCAATTTTGTTTTGTCTTTACCGCACCATGCTCCAGTGAACAAAATCCTGCTGGCAATAAGCGGAAAAGAACCCTTTCTTGTCTCTTTGCTTCCCTGCATAAATTAAACCGCTGTGCATGAACTAAGCCTCCATTTTGCGGGAGTTCTGATGCCTGGCTCACCTCTAGATCGGAGACTAGATGAGGCCAAAGTCGCTTCATTCAGGAAAACGAGACCGACACAAAAGGCTCCGAGTTACTCACGCTTTCTCTCTGCGGCACTTTCTATTATGTTTTCTGTTGAAATTAAGTCCTGTATGTCTGATAAATTTATCCTTCTGATATTTGAAAATGTTTCATAGTACTGAAATTGTGGAGTTATTTACTGCTCAGGTTTTTTTAACTACTTGTTACTTTCTAGGTCAAGAATAGTCCTGGGAAGAGAAAGTACAGATCTAAATTGAGACTTCAAAATAATCTTTCACTGGAACTGTGGCAGTATACATCTACACCTGAAATTATATTCATGGTTTTGATTGGTGAATTTGGTTATTAAAAGGTGACATCTTTGATGTTCTACCTATTAATATCAAAAGTCTGAAGTTCCTCAGCATAAATCTTCCAAGTAATTTATCAACACTAGCAATATGGGAGTGTTTACATGTTCAGTTCTGTTTTACAAAGGTACTTTGGACACTTAGGGAGGCTATGCACATGCAGACACCCATGTGAGGAGGTGGCCTCTTATTCTGTAGTCAATTAAGTGAGACGGGCTCTCTGAGTCATCCTGATATTAACGATCATTTTTCATTGTTGTCATAGATCATTTATAAAATGATAAAACTTCATGTTATAGCAACCTTTTAAGTTTGCTTTGAGCAAGGTTACAGTGGTCCTGTTGAAGAGGCACACACTATGCTGGTGAAGTAACCACTTATACTGGGATCCCAGAGGAAAAAAAGAAGGCAGGGTGCTTTTTTAAACAAAATGAATCATATCAATTTTAGCTAGAGAAGTGCTATCTTGATGATATAAAAGTAGATTAAATTTTGCCTAACGGTACCTTGTTTGATTGTACGATTCTATTTGTTAGCAGGTTCATTTCAGGAAGCTTTTTACTATTTAGGATAGTGATAAATGTTTTAAGTACCAATATACCAGAGGCTGATGCTAAACCATATACATATGTGGAAGCTAACAGTGTTAAAACAATTATTCAGTGATTAAGTCATTTCCCAGGACTGAAAAGCACTAAAGTCCAGTTCCTGCTCACCTGATGATCTTTGCACCCTTATTGTCTTTGTTTGCAATTATTAATCTATTAGCTACAATACTTTTTAATAAGTGTATTGCAAAAGATAAATTTTTAAAATGCTATATTTCTAAACATTGCACTGGGTGAAGCCTATTTCTCTGGATGGTCATCATGGTAATACAGAACTTTGTGCAATTCCACAGATAGCTTCCTCCTCCAATCTTCCTATGAAGTTAGATAAAACTGAGAGAAAACAAAATCATGGGCTTTGGAGGCTGAGGAAGGTAGTGGCTGGTGGAATTATTTTGGAGTGTGCAAGATTTATTTTTCTCTTAGAAATAAGTTTAGTTTTTTCTTCATAGTTGAAACTTAGAACAATGTAAGCATCAAATAACACTCAAGTATCATACCCATATTCCCAGTTTGCCAAGGCCCAAATGTGGGATGACAAGGGTAACCAATACTTAGCCCTTTGAGGCTTCTTGACCTTGCAGAATGGCCTTAGCAACTAATTCCTAATGCCACAAAAACTCCTGATGATAAACTCAGAAACTGAACAGGAGGTTTTTTGATGCTTTTGATTTTCTTCTGAGGCTAGAGGGATAGGTATACTTCATCCTCATCTCTGTCTTTCATCACACTCCTTGCTTCCTCACTGACTGACTCAAATGGAGTTTGGCACTGCATTCAGAGTTTTTTTCCTTGTGCTGCTAATAGATTCAGGTAACCAAATCTGACTTGTTAGTGTGAAGCAGTGTTCTTTCCAATGAAGCTTGACAGGGACACTTCTGTCTTTAACACAGCAATTATCCCCCACAAAAACAAGAGCTCTAATTTGCTTCACAACTGGTTCTAAGTTGTCCTTAGGTACTGTGAAAGTCTTTAATCTACTTACTTTTAATTTTTCTTTTTCAGACATGGGCATCTAGTGAAAGATTAATTAGGCAAGCTATCTCCCTGCATTGCACAGTAATCCATGCAGGTGTCCTACTAGCCCTTTGCAGATGTCTCACACACCTAGGTCTTATCAAAGGCATTGATTTTTTTTTACACATCTTAATCACCTTTAAACTATGGCAAATATAGTTATTTAAAAATCAAACCTTCACTTACATTTCTCCTGGTGTTCAAGGTACACATAACATTGGAGGTATTGATCATCCTCTCTGATAGGAAATCTGGCTGCAATAGGTGAAAAGATACACATTACCATAACATTCTCCACATTCTCCTTGTAGTAATTGACTCCCACTTATTCTTTAAAAAGACACATGGTACAGAAAAACTGCAGTTTTTCTAGCTTTGCATCCCCCACCCCCAGATACTAAAAAAAAAAAAAAAATCCAGGCAGATTTCAGGGCATTTCAGGATTCACGAGTCTTACTATAGAGTCTACACTTTTGTCATCATACTACATGTGATACAACATAAGAACTGCTATATTAGAACTAAACTTGTTCTGCACACTTTATTTTAACCATAACTTTAGTTCAGACCAGCAAATGCATCCTTGAAATCCACACATCTTGCAAAACAAACAAAAAATATTTTAGTCTGTTGGAACCAAAAGGAGAAAATTTCTGCCACAGTTCCTAGTATCTTTGGGTTCTAGTCACTTCATTAAACTTCTAAGTAAAATGGGTTTTAAATTTATACAGCAATGATGAAACATCTGGAAGAATGTCTGGCCAAGTAAATTGATGGATGGTTTTAAAGGTGAGTAGAGGGGTTTCTTTTTATTGTCGAGATTCCTCAAGATGTATCAGGGCATAATGTATTCAAATTATAATGCGAGCCATTAGACAAGGTTTCTGCAACTTGACACACAGCATGAAGAACACTTCTATCTCCATGGAAGGTAGATTAAGGAAGAATATTCTGCCCCAAATTAAGTTTCTGGTTTGAAATCAGCCCAGGCTCACTTTCACTAGCATCATTCTGTCATGCTCTTACCTTGTTTTCATTTCCCATGGCATTTCTGTCAGGCTCAGTTCCAAGAGAGTCAAGAGCTAAACTCCTCTCATCACTGCCTCTAACTAAAGCCCTAAAAATATGTATCTTTGAATACCACTTCTGAGTAAAGAAGCATGATTTTGTTTCTTAAGGACTGTATCCCAGTTCTTTAAAGCAACTTTTCTTTGTATGTTAAGTTTAGTTCTCTCCTTTACACCACCTTCTGTGCAAAAGATAATTAGCTCCAATGAAGGAATCAGTTTGGCCTTAAGTAGTGTTTCCTCTAATTCACAACAGTACACAGTTGTTAAATGGAAACAGGGCATTAATGAAAACCTTCTTAAGCTACCTCCTCTTTGGAAACAAATATGGACTCTTCTGGCAATAACCAAACATTTCATATTCACTGCCCACATCTTAGATATCACTCTGATTGCAAACAATTTAATACATGCCAATGTCATAATAGCCAAAATTCCAGGAGCTAAGATTTTTGAACAGTACAATATGACCTCATTTTTAGTGAGACACATCTAAAAGAAAAGGCTGGATGCTGCAGGAAATACGCTGCAGATTAGTACACACTGCTTTTCTGCCAAAGGTTCTACTAAGTTAGTGTTCCCTCACAATAGCGTATATTAGGGTGGTGATTTTTTAGGGGCTTTTTCAGTCTCCAAATGCACACACAACATTATCCTTCCCCCACTCTTTAATTTTCTTTACTTAGATTCAAACAGGATGCATGTTAAAATTAAAAGTTTTGATCTTAATTTCCAGACCCAGGATATAGGAATAGTTTTAATACGTTCAGACACAGGTGAGTGGTTGTAAGTATATTATCTGATCCAAATCAAAACTCCTTTTTTTGTCAGATTATAATGTGTTCTTTGAAAGATTTGTTTTGTTTTGTCATTTTGGGCTGCTGGAAACATGCATAGTCACTGCTAAAACTCAGTGCTGCAAGGAACAAACATGCTTTTCTACTGCAATTTTCTGTTATCGAATGTCTTTTAGTTTCTATATAATCATTTGTATCTCTCCTGCAATAAGAAAAGAGAGAGGTCTGTCCAATTCATTTCCAGAAAACTGGGTATAATACTCAAAATTTGCATTGTAATTACTTACAAAAAATGCAATTCATTTGGTTACTGTAACTCATTTGTCTGATATAATTGAAATTACCTTAGTTGGCAGGTTAAAACAGCACAGCTGATACAAGTGAAAACCAAAACTTTTCATAAAATGAAATATTCAGTGAATTGTAGTGGACAAGAAAGCAGAGAAACCAACTTACTTATCAATTGCAAATAAGGAAGATACAATGATACAATTTTTTTTTCCACTTGGAAGCTAAGAATGAGAGGAATTAAGTAATGATAATTCCAAAATTATCTGGTCAAAACAGGTTAAATCTGAATATGCTGAAAATATTTTTAGAATAAATTAATCCATAATGCAACTCTGCTGGAATTACACCAGCAATGAATGTGAATGAATGTTTTACAAAATTCTGTCAAGAATGTTGTGCACATATAGGACTGCTAATGCTAAAGGAATTCTTGAAACAAAATACAGATTCTCTTTCTTAAAAAAAATTATAATGGTGCAACACTGTAAGCCATTATTTATGCCATTAATGCATATCTTTTATTGGAACAGATCTATTAAAATCACAGATCTACTATGAGAGGTATTTCATGAAGTCATAAAATCATAGAATGCTTTGGGTTGGAAGGAACATCCAGAGGTCACCTAGTCCAATGACCAGGCACATCTTCAACTGTAACAGGTTGCTCAGACTCCCGAATGCCCCATCTAGGACCTTTCTGAGAAATCTGCATCAATATTTCACCACCTTCATTGTAAAATATCTATATCTTTCTTATTTCTAGTTTGCATCTGCCCTCTTTTAACTTCAAACCATTATGCTTTGTCCTATTGCAATAATCTGTAGTGAAAAGTCTGTCTCCATCTTTCTTATAAGAGTCCTCTAAGTACTGAACAGCCACAATACGGTCTGGAGCCTTCCCTTGTCCAGACTAAATAAACCCAGCTCTCTCAGCCTGTCTTCACAGGAGAAGTGTTTCAGCCTTCAAATGAACTTCATGGCTCTCATCTGGACCCACTCCAACGTGTCCACTTCTTTCTTGTACTGAGAGGACCCCAGAGCAGAATGCAGTATTACAGGTGCAGTCACATGAGACAGAGGGGCAGAATCCCCTCCCTTGACAAGCTGGTCACTCTTCATTTGATGTAGCCCAGAATACAGCTGTGCAAGCACACTTTGTCATTTCATGTCCAGTTTTTAGACCACAAGTATCTCCAAGTCCTTCTCCACAGGTCTTCTCAGTCCACTCATCTCCCAGCATGAATTGACACCTGACACAGGTGCAGGATCTTGCACTTGACATTGTTGAACCTCATGGGACCAATTCTTGTCCAGGTCCCTTTGGATGACATCCTGTTCCTCAGATATGTCCACCACACCCCTCAGCTTGGTTTTGTCTGCAGGTTTCCTGAGGGTGCATTCAATCTCACCATCTGTGTCATTGAAGAAGATAGTAAACAGCACTGGTCCCAGTACAGACCCCTGAGGGAGACAACTTGTCATGGATCTCCCTCAGAATACTGATTTTTTGACCAATATATTTCAGATGCAGCCATGCAATTCCTCATCCACCAAACAGTCCACCCATCAAATCCATATCTCTCCAATTTAGAGAGAAGAATGTTATGAGGGACCATGTCAAAAGTCTCACAGAAGTCCAGACACTAGACCTCTTCCCTTGTCCACTAATGTAGTCACTGATCATTTTTATGGTCTTAAGAAAATAAACGTATACTGTAGTGTCTCTGTAATATGGCTCTAAGTGAAGCCACCTGTAAGACAGAAAACAGAAATCCATCAAGTATAGGGCCATTGCTATCACATTAAAACAGCCCATGCTTTAAAAACATTTCTTTTTGTTGGCTCCATGGAACAGTCACAATGGTCTGGAAATGATTCTCTTTCAGTTCTTTTGAAAATTCTACATATCCTTGTTATTATTAAAATACTTCCCATGGTACTCATATATAATATGGAAAAAAATCAAGTGAAAAATTAACAAATATTCTGCGTAGGTAATATCCACACTTGCCCTGTTCATGACTAAAAAGCAATTCATTCTGGCTGGTGAACTTACTGAATGGAAAGCAGCACTCCCAGGTAAAGTGTTTTGAGATCCTGAGATAGAGTTCAAGTCTATGGGAGAAGCAATGGCTCAGAGTAATGTGAAGTCACTCCAGTAAACCTCCAGTGGCACTTAGGCCAAGTTTCACGGGCATGATTTTCAAATCAACAACAGTTGTTTTGGATGCTCCTTATCACTCTTTCCTTTGTGAGCAAAATGCTAGTCATCACTGATGAGAGCCAAAACATGCTTCACATTATTCCAGAAGTCAAAGTTAATTCTGCTGCTGGCCAGAGTACCAGTCTCCTTGAACTTTGCCAATGTTTCTCTGAGCAGACTTCATTCCAAACCCTCCTAAGGAACTCTGTGCCTGAAATACTCAATATTGAGGTACAGGGTTGTTCTCCCATAGGCTCATCTGTTAGACTGGTATCATCACGCCCACTTAGGAAAGGCCATGCCGGTAGCACTTGAGTTTAAGTGGCAGACAAGGACAAGTCTTATGGAGACAGGCTGCAGAGGATATCTTTTGTCAAAATTTCTTTGCATTTGAAAAGGAAAGAATCACATTACTTGTAAAAAGGGAAAAGTATAAGCTGAGCCACAATTACTAAAAACAAGCTTTAGAAAGCCATTTTTGGCTTTCTAGGAAAAGATGCTTTGTGATACTAGTGAGCTAGTGAACAATGACCTTCAGAGTGATCACTTGAAACAGTGTTTTTAGACTCTTATCCCATCTTAGAGATTTACAAAATTGCTTGTTGGAATTTTATATGATGTGTTCAGAAAGAACATGTTACCTTGAAAAGTAATGAGACACAAAAAATAAATCTTATTTAGATATCAATCTGGAACAAAACCCGTTTATTTGCAACCTCTGTATTATAAGCTGTTAATAAAGTGCCAAAAAAAAACGATACATGTGAAAACAGTAATCCATAAGAAAGAGACTGAAGAGAGGAACAAAAGAAGGCCTTGTGGGGCAGACAGCAATTTTTTATCTTTCCTCGGAAATTATTTGTTCAGAAGCTGTCTACTCCCTAGCAGCCTTTCATGGCACTCACAGCAAGTGTTTCATTTTAACAACTGTGCTACCCTTTTTATTTTCTCTCCTTTCTGTACTCATTTTTTGCTTTGTCATCAGTTCAATGTCATTCATTACCAAGAATATTCTCCCAACCGGCACATTAGTGCCTGTGAAAGAAATGGCAATGCAAATCTGGAGAACACTCAGAGAGTGTGAACACTAAAAAAAGATTTATTTTATTAGGTGAAAATCTCTCCATCACTCCTGTAAAAATGTCTTCTACTCTCCTGCAAGTCACTCGTGTAACTTCATTTTTATCCTTTATTAGAGGATCTATACTTTTATGGGTCATTTAAAGCATTTTCCCTAGCAATTAAAATCCTTGAGATTTTTCTCACCTTCCCATTGTGGAATATTAAAAAAAAAAAAAAAAGTACCATCCCTTAGAAACATCCTTGCACAGATTGCAGTCATGAATAGTTCATAGTTCAGGAGCTGCTTCCTCTCCATGAACTGTGGGAGTTCCTAACGTTGGCATTAACCCTAAAACAGAGTATTGTTCCTAAAGTCTCCAGGCACTGAAAAGAGATAATTTCCTGAATGTAACTCCCTTATTACCCTGACATTTGTAACAGAATTCTGGCAAGATTTTTACTCTTGCTGATGCATTGAATTAAAACCACGCTACTCCACGTATCTCCAATTGATATAGTACAGCATGAGGCACAGCCTCAGTCTGTGTCTCAAAACCATGCTGACTAGGCAGGTCAAGGTGAATCAAGGCAAGGCAAAGAGAATTTGCATTGCTAAAAAAATGACATCCCCATTTTCCACCTTCCCAGTTAGGCTTGATAATTTGCTGACTGGAACTTGACAACACTTAAGTGTGAACTTTGTATGCCAGCAAACACATGAAAAATCTGTCATTTGGATAGACTACTAAGAAAGGAATAAAGTTGGGTATCCTTCCTTTCTTCTTCGTGAGGATCCAGATCAGAATGAGAAGGACTCTACGTTGACCTTAAATTAATCCATTTGCCTTGAATCTTCCCAAGTGTCTCTGCAATAGAGTATGAAGTAGCAAATTCCACTTGTATACATAAATGACACAAGTAAGTGATTAAATGTGCAGACATTAACTGGTATTTGTGAAGAATGCAGAAGAAAAGCAGAAACTCAGGTTCTGTGAGAAAATGTTGAAAAAATCAGAAGTTGTTTCCTATCAGATCTTTCTAGAACATTTACTTACTAAAGTAACAGCTGGATAGTTAGGACAATAGTCTATTTCAAACATAAAAGGCAGAAATCTAGGAACAATTATGTAACAAAAGTGCTACTAAAGAAGGCATCATCTTGACAAGAAAAATACATCAGTTGGACTCCTAATGAAGATATAGGAATTTGTTTTCATCTATCTAAAACAAGAGTGGGAAGGAAAGTTCATGACAGTAGTGCTGTCAAAAGTTTTTTGTTCTACTCAGGCTCATCATTCACATTCATTAACCCAGCCTGGCCCACACAAAGTCTTTCTGCTCTCTGTTCTCCTTGCTGAGACATCATGAATACAAGCTTCATTAACACACTTTCTCAAAATAGGAAATGGGTAGTAGGGAAAGCACCTATTGGTTTTAAAATTCAGTTTTAAGCCAAATTTTTATCTTTTCCTCTTGTCTGCCAGGATAAACCAATTCCTCTCACTGTGAAGAGATCTACCACACGAAATCTGTGTGATTCAGTAAACTGCATGTATTTTTTTACTGACAGAATTTACAATAATGACAGAGGAACAATGTAAACAGTTACAATTGTGACTTGTTGTGGTTCTTAGGGTGTTTCTATGCAAGGCCAGGAGTTGAACATAGATGGTGCTTGTGGTTTCCTTCCAGCTCATTATATTCTATGACTGATGTTCTGATAGCAGCTGACTTTCTTAGAATTGGTTGAGTTTGGGATGAAGCTGTTAGAATGTTCCAAGTCACATAAATAAACTTTATTTCTAAAATCTCCATTGCTAAAGACAGGAGGAAAACTCTGTTTTTTGATCTTAATATAGATGATATGGTTAAGCCAAACCATATACATTTAACCACTTATATTCTATTTCAAACAGGCTGTTAGGAAGAACAACACTTTCCCATAATTCAGTTTCCTACTTTGTAAAACAAGGGTAATGGTAACCAATCTCTTTTATAAACCTGGAAACCTGTCGTTAAAAAGTAACATTAATCTCAACTATTTCTTTGGTTATTTTCTCCTGAAATATAAGCTTATTATGTTGACAATGTGTCTTATGTGCCTAAATTAAAAGTTACTTGAACTATATAGATGTTTTAGAGGTCTTAATATGTAATTTGTTTGACAAAGCAAACCTGCTCAACAGTCCTTTCAAATTCTTTCAAGTTCACTCTCTTTTGGCCAGGATTGGCCATGCTGGAGAACACTTGGTCACAAGACACACAGCCTTTTCCAGTCTTTCCCTAGCCTGGGATCGTGATAAAACAGTTGACAGATCATTTGTTTTCTTTCTTAACTCTGGCAAGGCTCTGTATGAAAATAACATTTTAACAAAATATCACAACACAACTTTCATGTTTCCTCCTCAGTTCGTTTCAACTCCCTCTACTAGTCATACCCAGCATCATATTAAATCTGGAGGACTGCCATTCTTGGACTGTGCATGCTGCCAACCGTCTGAACCACAAACATCAAATAAACACACAAAAGAACTGTTTTTCTCCAATGTTAGATGAGACAAATTTGTACCCTGACATAAAAGCACTGAGATGTCTCACACACAATGCAGATCAGTGAGGGCCATCTGGTTGGTTTCATTTACAGCCAGACACCAAAATGAGGTGTCACACTACATGAAAGCATTTTCCTATTTTGGAATTACTGCAACATGCTGGATTGTATACTGTGTCAATGGTTTATTTAATATCTAGACATAGGAAAACAAAGAGAACAAACTGGCTTGCAAAGCTAGTAACAGGCTCCGGATCTAAACAGACTAAACTCCTCTGGAAAAGGTTATACAGCAGAATCTACAGAAATCACAAAGATCAACAAAAGGCTGGGGTACCTCTCCTATGAAGACATTATGAGAGTGTTGAGGTTGTTCGGTATGGAGAAAAGACTCCAGGGAGACCTTACAGCATCTTCCAGTACCTAAAGGGAGCTTATAAGTAAGACGGGAATATTTTTTTCTAGCAGGGCCTGTTGTGACAGGACAAGAGTCAGTGGTTTTATGCTAAGGGAGTGTAGATTCAAACAAGATGCATGGAAGAAAATGTTTACAGTGAGGGTGGTAAAACATTGGCATAGGTTGCCCAGAGAGGTAGCAGATGCCTCATCCCTGGGAACATCCAAGGACAGGTTGGACAGAGCTCTGGGCAATCTGTTCTAGTTGAAGTTATCCTGGCTTATTGCAGGGAGTTTGTACTAGATGTTCTTTAGTGGTCCCTTCCAAGACAAGACATTCTATGATTCTAAATGCAAACTTATGAAGCCCACGTTATGTGGCAAATAGATCTAGAATGGCATCCTCTGTCCTTTAAATTGCCAATAGCAATTTGCCTTCATCTATTTTTGACAAGTATTTTGAAGCTATGGACATGCAACACCCATATGACTATTATTGTTTATGAGTGTTTTCAGAGTCAAATCTTAGTCTTGTTAGAGCCAGTAGGACCATGTAATTTCTTTTCACTCCTCTGTCAAGGAGGACTGCTGAATCTGGGGCACAACACAAACCTAGTATTATTCTTAAGATCAGGGTCCACACAGCTGCCCTTATTCACCTAACAGACATCTTTGGTCATTCTTGTAGGAGAAAAACTACAGAATCAAGTTTTGATTTGATTTTTTTAAATTATGATGTAATGCACAAGTGAGAATTTATTTCAGTAATCTTATCAGTTTAGTATAATCTTACTGGATTTAGTTCATCCCTAGTGTAGCTATACTGACATTAGCATTCTAACTCTATTGAAATGGCAACAGAAACGAATTGGGCATATTAAATGCAACAAGGTTACACAGAACATAAATCAGTGCAAAATATATCTGTTACTTAATATTGTATTTTGTTTGTAGTAACACTATATGAAAATTTAAAACTTCCAGACAGCAGTTGGCATTTTCAAATGTCTAAATTGCACAGATATTTGCTGTACATCTCACAAAATATGAAAGTTTGTGTTTTAGAATGTGATGACACACAGTGCACTTCACTGATAACCTCATATTAGAGGTAGTATCTTTATAACTTTTCCCACATTAAAACATCATTAAAGCACAAGTAGCTGTACTTCATTTTGTACATGTGTACTCAATGGCTAAACATATGCAAATGAACAAATGTGATTATGTCTCTATTTATAGCATTACATGTTTGCTCACTGAACATACTGAGATTGCTGAAGTCTAGTTAAATTTGTTTCCCCACAAAACTTCTCTGTATCAGCAGACCTGCTCTTATTGATTAATGTGTATCACTTATTACCTTCCCTTGTCCTCTCCACATGCTTCTAGTGTCAATTTACTTGTGTCTCACGAGAAGTTCCTTGAGAAGGGACACCAGTCTTCATATGGCTATGAACAGCATGATTGCCAGAAGAGCTGTATATATGCTGTAAAGTTACACATAAATTAAAACGATGGTACAGCTTTGTCACTTGGGCTAATATGGGTCGTATATTCAGGGCCAAAGAAGTTTATAATCATCATCTTGCACCTAATATGGATATCAGGTAGCTGTTAATATTCTAGAGAATTCACTTTAAATTTCTTTGTTTTCACATGAAGTAAAAGAAAAAGCTTTTTAAGTAAAACTGAGGAAGACATCCTCAGTAGTAGATTTTTTTTTTTTTTTGGTCCTATCTTTCTTCCTTTAAATCACAGAACTTACTTAAAGTTTGTTTTCCACACAGGTCCTTTGACTTTGGTGGAATTTGCAAGATTTCCCCTGTGATTTTTTCTTCAGAAATTAAGTTAAAACAAAGGTTATATATGTGCAGTCTACACATACAATAACTCTTTTCAGTTTATGTAATTTAATCTTATCTCTAGTCTTCCATTACATTAGAGATATATATATAACATAATGGGTACAGGATTAGGAATAGAGCTAACTTTGAAACAGCCAACATTTTTTAAGGTTTGCTCCCTCAGATCAAAGGCTTGTTTTTTTAAAATGGTGGTTTGACACCAGTGAGAGTTCTAGTGTATTTCAAAGTACAGAACTCTGAAATTTCATTTTGAATTTTCATGACAGCTTTAACAGCACAGACTTAAGCATCATTTTTCAAAAACCCATCATCACTCATTTTTGTTGGTAATAGTAAATTACCGTGAGTAAGGCTGCAACAATGGGCAGATATACTCACTTTACAAAAGGTTAATTCAAAACACTTGTATGGTGCATATTTACTAACTGCATGAATATAATGCCAAGGAAGCAGACTCAGTTGTGCGAGATGCTATATAAACATGGGGAAAACACCTTCACAGTAATTTCATTAGTGTCATGCATCCTATTAAATGGATTATTTATCTATTAGTCATTGCAATAAAAATCAGTGCAATGGGCTAATTTTGAGAAACAATCTCATATTTTGTCATTAAATGCGCATTCAAGTGACACTATTTGCATATATTAACTCAGAATACAGTACTTGGATGATTCATTTAAATACATACACATGTAGGACATGCTGCAAGGAAGCAGAAAGAGCTTTATGTGTTACGTTGTTAAGACCTTATAGGATAATTGATAGGACATTGAAATCTTTATTACTGAACATAATCATTGACTCTAGTGGATTGACTCTTAATTTAAGTTGCACGTTTATACCACATCTCTAGATGGTTATTCTTATCTGGAATGACATGTAAGCAAAACTTAGAGCACTTAGGTCTTCTGTAACTGTAAATAAAAAAATGAGATAAATATCTGTCCAGATATATATGCACACTATCCCTGCAGATGTTTTCCTCCTGAAATCATGCCCACACTTTAGTAAGGCAAACCAATGGCATACATAATCTCCAGAAGAAGATTTGAAACACACACTTCAATGTCATCCCCAAATTTATTTCTTTTAAAGAGGAATAATTAGACTCACCACTTAATCATAAAATACAAGAGGTTTGGTGCACATATACAGGTACTGTCCAAATGAAATGAAGTGGAAGGAGTTTCAGAATTCCATTGGCAATTAAAAAAAAAAAAAAAGCAAACCAAAAGAAAACACAACAACTAGGGGTATTTCAGTATTTCATCATTGTCTAAAATTTAATCAACAGAGCAGATTGGAATCATATTTGCAAACAAGATCTTGCAAGAAAAGCTATCTATTCTGTATAACCAAGGTCCATATGAAAAAATGTCAGTCAAGCACAAAATGCAGTGGCAGATCAGCTGAGGTAAATTGTGCAGATCAGTGACAAGTACAGGGTGCATTGATCATATCTGGCAGCCAATGTCAGTCCCATTGAAGTGAATGGGTTAACTTTCTCCTGTTTTGGTGCCAGAGAGCAGATCACTTTACAATCAGATACCACCCAATGGTGATTGCTGCTTTGACAGTGGTTTAATTTTTTGCCTAAAACTTTCTTCATCTGCTGAAGTTTTGGTTGTTTAAAACTTTTCCAACTTTCAATTTCAGATTTTTACCAATGTCAGAATTATTAGTAACTCCTGGGGAAGCTGTTTCTTCTTTCATGGTGTTATAGTGACATAACTGTAAAGATTAAAGTTTCTTACTAGTTTACATACATAGAAGGAAGAAAATAGATACCCTTAATATCCCTCATCATCTTTCTGCATTAAGCATTTTTCACCAGCTAACAAAGGTCTGGAGTAAATTGTGTTTGATGAAACAGAAACAGAACCAAAGTACTTTCCAAACTCTAACCAAAGCTTTCTCAGTCTCTGAAAACTAAAAACAATGGATGAAATGTTAGCTTTGCAATTCCACATTCTGGCAGGCAGAGGAAGGACACAGATCTCTCCAAAACACTCTTTTAGAGGCATTTTCCTCCAAGAGAAGTCTGGCTAGGTCAGAGACTTTTGGTTCCTGAAAGCTGTTGGTGTTTTCTCCCCCACAGTGAGCTGTCTCTGGCACCTCATCTTTCAGAGGATCAAGTCCTGTCATCTCTGTTTAACAATACAGGAGAGCTCTTTGTAAAAAAGATCAAATACGTCTGGCTTTGAGAAAAATAATTATCCCCACCACTATTGTCCAACTGAGAGCGACTTTGACAAGCTATACTTATGGCACGAAGGACATGTCTAAAAAGATGGTTTTCCTGGCAGAACTGGAATTCTCAAATCTTTCCACAGAATCTTCTAGTGTTTTAATAAAAATATAACTTCACAAGCATCTCTCTTCCAAGGTATGTTTGCTCAGATCTTGTACTTTCTCCAGCTGTTCACTGAACTGCATCAAACTAAGAACAGCAGAGCTTTATCAGGAAAGATTTTCAGGAACATGTCTGTTATCACACTTCTAGTTTTTTAATATTAGAAAAAAATAAAGCATTAGCACTGAGCTTCAACACATAGGAGAGAGAGTGAGCAGCAGGTTAATATAAGTTTATGTCTGATAGTTGTATGTTTAGTCAGACATGTCAGGAATGAAAATGAATCTAATGAGCACGCGAGTGCCTGAGTGTAAGAGTGGCTTTCTATGTCTGAACTTGGCCTAAAGCACATCCCCAGGCACCCCACTCTTTGTCAGAATTCCATATATAAGACAGTATAATGTTACAGTATAAAACACACGCTTCATATGCCCATGTAAATATATTCTGCCTTTTTAAGTTTTTGACCTGTTGCTTTCCTTATGCTAAGACCTCAGGCTATATCTAGTTTTGCTTCTACTGAAGTGGACTGGAATTGATGTACCTTTCAGCAAATGTTTTATATCATTGAACTGAGTCTTATTAAGATGTCCAGAAAATCTCTTAAACTGTTCACTGAGCTAAAAGAATAGCACGGTATGCACTAAAGTTAGTCAAATATTCTCCTGAAGTGACTGCTCTTTGCAGAACTTCAAGGCTAATTTATGCATTGGAAAAAATAGTTTGCTTCTCTGAGTGGCATTTCAAGGTTCCCTTGGTTCCCCCTCTTAGAAACAGTGCTTCTTTAAAAGTGAAAATTGCCTTGTCTGTTTCTACTACTCTGCCAAGACTAAAAACAAAGGTCCTTCTTTAACATGCACTCCTGCAAGGTGTGCAGCACTTTTGGGAAAAGTGATGGAACTGTTACAGTAAAACTTCTATGCTCTGAACATGTTTGTTTTGCCTCCAACTTCCTTTTTCTTTTGTTTTATCAGTGCAAATAAAAAGAAAGTTTTCCCCTCCCCCAAAGACGCTGATAGAAATTTTACCATTAGCTTTATCAGAAAGGGTATTAGGCCACAGAAAAGAGTTAGCAGAGTATCATGTGAGGTTGTGAGTTCTGTGAAGGAGTAATTTACGATTTTGAGAAGTAGTTTGCAACAGTCTTTAGTTATCTCTAAATAAAATATCAATATAGAATGCCTCTTTCAATTTTCATATCCTTTTATGCTGCTTACTAGTAACCAAACACTAGCACATAGTTACTGACAAAACATAAGCCAACAATGTTCTCAGATATGAGAGTGGAGATAAGCCCTCATGAGTTATGATCTTAACAGAGTCTCAAAATCAAACAGAAATCTTATTCAGGAAGATCTGTTTGCCTGTGAGCAACAGAAGAGTGGTAATAGATTAGTTTTCTATCAGCATGTTTTTGTCTCCTTGTTACTCACACCTGCAATGCAAAATTGGATGTTGTACAAAAGTGAAACCTGAGGAGTTATACTCATGATAAATTCCCTAGGCTGTCTAACAGAAAGATCATTTTCTAAAAATGTGGCAAGCTTCCCAGCCAAGAGTTTTGGTGTCCAGGGCCTCCTCTGGGCACCTCTCTCCTGCAGTCCATGCTCTTCCTTCTAGATTTCAATATTTACTTGCTAAGGATGAAATGCACCCTTAATTCAGGCTACAATGAAAGTAAATATCTTGGAATCAAATGTGATAGGCATTACAGGAATTAGAAAATGAAAGATTTTCTGGAATTTTTTCACAGGCTTGGTAAATTTAAAAATAGATCAATGCTTTAAAAACTCTTCAGCCTGCAGTTGTGACACACTGATGGAAAAAATTAATATAATCTGGATGTAGTACTTAAATCAAACAACTTTTCACAAAGAAACATCTCTCACATTATCAATTGCAGACATTTTTCAGACTTTGCAAACCATACCACAAAGCAGCTACGACAATACAACAGAGCCTCAGACCAACAGGGCTTCAAATTTCATGTGTGGTCAGTTACGCAAGCAACCAGATCACAGACCATGAAAGCTGCTTGATAAAAATGGTTACAGTTATTTTGAACAGTCTTTTATTTGAATGGAATGTCAAGCATAATTTATTCTCACCAAAGCCCTGAAATACATTATGCCTATTCTGCACGTGGGTAAACAGAGGTACACAGGGAGCTGAACAGAGAAGCAAACGGTCCTGATCCCCAGATCCATTCTTCAAACCAGTTAAATCATCTTCCAAAGCACTTAATAAAATGTTTTGGAGAGTTAATACACATAAAAATAATAGTCCTTAGAATTCCAGAGATAGTAAGTAAATAACCTAATCTGAAGAGGATTTCAGTTTATTTTCCAGTATGTAGTGATCATATTCTAGGTAAGTGTAAGTGGAAGAATTCTTCAAGAAAGTATTAACCTCTCAAATCTCTGCAACTGAGACTATCATTCACCTTGGAAAGGGAGTTTTGACATAACCCCAAGCTTCCATTACGAGGGGTTTTATACAGATAGTTTTCTACTGCTACTTGCTCTTGTCTCTCTGTTGTTATTTTGCGCAAGGCAGCATGCATAAACACAACTCAACTTTTCCACCTCATCCCTTCATTTTTCCAAATTTTTCTTCGGGAACCTAGAGAAGCTGATTTGGCATAAACTGTATTTATTATCTTGTTGAAGAAGCAGCACTCTGTATATGAATAATAAATCAACAGGAAAGCTTTGTCAATTTTTGTGAAAATTAGAAGTCTGTGAGCCTTTTAATGTGATCTGAATAGACCAGCCCTTGCTTTCTGTTCAAAGTATGCACTGTGACTTTTCTCAACAAGTAGAGCCCTGAATTGAATTTTCCCTTTTCACAGAACGTTATATTTTTCAAAACTACATGTCATGAGATGGTAATATCCTTTTAATTATTTGGTGTTTCTGTATATTTAAAAGAAACTTTATACTACGCACTAAGAGAAATCAGAAAGCCATATGTTGCATCCCATAATGACATTTTCCATACCAGTTAATTATTGAATTCGTTGCTGTAAAGGCTTTGCCATATTCAAATGGCAGTGAGCAATGGCCAGCTGGTGCTCTATCACCAACAAGTCACTTTATTACTGCACCCTAGTCAGTCATGACAAAACCCCTATAGCCCTTACCTATGCAATACCAGCATAATTGACTGCTTCAACAGGCGCAGAATTAAACTCTAGATGTTTCTATTAGTTAACCTCTACTGGAATTTCCTATTTTCTTGTTTTGTTTTCATTTTCTCTTTTCTAAAGTGTTCTGTAGGACACTCAGCTGGCTGAGTTTGAAATATTTTCATAATGTAGTTTTCCTACCAAAAGCATTTTCTTTTTTTTCTCCCATTTTGGTATCTTTTTTTTTTCTTTTTTTTTTTTTATTTGCTGAACACTTTCTATTTCTTTGAGCTTTCTCGATTTAGTTTTAAAATGTCAGAACGATAAAGACATGCTGACACATACTCTGATTCTGATATATGCATCAGAAAGAAATGAGACCTCCCCTAATATCCATAGAAACACATTAGATTTTAGCACTGATTATTTTAGGGAGCTAGATTAAACAAGTCCTTGGAAGTCCATCTCATCTCTTTGCCTTCCACAGTAATACCAACCAAGAACTCAGCTGATGGATAGATCTAACGTAGGATTAAATTTAAAGTATCTGACATTTATCCAGACTAAATCCAAGGTATTTGCTATATAGAAGAAAACAGGTCAGGGGGGAGAGTTTTTCATATGAATGATATGAACTTGCATGTGTATACAGGTTAAATACAGTCTAACACACACCTGGTAATTTGCTGCAGAATTATATGGTACATTCAAACAATGATTTGCACCCATTCACTGCTCAGCTGTTATTTGATTATGAATGCACTACAGAAATCAATCCAAGCTAGTATGTGGTGTTAGTAATCACTTTAACATTTTTCATAGTGTGGAAATGATCTATTTCTATTGCACTATTCTTAGTAAGAAAACTTCTGGGCTGATGTTTCCCAAACTGCTTGCCCAGTAGTTACCATTCCTGGATTTACTCATTTTCAGCTGCTGACCAAGCTACCTCTGGAGCTAGAAACACACATTACTGATGCACTGCTCCTGACATTATTAGCCCTATTAACAAGTGAAAGTTTCAGCACAGTGCCTTTCCAGAAATAATACAGCTACACACTAATTTACACTATGTCAACATAATAGATCAGTGAAAGCTACCTAAGGGATTTCCAGTACAACATTTCACTTTGATATAGAAGTACATGTCTTGGACCCAATCTGTTATCTCACACTCATTCCTCACACAAGGCATAGAAAAACTTGAGAAATCCTTCCCTTATCAGCCTGTGAGTCTGAAACAGCCAGCCTTTCCCTCTGTACTGGTTTGGAAACAAACCAGTGGAGGCATTAACCCAATAGAAAAATATTGAGTGATTCCAAGTCAGAACTACAATTTAATAGGAGAAAATTAAAAGAAGTAATACAGAGAAACACCAGACTGAACTGATCAGGTAATAATACAACCTGATACCCTGTTTGGTCAGGGTAGTGATGCCAGTCCAGTCACGTCGTGACTGAGGTTCTGCTGGAGCAATAGATGTCATCTTGGTTGAAGTGGAAGAAATCCCATCTACCTCTGGGGTTCCAGTAGTTGTGGAGCTCCTCTCCTTTGGAGACCAGTGGAGATGAGTGGAGATTGGTGGAGATCTGTAGAACGGTATCTTGTGCTGTTTCTTCCACTCATTTTATCTGGGTAGGATGTTCAGTTGCTTCTTTTTAGGGCAGAGCATATCACAATGGGATGAGGGTCCATTGGTGGACAGAGTTGCTGCTTCTCCTTAGAAGATGTTATCACAGCTGAGTCCTTGAAGATAAGAGGCATCACCTGCCTCTTATCTAATGGCCAGTTTGCAATCTTGGAGGGTGTGGGATGCGGTAGTCAGCTGTGTGAATGACCCATTGTTAGCGACTTCATGAAAAGATGATGGAGATGGTAATAGAATACATTCCTTTGGTTACACTTTTCATATAACCCAAGACACCCTCTAAATTCTCTTGCAGATGGGCACTGCAGTATCTGCTGACGCTGCTGTCTGAGGCAGCTCTTTAGAGCACCCCATCTGAGTACTGAGGCATTTCCCCTGAATATCCAAGTATAATATAATTCTACACAACTAGAAACATGCTTCAAAAAAGAGGAGCTGTTTTCAGTGGAATCCAAAGTCCAAGAAAATTGATAGTAACAAAACAATTTATCAGTTTCAATACCAGACTTGGAGATGTCTCTTGGGTTAAGAGGGTCTTAAAGCCCTAAGCCCGGAAGCCTCTTGAGGTAGCGACAGTGCCTTTATGCATGCGTGATCCCTGGCGGGATGAGTTGTATAACTGCCCTAAAGGACAGAGTCCTAGCTACCGCAGATAACCTGTTTCTGCTGGCTCCTCTAGGGTGAGAGTTTTCCCAGGCGTGGTGTGCTAGTGCAGACAAGAATAAAAGGCTTGACAGAGGGCTCTTCCCTGGGATAACAGCCATTTATTGTGAATCCAGTGTTGCTTAGTGAGGGTCCAGAGTTATCCAGATGGCTGAGTAACCCAGAAGAAAAAGCAAGGAAGAAGCCCTGCAGGGCTCTTTTAAAGGGAGATGGGATCAGGAAACACCCAATGGGGAATGGCATAATTCAAAGTGACCAGTGGAGAAGAGCTTTCCAGGACATAGCCATATATGGCATCTGAGATATGGGTACACGTAACACAAAGGCAATATGGGATTTTACCACGGCTCAGGCAGAGAGTTCAGATATTGGAAGAAGAAGGCTGAGGGCTTTGCCTGGGCTTTCTTCCCACCAAAACCTGAAGCTCAAAAGCAGCAGCTTCTGCCAAGTGCGCTGCTACAGGGTCTAACAAAACAGTTTACCATAAACCAAATGAAATATCCTGGCATATAGAAACATACTGAAAAGCTAACAGAACTATGACAGAAAATATCTGTCCTTAGTTAGTACATCATTTGAGATTTATGTTTGACAACAGAAAGAAAACATCATAAGAAAGTGCATAGAGCAGCTGATTATTGATCAGTAAGGGTGTTGGGTAGCTGTGACGTGGTGGTTGAGTGAGGAGAAGGTGCGGAGGCACCGCCGCGCACCTTCTCCAGAAAGTATCCCAGAGTTTGCTTCTGGGTCCTGCCTCGGAGGCAGAACGCTGGCAGTCTGGAGCACCAAGTGCCGATGTCCGGCACTCCGCACAGCGCCAAAGAGCTGAAAGTGGTGGTGAGGACAAAGAGGCAAGAGGGGTCTTCCGTATGAATATCCGAGGGTTTATTCCCCAAAGGGTTTCAGGGATGAAAGACAAGAACAGCAGAGGGTCCAGGGGATTTATACCAAGGGAACAAGGGGTGGAGAGAACATCAGGATCCACTCAACTGAGGGTAACAGGGTGGAGCCAAGGCAGAATGATAGGGCATTTATCAACGGGAAAAAGGTATGCAGGAAAGGAGGACTGGGAGCCAATGGGGAATCGAATGAGGGAGAATTTTCTAGAGTAAATCCATAACAGGGTGAGAGAGGGAGGAGAGTTGCTGGGCCAGCTCTCAGACAAAAGGTCTGTATATGAGCACAAAGCATTGTGGTCTCTCACCATAACCTAAGGTTTTAATCAAAGTGATCCCACCACTGAATGGCCTTTCAGTTCTGTGCTCTATCAACCAGCTCAACACTGAGCTGGGGCACCGCAACATAGCTGCAACATTCCCTTTAAAAGAAAGATTGTAAAATGGTCTTCATGAGAAGACTCTTACAGTATTGAGTTTGGATGAATGTGAATCTCCAGTTTTTACTAGCATAGGTATTTGGGCAGGATGTAGAAAATAAGCTCAATTCTTACAACTGAAATTATAAAAGTCTGTCAAAACCTATTGCATACGCTTAGTTTCAAGAAAGGACTTGGTGCTGGTAGATTCTTTGGCAGCTGTAAATGGTACCTCTATAGTCCAGAGAAGCAGAATACATTAGAAAAGACTCTTTCTCTTCATTGTTTCCCAGCTGGACAGATGTCTGAGATTTTCACAGCCTAATTTAAATTCTGCTTATATTGATACTGACAGCAAAGTGTTACTTGGCATTCTTGCTTCTTGGGTAGTCAGATGCTGAAAAGTTAGGTGTGCAGTGTTTAACTGCCGCAGGTAGAAAGCGTGAGTAACTCGGAGGCTTTAGCAGCTGTCTCGTGTCCTGAAGAAAGTGACTTTGGCGTCATCCAGTCTCTGAACAGATGTCGAGCTGGGCATCAGAACTCCTGCAGAGTCTAGGCTTAATTCAAGCACAGCGGTTTAATTAAAGCAGGGAAGCAAAGAGACGAGAAAGGGTTCTTTTCCACTTATTGCCAGCAGGATTTTATTACTGGATCATGGAGTGCGGTAAAGACAGCCAAAATGGAGGTCAGGGCATGTTATAGGATGGAGGCAAGGGAAGGGCAGTCAGGAGAGCCAATCACTGCGGAGGATTACAATGACTGACAGCGGCGCTGGCCAGTGAGTCAACTGTCCGCACCCGGCATAGGAACCAATGAGCTGTCCCCCTGGGCAGGGACAGCCCCTGCCGCTGCAGCCAGGGAACTCCCCCGATGACCCGGGGCTGTGCCATCCCAGCTGCATTGCGCAGTGGGGGGGCGGGAAAGGACGGGCCCCCGCGGCCCCGGCCCGGTGGGGGCCGGGCCAGGTAATCGGCCATGCCCGGAGGCACCGCAACATTTAACTTTTACATACGCTGCCTAGTTTACACATTTGGTTTTGCTTATTCCACAACAAAACACAAATCCCATGTGTCCCTTAGATTTTTTAATCTTCCAGTAGTTTCCCCTAGAGATGAAATCCAAATGCTTCTAATCAGCCTTTTGAAGGCATTTTTTCTTCAGCCCAATGAAAGTGAATCAGCTTTAATCAACACTATTAGTCACTAACTACACTTATCGAAGGATTGGTAAGCACTTTGTCTCATCAAATTTTCCTTACCAAGTTATTTCGGTCTCAGCATGGGGTGTTTTTAAATGATCATACAAAGACAACAGGGGCAGTTCCGATATTTAAATAGGTTGCAAAACACTGTGATTCACAGAACAGTTCTGTTTCCACAGCTCCTGTTCTCCTAAATTAAAAGAAATGCTTTTTTATACTAACAGTAGTCATAAGATTTTCAAAGCAAAGAAGTAATCAGTAGCCTACAGTTCCTTTAGCCATACAGTCACTTAGCTTAAATTCCAACATCTGCTGCACTCTTTGCTCCTGTTTCTCTCTCTCACTGCACCTCCAGCATGAACTCAATTTTAAAATTAATTCCAGTTAAATCAGCCATTAAGAAGTCACTGACACTTTCACTTCTATAGCGGATGCATCATGCACGGATGACTTTGGAAAACAGCAATTTAGAAGGTGTGTAAGGAGACGTAAGCCCAGATTCCTTCCAGTAGATTTATTTCCAACTGTAAACACATGAAAATTCTCAGAGACTATGAAGTAGATTCTAAATGGATGTTGCTGAAATCCTTGTCTTTGCAAGAGTTGCTTTCCACCTGGATGTCCTTCAGTAGAGATGATTCTTCTTTCATTTTCCTTTTTGGAATAGTAAAAAAACTATACAGGATTCTTTGCAGGATATGCAGTTACTTTGGAGGCAAATTTTACCAGGATACACATAGCAACATAATAACTGTTGCTAAAATATGCAGCACTTCTAGAACACCTAGTATATTAAAAAGTATTTTTCCTCTCATTTTTAGAGAAATATAATACTATGATAGAGTTTTGTAGTAAGAAATTGGCACAAATTATTAAAAATTTAATGAAAAAATTGTACAACCCAAAAGTTTTAATTTTCTTTTCAGTGTGTTGCAAACGGCGTCACCTTATATTCAAAAAACAGTATGAAAAAGAGGAGACACATCTGTGTTGACATACAAGGAGAAATCAACCAATATCTTCTGATTTTCTCTTCTTTTAAGCCCTCAATTTTTTAAATTGCTATCTGAAATCACCTGAGGGGTATATGAGAAAGTACAGTATGTAACAATGTTAATTTATAGACCCATTTATGAATAAATTAAAGTTAGTTTTATCTTCCTAATAAACATTGCTTACCTACATCAACCAGCCCTCAACATTTGTTTTCAGTTCTACTTGGGGTGTAGGTTACAAGCAACAGGTATATTCTTCTGGTTTATTCCCAGCTGAGACTTCAAAACAAAATAAAGACAAGTTTAAGAACCCTGACCAATGGCTTTTATAATAGGCAACTCTTCTCTACTGTTCCCTTTTTCTTTTGCTATAAATTAATTGTCAACCTTTCTGTCCACACAGACACAAGACACTTGCACTCATTTGGATTCCAAGACCTGGATGTCCAAAACTACATGGGTGTAGTATATAGAGCAAGAATCAGTAAAAATCATAAGCAAACAGAATTCAGAAAAAGAGACATCTAAAAAGAGATCCCCATTATCACTTATTTCATTTAGCCACCTCAGCTTTTCCCAAATCTTACTGCTTTATATTGCTAAATTTTTACTCCGGTTGATCTCAGATCAGTTAATACATTTGTGAGCCCAAGGGCAAGTCAGCCATGAAAATGGAGTTCACTGTTGTTTACGGGGTCAGACATGGTCATCATAAGACTTTGGAGCACACCACCACAAATTCTGTTTTCTTTTGCGAGCACCCACTTACTTAAATAGGCCTGACATTTTAGGCAGTAAAGAGATGCTATATTATAAAATTAGGCACCAGATTTGTAGAAGAAAAATGTCGTTGATACTTATTGTTAACAGGAGAACACCTGTCTTGTGTCTGGGCAGATAGTATATTTAATGCTAAAGCAGAATTTTTTTCAAGTTCAGAACGTGGTCGATACTCTATTCTTTGACAAACCTTATCTTGAGCATGTGTTTAACTTGCTTGTAGTATGACCTATAATACATGGTTTATTTTGTCTTGATGTCTTCAACTCTAAGTGCTGACATAAGAAATATGAGGGCAATATTGCTACTGCTCTGAACTTTTTAAGTACAGACATGCAAGATACCTAGTGGCCTGATGAGAGAATTAGTATTTGGTAGAATGCGGTGTTTATGGATATCATGTATTTTATTCAAATAAAAATAGGACAATGGGAAATTCTGAATGTATTCTAAGACAGTGTATTTCTAATTCATGTTTCATCTATGACTTAATACTTCAAAGGAGGCAGGCAGACAGATAAACAACTCAGGCAACTGCCTGGCTGAATTCCACAGCCCTTTGGAGACACAGGGCAAGTTGCATATTTGTGTCTTTACCACCAATTACCATAAACAATATGCTAATCACTTCCAGGTAGACCACCACCAAAGTCAGTTGGATCCAGTGGAGTTGATGGATCACACTGCTTAAATCGTGTTGAGAAAAATTGGGCTTTATCATCTCTGATCTTTCCAGTTCAAACACTTTAAAAGGGAAATTGTTTTGCAGATGCATGGTTCAAGAAGTTATGAAATGAGAAATAGTTTTAAACACCCCATGACAGCAATGGAATTTGAAAGCTATGGTGCCTTACTGGACGTGACTCTTTTTAACTAAAGCAAAACAGATTTTCATGGAAATAAAAATAATATGATGATTGATATGCATTAAAGAACACTGCCATATGAATCCAAAACTGATCATAACCAGAAGTATCATTTTAAAGTGTGGTCTAGCATCTGAGCTCTCACTTGAAACAGGCAGAAAGCCATCTGGCACCAGACATTAGCCAGCACCATTCCCTTTCAGCTTCAGACAGGCATAAAGAATTCAGAATTGGAACTGTCTTTTGTCACAGCTGCAGAGTCCAGCTGTATGTCACGACCAGACTTTCTCATTTTCCATATATCTAACAGAGAAATCTCACAGGCTAGAAAGTGAAATGCAAGCAGACTAAATGTTGTCTCTATGGGTTTGGTATTTTGGTGGAAAAATAGAAACACTGTTGACTAACCAACCACCACACCTATTTTGCCATAATCTATTAACACTTACAATGGCAGAATTGCACAGAATTGCACCTCAGAAGGAAGGTGCACATATGTTCATTTCCTTCAGTATGTTATTTACAGTATTAACTCATTATATTAATCTCTCTTTTAATGCCTGAAGCCTGGTAGGCTGGATCACAAAAGAAAAATCTATGGTTTTTTGATTTGCTTTATTTTGTTTTTTTAACAAGGCTGCCTCAACTTTAGCTACTGACAGTTTTCCTAGAAACATAGCTCATAGTTCACAGAAGCTACCAAGTGCTCAACACATTTGACACAATCAACTGGACTCTTAAGTAGCCTAAACTTGGGTTTACCAATCTAATTTACTTCCCTCCTTCTGAAAGTGTTCATAATGAAGCCTAAATTTCTGGGTGCAGATAAAGGTCACAGCACACTAGACTTCAGCACTTTCTTTAAGCAAATGTATTACGAAGCCCCATGTAGGTTTAAGATGTTTAATGGATGGAGGCCTAAATTTTCATGCAATAAAACAAAAAGGAGAAAGACAATTACAGTGTAGCCACTGCAAATGCTGTGTACAGTGATTATTTGGGTTTGATTTTTATTTTTTGTTTTTTAATTTATTTTAGAACCACCTCTCCAGAATTTTCTGTCAAGTCAATTGAAACAGAACTTAAGGTTTTTCAACAATTATGAAAAAAATAAAAACAACCATGGAAAATACCATTCTATGTAATATCTGTTTAACTCCACCATTCTATTTTGTCTGTTAAACTCATAGATTGGTTTCACTTGATACTTTTATTTTACCTTCTTTTTTTATCATATCACATCTTTAAATGAAATGTTGTTCCAACTTTAAAATGAGTTGTTAAGGAATTTTGTGTTAGAAAAATGTCAAAAAAAGAAAATGCTTGCATTTCTAAAGCAAAATATCCCTTCAAGTATAAGATTAAATATTTCAGTGTTTTCAGGAATATCGATATTTTCCCTCCCAACTGTTAATCAAAGGTAACTGAAATCTACAAATAAAATTTTTATAAAATTGACATTTCAAATGTAGTCCAAATGTGTTACTTAATTATTTAGAAAAGACACAACTGTAAGCATATAAATTATTTTAACATATCAAGTCCTATTTCTTGTGGAGTTGTATTAGTCTGAGCAAGCACAATATCTTGCTCATACATCGTTTCTTTACTTTTCAGGTTTCACAGCTGCACACATCTGCTTGAGGTATGGCTTGAGACCACAAAGAAAACCTCATGCCAGTTGTGAAAGTTTTTCACAGTGTTTTACATTTGTATCAAACAGCAAAACAGCAATTCTGCAACCAGAACTGCTGTTTTATAACTGGGGGCAAACAATGAAGTTTGGCAAATTTAGATTAAAAGTGAGACATAATTAGTTACTGAAATAATGCAACTTGGATGAAGACTGGTTGTCTTCCTAAGAAAAAACAGACTAGAAATCAAGTCATGGCTGAGTACTTAAAGCAGAATACATTTGAATATGTCATTTAGACTGAGTTGTTAGTACTTGAAGTACGGGATGCCTTCTTTTTCCCCCAGTAAATTTAACATTTCTGTCTTTTCTTACCTCGCATTCTAATCCCTTGCCCCCTCTACAGTTCTCCAGCTGTTTGGATTAGTTTTTTTGACTTGTCCTACATGGCTTGTGTATCTTTCATATGAAATTCCATCCCCTCAAAAAGAGGCATTATTAATGAATGCATATCAGCTCAAGATGAAATTTTGAATTAGAAGATTTTCAATACGATATAAGGTTCAGACCTGAAGCAGCTATAAAGGTGTCAGCGTGATCTCCACTGAAATAAAGCATATGCATTCTCATTGCTCATACTTCTTTGACTTTAGTATTGCTCAAAAAATCCATTAACAGGTCCTTTTTAAATGAATTAATTAAAATTATTTTCCCTGGAACTCCTTCATTGCTTCTGAATATATATGAAACATTTAACACAGTAATGTGTTTCAATACAGTGAAATACGAAGTTTCCTTTTGGATGTGTAATTTGAATTGGTCAGTTTAAAGAAGCTTCACACATGTAGAAAGTTTAAAAAGTTGTTTGTTAAATTCTTCAGTTATAATTCTTTTAAAAATCCTATTATGTTTGGTTACACAAGACTGCATTTAATATACTTAAAGATGCAGTACTCCTTAGCCGTGACATGTTTATGGGCTGTGCATTAAGAAGTTTATAAAATAAGCAGTATATTCTCAGTGTCAAACAACCCTCAATGAGGACAATTACTCATACTGTCTGTTTGTAATTAGGTATGAGATAATTTATTATTATGAAGATAAGTGAGCAATTTTTTTTTCTTACAGAAATGCTCCTATAATATAGCCAGAGCTCATTAACTACTCACATTTCAGGCAGATTTCTTGTGAAATCAATAGGCATATGGATTCAATCGCAATAGTGTGTGTCAAAAATAGTGAACAGAATGCATGCTATCAAGAGATTCTTCATAACTTGATGAAAATAAATCCAGGCTTGACATTGACTGATCTGGGACTGGGAAGTGATGGAACTGATACCATCTGTACCCCTTAGAAAAATGGTGAGGACAGAACCACCAAAGGTTCATCTTAGATAAGGATTCAAAGGTTGCATCCTTATCTGTTTTATAGCCAGTTTTATCTGCAAACTGAGCTGGAAATCTTTCATGATCAGACTCCTTTTTAAGGTTTTTATTGAAATTTCACACAGTACACATGTCCTGCAAAAAATAGCCTCTGTCATGGCATTCTAAGGCTTTGGTGACAGCAAAAAATATATACAGTAAAAGGTTTTATTCTAACCATAAGAAAATGAAAGAAACATGCAGTTTAAGTAGCAGTTTAGTTTATTTCATACAGATTTTTTAACTTTTTGTGTACACTAGTGGAGTTTAGACTTCTGTATAAGGCCTGACTATTGCAATACTATGGGCAGAATGCAAACACACCCAGGGATTCTGGAAAATAAAGCTGAGTGGAAGGATGCTTGTCCTACTTTGCCTTCCTCTCAGCCCACAGAAAAATTCCATCAAGGGTGTTCTCAGCTATGTTCCACATATTTACAGGCAGAGAAAGAGGCAGACTGAAAAACCATTTCAGATCCTGCCTCCCTGCAAATCCAGCAGATGGTCCCAGCCAGACATCCTTGTGCAACAGTAGTCAAAGCCACACAAATAAGGAGCAAATAAGAACAAAGTGGATCCTGAAAAGCTCAAGAGGAAAACTCACCACACAGTTAAAATATGGTATAAATTTTTTAATGTTTTCTAGAGGTTCTTGGTTTACATTTAGATTAAATCCCTGAAAATTTGACTATTATTAAGGCATTTGTTATTCATGCATATGCAAAATATCTGAAATAATTAAAGTTTAAACAGATTTTTCTGCTACTCAAAAAAAAAAGAGAGAGAATGTCAGTATTAAAATCACTGATCTAGGGGGGAAAAAATCACCTTTGACATTAAAATAAGTCTCAGAAATTTTACCTAACATGTAAGCCGTTTTTGCTGTAAAATTACCATTTTCAAAAAAGAGGGGGTGGAAATGAATGTGCTTCTTGAACCACGACAATAGTATTGCTACTTCATTCTCATAATGTTATGGGACCCCAGGCAGCTCCCAACCTCATCCTGGAATAGCATATTTCATGATTATGTCCAACTCTGACAGATAAGAGCATTTATATGCTAATAATAGCAATATGTGTAGCTCTAGAATTTCACCATAAGCGGTGAAGCTTTTAATCACAATAAGCCTTATGGGCACAATTTATCTACTTTTTTAAAGAAAGATTATAATACCTACATAGGTGTTCGAAAATGTATTTCCTTTACATCAACTTTTAGGGCCCCCTAAAATATGAAATGAATGGGAAATTGTACCTCAGAGGACTGAATAAGAGGTGGATTATGCATGAGTTCTTCAAGTCACAAGAGAAAATGGAAGCTATGTCATGGTGGCTGGGTGGTGTTTGGATAAATGGAGAACCAGAAGCTATGCCAGGAACCCACTGAATCATCTTTCTAGAGGAAGCAATAATCTACAGCCACAATTGGAATTTACATAGGCTATAAAGGAACAAAACTCTCCTTAGCACTCACCATGCTGCCTGTAAAAGTTGTTTGGTCTGTTTCTAGCAGTAACTATTAGGATTATGCCTTTTTACGGTTGACAGCCTTGTGTATGCAGGTGCTCTCACTGTTTCAATGATATGTTGTTAGGTCCCATCTGGCACAGAAACTCACTTGCAATTTTGCCCTCGTGTTGTTCAGGGCTGACTTCAAGAGCACAATAGCAATTTAAGCTTCCTGCCATCAGGACTGCTGGACAGTGGCTTGCACTGGGAGGAAAAAAAAATGAAAGAAAGAAAAACAATTGGAACTGAGTTCACATCAACTTTTGTAGATAAACCACTTAATTTCAGTGAACTTACGTGACATCTCACCTCTCCCCATTAACTGCCTAAGGATGCTGTGTCCAGCAACCCAGGATAGTTAACAGTTTGAATTCCTCCCTGTTTTCTTTAACTCACATGCTGCAGGAGTGCTTCAGCTCATTGTTAGTCAGGTGATAACATCTGTGACCTGAGATAGGGGATTTTTCACACAGCCATATGGAACGCAAAAATATTTCAGAAATGAAAATTGTTGTATGATGCTTTGAAAACAGAATTACTCTGAAATCATTTTAAAACTTTCAACAGACTAGACTTCAATTTTGTGATTTTTTTCTAATGTAATAGTGTACACGTGACGTCAAATTTATCACCAGAATTTGTATCAGTATCATATATACCCTTTCTAACAGAATCTGCTTCCACACTGACCGCTTCAGAGCAATGATTTTATTTCAGATGTCAAAACCCACCCAGTATTAAGTGTTAAATTATTTCCAATACATCAGAGATTAATTACTAAAATATATGCTTCATTCTCAGAACTGGATAAATATCAGACACACAAATGCTCATTAAAAAGGTAGGTCACAGATGCCCACGAAATTTTGTTGAATATCTCCCCCCTTTGGAGTAATCCAACATTTCTAAAAAGTTTAAAAAATTATATTTAAACCTATCAAAATTGTTTCCATTAAGGTGTTTAAACCAAGTCAGTAATCTGATCTGACAACATAGCTGGCTCTGCTTTGAGCAGCAGGTTGGACTGTAGTTCTCCTGAGGTACCTCACCACCTGAATTATTCTATGATCCCATTATGATCACTTGTCTTCTAGACAAATATCACTTACAGTCCAGCAGATACAACCTTTCATAGAACTCATTAAACAAATTAATCCTACTGAAAGTTTGCTAATATTTAAGTTACTTTTGGCATGCAAAAAAGGAAGCAGTTTTGAAAGGCAAACAGTGGAAAGAGAAAAATATTGACTTTTGTTCTGAAACATTCATGCACAAATGTACTTTAACAATTCTTCATAAAATCTTCTGGGTAAGTTTCGAAAGTATTTGTTATATGTGGCAGAAATATAAGAAGTATCAGTTTGGTACTGTTCATGCAGATGCCACAGCCACGCAAAGAATAAAGAAACCAGCCCAAATGGTTTCGTTCTGATTAACACTTGGGTGAAATGAAGCTTAGCCTGTAAATACATTCTCAAAGAGTAGCACAGGTAACAAAAATTGACATCTATCATTTGGATTATATAGGTACTAATTCAAATCTCCTCTGAAAAGGGTAATCATAGACAGTGAAGAAAGCTAATACCTTGAACATAATATTCTAAGGCAAAACCTGCTTTTCTTGGAGACCTAATTTACCTTCATCTATCTGAAGATGCACAAAAAAGCTAGGTCCTGGGATCTAGGCCATCCTTATAATTTTCTTTCTTGAGCTCTCTTAATTAGACAAAAAGGGCTTCCCCAACACAAGAGATTCCACACCTGGCTCTGAGTGGGAACAGCTGCACAGGTGTGGTGTTTAAATAGTTAACATTGTCCTTTAAACAGTTGTAACATTGACTGGCACAGGTGGAAACTCCACCTGACAAAGTTCCTTTAGGATTAGATATTATGGCTACAAATTAGAGCTGTCTTTAAGGCCATCTAGTTCATAAAAGGAATCAATCTCCCACCTCACCAACAAAGATAAAGAAATGCAAAGAAAATTTGTTCCTTTCCATCTCTTAGACAAAAAATTTAACCTCCTCCATTAAAAGCTCTTCAAATTCCAACACCACATAATCTAAATTGTAATGAAAACAAACCTGGTATTAGAACAAATTTTCACATCCATAGACAAGAAGCGACTTTAAAAACTGATTCAAACTATTCGAAGCAACCATCACCTGAATATACAGATCAGCCTGACTGCCCACTGCCAGGCTGAAGGCTGGGTGACACACGCACGCATAGCTCCCAATGACACTCCTGTTCCCCACAGCAAACTCAGTGTGCCGTGTCTAAGGGCTGGGCTCATCTGGAGCCAGCACACAACTGCCTTGTTAGTAGGCCTTGCACCACAGGAAAGGCACAAAAAACCCCAGAGATTAGCCTAAAATATCAATCCACTGTCCTCTAACTCCAGGTTCTAAAGCTTTCAGCTACCATAGTGATTGCAACATTATCAGAATCTGGAGAGAACAAAAAAGTAAGGTTTATTATTTACTTTCCCTCTGAACAGCAGGAATAGCAGTGAGAACTACACACCACAGATGTTCAACAAGTTATTAATGCAGTTCTGCAAGATGTTCAGGTACTACAGTGATACAAGGACTACAGACTTTGACATAATCTATAAGAAGATACATTGTCAGATACCTTCAACAATTTTTCAATCCTCAAATCAGCTTTAAGTGCTCTCATAATATGATTGCAAATTTGAACTTTTCTAGTTGCTACTAAAACAAAACACTTGGTGGGTCACCCCACAGGGTTTTACATATGCAATAACTACGCAGTATACACAGCTGAAATCAGGTTATGGTTATTAAATAACTTGGTAGCAGTCAATGAGAATTTAAATTACAATCTTCTTCCATTTAATTGCATAATTAGGGCACTTAATTTGAACCATTATTTTATATCAGCCAAGCCACTGAACTAAAATGTTTTCTTATTATTTTAAGGAGATAAAATTGTTAAAAATACCTAAAAAGCTCCGAGTAACACAGTTTCGGTATGCTTACAACTTTTTTTCCTTTGACAGAAGGCATTTCATTAGCAGTATTAGCAATAAAACTGTCCTTGCCATAGTCCAAAACAGGCCTTGTTTTGTTTGTAAATTTTTAATTAGCTTTATCCAGTGCGAGCATTGATTACAAACTCTTATTGTGGTTTAAATTATCAAGTGTCTGAATTTCAGTATAACTAAATGGCTTAAATGGTTCCACAGGTATGGTTACACCATAACAAAATCATGGAACCATTTGGGTTGTTAAGGTGGGAAGAGACCTCTAAGGTCATCAAGTGTCCAACTGTTAACATAGCACCACTGACTTCACCACTAAACCATGTTCCCAAGTGCCACAGCCACATGATTTTTGGACACTTCCAGGGTTCTTGATTCCACCACTTCACTGGGCAGCCAGCTCCAATGTCTGTCTACTGGGTTTGTATGGCCCGCTTTTTGATATTGGGGGAGTCACAGAGGTGGCTTCTGTGAGAAGCTGCCAGAAGCTTCCACCATGGTCTGGCAGAGCCAATCCCTGGTGGCTCCAAAGACGGATGTGCCACTAGCCAAGGCTAGGCCAATTAGGGATGGTGGTAACATCTCTGTGATAGCATATTTAAGAAGAAATTAAAAAGTGTTGGTGCAGTTTAAATTGTGACTAGAAAAGAGTGGAGTGAGAACAGCTCTGCAGACACCAAGGTCGGTGCAGATGGAGGGGCAGGAGGTGCTCCAGGCACCGGAGCTGGGATTACCCTGCAGCCCATGGTGAAGACCATGGTGAAGCATCTGTGCCCCTGCAGCACATGGAGATCCACAGAGGATGCAGAGATCCACCTGCAGCCCATGGAGGAGCCCGTGCTGGAGCAGGTGAATGCTGAAAGGAGACTGTGACCCCGTGGAAGACCTGTGAAGAGTGGGACCATGCTCACAGGCTGGAGCAGCCTGTCCTTGAAGGACTGCACCTCATGGATTTGTGATCCATGCTGCAGAAGTTTTGGGAGGAGTGTTTGCCCATGGGATGGACTCACATTGCAGCAGTTCACAGAGACCTACTGCTGATGAGATGAAGTCATGTGGGAGAAGTTCATGGAGAACTGCTTCCTGTGCAGCAGGGGAACGACTCTTCTCCCTCAGCAGCCGGAGAAGCCACAGGTGGTGAACCAACCATAACCCCCATTTATTACTGCTTATTACTACGCTTATCAGCCGCGGATGTAAGGAGACGCAGAATAAAGGAGACGGAGCCAGTGTTCGTGTTCAGAGCAAAGGGCGGAAGGGGGAGAACCCACCTTCTTTTAATTCTTATACACACTTTTAGAAATCACTGTTCATTGGAGAAAATTAACACTTCCGTCTTTAACTACAGTGGTTAAAAGAAATGTCCATCAAAGGATCTGTGTCCATGGGAAAGGAATGTAACAACAAGATAATTTTACAACAACATAGCTATGTTTACAGAATCCTAGTCCTTGAAGACTATCTAGCACAGAGCTAGCTATTTTTAACAGTAAAAATGGGCAACACCCATTCCCTGTCTCTCTGTGCCACTGCGGTAGGAGGTAGAGCTGGGAAGGAGGGAGGGGTGGGGGGAAGGTGTTTTTAAGGATTTTATTTTATTTCTCCTCCTGCTCTGATATTGGTAGTAATAAATTCACTTCACATCTCTGATCATGATGATATTTGATGAGGGATCTCCCTGAGCTCTTACGTCAGCCCATGAATCTTTCATTACATTTTCTCTCCTCTGTCCAGGTACAGAGTGGAGAGTGTGAGTGGCTTTCATGGGTGCCTGGCATCTGGCCCAGCTCAACCCACCAAAGCCTGAAAACCATTTATTTGAATAAATTTTTCCTAGTATCTAACCTAAACCTTCCCTGGTGGAACTTCAGGCTATTTCCTCTTGTTTTGTCACTTGTTACCTGTGCGAAGAGACTGGCTACAGCCTCCTTTCAGGAAGTTGTAGAGAATGATAAGGTCTTCCATGAGCTTCCTTTGTCCAGACTAAACATCCCCACCTCTCTCAGCTCCTCTTCACAGACTCTGTCCTCCAGACCCTGCACCAGCTTTGCTGTCCTTCTCAGAACATTCCCCAGAACTTCAAGGTCTGTCTTGAGGTGAAGGGCCCAGAACTGAACACAGGATTCAAGGTGTGGCCTCACCACTGTTGTATACAGGCAGTCTCCCCTGTCCAGCTGAGGAGGCAAGTGACAGAGTGGCTTTGGTGGGCACCTGGCATCCAGCCAGCATCAACCCACCACAAAGTACAGTAAATAAATATTTCTTGTACTCTGCTTCAAAACCATGATATTTCCTTCTTAATTTCTCCGTAAAAAAATAAATAAATAAATAAATAAATGTCCAGTTGTGCTAAAGCATGACTACTTTAGACTTAAAAGGAGTAAATTTTCCCACTTCTGTGAAAATAAATTTGAAATATTAGAGTAGAAACAGTTTTGCAACATTATCTGCAGTGGTGACTTCTGTTCCCATAATGAGAATTGTAACGATAACACAGCAAATCCCAAATTATTTCTGCTTGTACAGATTTGTAACATAGCAAATGGAACCAGGCAGAGCACACAGCCAGGTCTCAGCTGCAGGAATGTCTCAGATTAGCCCATTCTAATTACAGATACGCAAGACCTGACACTGCCTTTGCTGAAAGTGATGTTTAGGGAAAGGCTTGAATCCTTGCTGGTTTTCAGTTTTCTTTTTTTTTTTTTTTTTTTTTTTGATAAAACAGTANTTTTTTTTTTTTTTTCAGATAAAGCAGTATTTTCAGAATCTTACCTGGGTTGATATTCAGAGTCAGAGAGCAGAGTTTTTAAGATAAAACTTTCTTTGATGATAACATTTCAAGCCCAACATTGTGCTACTGGCAGAGAGGAAATATTTCTCCCAAAGCCACTTATTTATTTTACATTTTAAGAGATTGCAGCCCTTAAGAAGCATTGTGCTTATCCTTTCTGAAGCACACACTTCAATAAAAATATGATGGAATTAAACAAAATACAGGGAAGAAGAGTCAGACTCTCCTTTGGTGTAAAACAGATGCCAGGGGCCTAAGCTGATATATAGCAGCTGGCAGTTTGGCTTGTGTATTTTTAGAACAAAAAAAGAGAAAAATCAATTCTCTGCGGCTCTGCTTCCATTCTCTCATGACACAGTGATATTTGAGAATCTTTCTTTTCAAATATCTTGTAATTGCCTTTGGTAACTATTAATACGCAAAAGAGAAACGAGAAATAAATCAACAGACTTACTTGTTCAAGCAAAACTTAATAGCCCAAATAGTCTAGATGACTAAGCATGTTCTTGTGGTTCTATGTCCCTGAGGCTGCAGGTGGGAAGATCACTGCAATTACAGAGACACAAAAAAAAAAGGTGTCACTGTGGCTTAGGATGAATCAACACCTTTCTCTTATAAAACTTGTTGAAGTAGATACGGGCCATAATTCCCATCACAATCTTTCACTTTATGGCATAATCTTTCAAAGCCACCATTAACACACTACAAATCCTATATTTATGTTCTCAGTGATGTTTCTGTTATCCAGGCTTTCCTATTTATTCTCTCCACGTAGTTAAAGCTTCTGTCCAAATACTCCTCAAGTAATAATATTTCTTGTCTAGTTAAAGGCAGTATTTCCTGCCTTACAGGCACTTGGAACAATACTGAAAAAGTGTTACTTCAGCTATGTAATTTGTTTATTTCTTTACTGATTTCCCCTTATTCTTTCCTTCACTGACATGGCTTCTCACAATCCATTTCTTCTTTAGTTTCTAGTGCTTGTTACATATTAGCCCCTGATCCCAGATCCTTCCTGGTATGTTACACATAAACACACACCTTTGTGCTTTATTTCCCCTTTTCCACGTTGCTCCTCACAGGTTACCCACCTTTTCAGAAGACTGTTCTTCAAATCTTTCCCTCACCACAAGGGAGGCAACACATTTGCCAGCCAACCAGTGTTATTCAGTAGAGAGGATCACTCACACCATTTCAAATAAATAAATTCAACATCAGACTTCATTTGCCTCCTTCACTTTATTTTCCTCCTTCAATTATCATGGACTACAGAGAAACAGAATTTTATTTCATGCAGGAGGCCAAGTAGCCTTCCTGTGTCAGACAACTCTTAGAGTGTAGCACAGTGAGTGGGCTTTTCCTTGCTCCTTACATTAGGGCAGGCATGTCTGATCACACTCCTCCTTCAATTCACTCTTAGTTGTCAAGCCATGTGTCAATCAGTATTTATGCTGACCTGACTTTTCTACCACAAGAGGTCCTTTGCACCACTGGGCCTTTCAGAGTGTCAGTGTGTGAACGAAGGAGTCTGTGGTAACACCAACACCAGTTCCTGGCTGGAGACTATCAAAGAGATCATGATGGCCTCCACTACTATTCTTAAAACAACTCATCTCTTTTCCTGTGCATCCTACTTGTCAAAGCTAAGCTGTGCAGGCCCTTTTTCCTCCTGGGGATAAGAACATGCATTTGCTACATTTCAGTCTGTTAAAACATGTAATGACTTCACCTATAAGCTAAAAAGAAAAAATGCTCTTAATCGAGAATCCCTACTTATTAAAGCAAAAGAATTAACAATGACTGTTAGGCAATCATGCTTGACCTGAACATTCCTGTAAAGTTTGCATACATATTTCAATGTGTACAAAAATGGCATCACTCTGCTTCTTTTATCTGATACTGTGCTTTCAACATTACATGAGGATCAGTATGCTTGTTGAAATGTTGGGGGTATAATTGCCATTTCAGGGAAAAGGAACATGAGAAAAAAAGTAATACAGTGCTAAATTTATCCCTGAAATTAACAGTTATATTTGTCTTGATTTTAACTTCTACTGCTATACCTTGGATCACTGAAGAAAGCGGTTATTTAAAACTTTTCTGTTTATTATCTTTGTTTGGTTTTTGGATTTAATTCTTCTACAATGCTAAAGACAGGCTTCTTAGTTTCATTTTTTGTGAATAAATAATTTCCTTTTTCTTATATTCCTGCAACGTAATTGCCCCTCAATGGAATAGTGGGAAAAAAATGAAATTTTTTAATTGAGGACTTTTTTTACTCTTCTAGAACGTAAACAATAAATTTAAAATCACATTCCCTTAATATGTAAATGCCTAAGATACAGAGAAATTGTGAGAAGGAAAAAAGAGAGGACTGAACTGCAAAACAGACAAGTGATGTTAATATTCTACTATATTTTGTGCTTCTGCTCTCCAAGACAGATTAGTACAAATTGAATTTTGCACTAGCTTTGCATAGCTGTGACTCCTCCATTTGATTCTAGGGATTTGATTATTTTGAATTATTTAGGTGCCACATGAATAACACCAAATCAGTTGATTGCATTCTTGATTGAGTTACAGTATATTTGTGTGGTTACATGTAGCCAGTGTTATTATTCTTATATTAAGGCTAAATAAATGTTCCATTTCAATAAGAAATGGTGCCTGTGATCTTTCATTTGTATCATGTTATTAAAGATTTTTCTTAGGATACAATGAAATCTGGCTAAAGGGGGAAAAATAAAAATAATTTGCTGAGCACCAACGCTTCAATTAATTAACTTCTGTTCCTGCAAACAGCCGTAAGTGAAAGAATCAAACTACTATGTTTTGTAGATGAATGATCAGCAAATGCTCCAACTCATCTGTCATGGTCTAGTTTGTAGCCTGACAAGAAAAATGAAGCTAGCATTTTCTGAATTCATAAAACAGTTTGAGTTGCTGTTTCCATAATATCCACATTTAATTAAAGTGGAACCAGTGGAGACACTGAATCCCTATTCAGTCTGGCAGTAAAGGGCTTATCATCTGTCCTTCACAGACATAAAAGATTAACACAAAGTATATACCTGTTTTCGTGTCATCTAGCCCTTAGATCAATCATATTCTCAGCTTAATGTAGTGACTGAACATTTCTGTGGTCAGAATGTTTCATTACAGACATGTTATTTTTCTAGGGGTTTCAACACTCACTCTGTTCACTCAGTTATTCTGCCAGGATATCCTTTGCCAAAAGAGAGTGTAGATATAAAACATTTCACTGCACTGTGTTAGTAGAGTGAAAACTCATTCTTCCTCTTGGTCTTGTTTTTCTTTTAGAAGAAAAATTGTTCCTTGGTGTCAGATAACTATGTCACTGGGGAGAAGGCCTCCTTGTAGCAGGTTGTATTTCTTTCATGTCCACACTGCTCATAGCACTGTGCCAATATCATAACTACATTTCTGTGAAGCAGCTTTGCTTATCCCAGATGCACAGATTCCTTACAGAGATTTGTTGCTCATAAGCAGTGCTATTTACAGATCCAGATCACCTGAAAATGAAGGGACAAATAGTTGAAAGCTCAGGGTAAGCCCGAAAGTCTCTTAAATCATAGTTACATATATATAGGAATAAAAATTTACGCAGGCTTTGGGCTACAACTGTTTCTCTAGTTACATCTCCACCATTTCATCTTTATTTTAATTATATAATCTTTTATATGTTATATATATTAGCAAAATAAGAGTAAGTCTCACACATATGCACACACACGCGGATAGATAGATAGACAGATAGACAGACAGATAGATGGATATGTATATATAAGTGCTATCACCAAGCCAAAGTGTTTTCAAGTAAAATCTATAGATTTTCAGGCAATGGGCCATCAAGCCATTGGAAGCTTCAGAATTTTTTTTTCTAAACAATCAAATGTTAGACTAGTGCTTTATAAACTTGCGTTTAAGTATGGTTTTTACCTTACCTCTCAGAAGTGCTGAATATGATAATGCACTTTACGTTGGACACATTTTACATCTTTTCAATTCCATCAGTCTGAAAACAACTATCATTTCAAATTCAGACAGTAAAGTTGTTCTAGTTACATGTGGGATTAAAATCTTTTAACTTCAATATGAGTTACATATGTTACAACACACATATGCTTGCAGAAATTCTACAGCAGTGTTACAGAAAGATGCACTGACTTCTGATATGAATACAAAAAGTCTTCTTGAATCTGTGCTTCTTTCCTCCATTCAAACTTGATATGAGTATTAAATATTTAGTCTAAAGATGGGACAGACAGCTAAACCACAACCTCACAAACACCATTAAAAACGAAGTCATGCAGGGCGCTTTTCCAAGCACTGCAGAGCCTCTTCTGTGCTCTCACAGATGAAGATCAGCCAGCTCAGCCGCAGCTGGTCCAGCTTTCCCAGCCAACACCAACTCCTTTCTGCTTCCTTTTTATCAGTGTCCGTTATCAAAGACATGGAGAAGTTTTAAGTTCAGCAATAACTATCCACAAGCCAATTCTTAGCTTTTAGCACTGTAATATGTTGGCCACTGTACCTCTCAGAAAGCTGCACCAAACTAAATGAAAATACCACATCTCTAAGTTTAAAGGAAAAATTCCTTTAGAAGAAAGGATCTGTGGCAGTTAAATGGCTTGTTTAGCAAATAGTCCTCCTGAAAGAGGAACAGGATATACCTAGAAAGTCTGCTGCCACTAAGAAACAACACAATTTGTCGATCATCTCACTGGATGTAACATTTGGTTTCTTTGGGATCTAAACATTATCATTTACAGAAGTAGACAAAATGTTCTCATTTCATCCAGGCAAAATATTCTAGAATATATTTCTTATTAAATACTTCTCTTGTAACCATAAGTGAAAAAAGATTTCATTGAATATTTACCTCTGATTCCAGACAGGTTCTAACAAAACCAGTTCTGTTCAGAAATGAAAACAGGACTTCCCAAAAAAAATTGCAAAAACCCAAACAAACACGCAGTACTGTCATGCTTCTGCACACTGATCCCAAACCACTGTACTGTTATCAGTTATATTACCTTTCCATTAACAGCACTGCCATGAAAGGACAACAGTTTGAAACATTTGCAGAAGTCTTTCAGATTATTTGACTGCACAATTCTTACAATGATTGTCAGCTGCTTCTCTTCACAACTCACATAAATGCCCCCTGTCTCTAGAACTACCATGAATATTCTTTCTGTTCTCTGATCTTTACTTCAAAAACGTAACTTCATCTTTACTGAAGGATTACCTAGATACTGTATAAAAACCTGACATGGAGGTAACTGCAAGTCCAGTTCTCAAAAAACAGGACAATTTTCACTGGATTCTGCAGCCATGTATTCCAGTCTGTCTCATTTAAATGATTTCTCTTGTCCTTAGTGGAATTTCAATGGTATGTCTACCTTCAAAATTAAAAACCCACTGTTGAGTGCATCTTTTGGTGAAGAAGCTGTAAAGAAAGATGGAGAGAGACTATTTGCAAGATCATGTAGTGACAGGACAAGGCAAATGGGGTCAAACTGAAAGAGAGTAATTTTAGATTAGATATTAGGAAGAAATTCTTTACTGTGATGGTGGTGAGGCACAGAAACAAGCTGCCTTGAGAATTTCTGGATGCCCCATCCCTAGAAGTGTTCAGGGCCAGGCTGGATGGAGCTCTGAGCATCCTGGTCTAGTGGACGATGTCCCTGCCCATGGCAGCAGGGTTAGAACCAAATGATCTTTAAGGTCCCTTCCAATCCAACACATTCTATGATTCTATGATTCTATGATTTTTGAAAGAGCAGCAACAAAGTTCAACTGCTTAGGGGTTTTTTCATATGCTTGTCCTCAAGTCTTTAAAAAAAAAAAATAAAAGAAAGATGTGTCTGCTTGGGTGATATTCAAAAGTTCAATTGCATCTGACTCAACTGGCTTTAAACTTTTCAAGGAAGCAGGTTATTGTGGAATTATTACAAAAAAGTCATTCAAGGGAGGAAAAAAAATGGTTTCTCTGCAGACTGATTTAATCTTTAAATCAATATTGAACCACCTTCTGAGAATGCTGAAATTTTATGATCTAATGAAAGGCTGTGCTTTAAATAAAATGTAAACTGAAATAGAATTCAGAGGTTAAGAACCAGATCATAAAAATCCAGAAAATCATATTTCCAAAAAGAAAAAAATATGGAGAAGTTTGTTTCCTTCTGATGTCTCAATCTTTAACACTCACGTGGCAATATAGCAATAGGGATGGGAGGAAGGAATCAAACTGCTTTAAAATGAAAGTTAACAAAGCCTTCAGTAAATGCAAACAGCCCTTGAGGCTATCTCCTACATTCCCATAACATCATGTTTTAAATTGTTTGCTTGTCCTCAGAAGCTGGAAGCTTATTTATTCTGAACAGTGGCTGAAATTCTCAAAGCAATGCTGTGATGTAGTGCCAAGTGTCACAAAATACACAATAAAATTAAAGGAGTTGGGAACCTTGTTGAGGTCTTCACTATTTTGCTTTGTTTAAACTCCCATAATTCCCTTTGTGACTATAGATTTCCCTTTGTGACTATACTTGATTTCCATACCTGGTTTGCCTGTGGTTAACAGGTGTTCTTCTTTGAGCTTTAGCCTATTCATCACCCATTGCCCCACCACAGGACAGGAATGTCCAGAGCAGCAGAAGTTCAGAAGTAACCGTTCTCCATTTGTCCTATGGTTCTTTTCTCCTCTCACGTATGCTAAGTTCAGATCCAGAAGGTCTTGTCACTGGAGAAGAATAGGGATATGTCTCAGCTGCCTCTTTGGCTTTGGTCTTATCAAAACTCCTGCCCTGGTTAGGTTTGACTTTCAAATCGTTTGCCAGAGGAAGGGCAACATAGTCAAAATAGGAAAGGTGGTCATAGAAAGAGGTCATCTAGTACATGCTTACAGCTCTGCCCCAAGGCACGACCAACCATATCTGATTATTTGAATCATTCAGCCATCTCTTTTCTATATTTCTATACTGTATTACGTGCGTAATCTGTAGATATTTATTTAATCACTTTCTTTCTAGCTTCAGCCCACACTAAGCAAACTGGAGTTTTATACTCTTCTGAAATACTGCATTCTTTTTCAACTGGTCTGATCAAGGCTATTCAGTAACATCGGAATGTTTTATAGCAATTGCATGGCATTGGTCTCATCACTGTCCAGCATCAAGACATTAGAGTTTTGAGGTCATATTTTCTTTCTCTGTTCTGCTCTGCTCAGGCAAGCCAGGCTCAATAGCCTAACTTCCATTCTTTTCTATCTTTCCAAAATGTAGCATGATTGTATTTGGAACAATGACTTGCTGAAATGAATCCAATACTCTGGGTCTTTAATGCCTATCTGTTGAAATTTCTTCCCCTGAGTTTGCAGTCACTTCTGTTTCTCACCAGTTTCAAATAAACTGAGCTATTTCTCCTGTATTGAGATGATGTTTTCCCTTAAAGTAATTGTATCTTATCATAATATTGAATAAAACAGTAAATCTGACAAAGTGTCTGGTTTCCTTACATTTAATCAGCCTCTGGACAAGGTTAAACCTTCAGTGCAGCAAAGAATTCTTACCCTGTCCTTATTGCTGTTTTGTGTGTGCTCTACAGCTGGAGTCAACAGATAACATCATTTATAAATGTCAGCTTGAGTATAATCTATTTGACCCCGCTCAGATCTTTTTGGTCACAGAACAGTTTATCCAGAGATACCTTTAAGTTTTTAAGCATTATACCCCAGGAGGAGACCTCTTTGTTCTTCACATGCAGGGAAGAAGGCATGAAATACAAGAAAATTATAATATACTTCTCGAGGGAAACAATTTCCTTTCTTGTGAAATCAATCATAGTGGCATTCATGTGAAGAAGTAGAATGAAGCTTCTTTTTCCCTTCTATTTATTCAGTTTGTGCATCTCGAAGAAGAATTTAAAAGTTAGCACATTATTTGTCAAATTATGGGAACACCAAATCACAACAGATACATTATTTTTCTTGTCCAAATCAGGCAACATCTACACTTTCTAAGAGCTTGCAACCCTGAGCCGAAAGAAGAAAGCAATTCCAACAATTTACTAGTAATGTTTGTCATTCTTTGTTCAATGTTAGAACCAGCTTAAGCAAAACTTAGTAAAGTCCTTACAGTCTGATACAGTTTTCCTGTACATGTTTGGTCTGCTTCTTTTTACTTCAAGCTTTTCATGTTCTGCCAGAAACTTGCAAAGGAAGAAGGACCCAGATTGAACAGATTGAAAAAAACCAGACTCTATCTCCAAGAGTTTATCAATATCACAAAAAACCCCCCCTATTTTCTTACTATTACTGGCCAAGTTAAAAACATTCTATGTTAGTTCAAATAAAATATCTGTTATCTGCTATGGTAAAATCTCTTCCTTTTGTTCCTGAATTCCCAGTTATTCCTAGCCGGGAACATTCCTAGCCAGAAACTATTAATTTCCTTATTTATGTTTGCATAACAGTGAACAATACTTTGACCTTAGAAATAAAAATGAATCACTGATTCTCTATGCATTGTCTTAAATATCTTACATATATTGTACCACATTGGGCAGCCTCAATAAATCTTCTTTATTACCCTTCTTGGAGAAGAACAAACACTTGACTTCTCTAGCCCACAAAATGAGGGATGTCATGTAGTTTGCGGAGGAACCTGATTAGTACAGAGTAGGCTGAGAATCTGCAAGAAGTGAGTGACAAAGTGTCTAATATTTCTGAGCCCCTTGCAGCACCTGTGGGTTTAGGATGTAGACTTTTTTCCTATTTATGCCTTTGTTCTTAAAAATGCACAATTGAGGAGCAAACTCATGGAGTTGTCAGTCAAATCCTTTAAGATGCAGGGAAGATTAACTGAGCTACTAGGGAGATTAATCTTTAAACACTAACACTGCGTTTTCAACCTCAAATGTCAATGCCAGACAGATGGGCTGACATTTTTGTTGCAAGGGATACCTGAGTAACAGTGTCTCAGTTTCCTTATAGCCCATCTAATCACAATTCATAAGAAGATGTATTGAGAGATACTGCATAAGAAATCCAGAAAGGAAACCAGCTCTCACCAAAGTAATTAAGACAACTGCTTCTGAACAACACTTCAACACAAAGCTGTTGATCTGTTTTAGGAATAATCGTTTTTCACAGAACAATTTTCTTTCACCTTGGGAGCTTGAAGCATTCTCTCCACTACAGTTATTCCACTGAATAATATTAAATTCCTGATTTTTAGAAAAAAAATGCTGGGGGGGAGAAAAGATTAATATATTCTCTGTCATTGCAGACTCTGTGGGCATATAAAGACACTTCTCCATTCCAAATTCTATGTAGCATATACTCACACTATATAATCTAATACGATATACATATAAATTATGACTATAGACCTGCAGAATGTTGATGACATATTTCAGTATTAGTTCAAAAAAAGTTCAGTAACAACTTTCAAGGGATTATCTTACTTTGAAAATAGACAGAAAATTCAGAACAGATGGGCTGTAAAACAATTCTTTTCCATCATATCTGTAGGCTTCACTTTGTACTTGCTGTTAACTGAGTTTATTCATGGATTTGATGCAAATAAACAGGATGCCTGGATGTTTCCATTTCCTTCTTTTTTTCCTTCCTTCCCTGTAGGACACAGAAAATTATTATTTTCATGGATAGAAATTATTAAGTAGCCAGAGGAGTTATTAGTGTTAAATCTTCCAAGTTAGATTTGGTCTGATGCTCAGATTAAATATCACATTATATACCAAGATACAAGAAGGGAATATCTCATTTGGATCCTGAAACAAATGCAAATTTAGAAAAAAAAGCATGCAAAGGTGTCTTCTAGCAGCCCCTTGCCTTCTTAGTGTCAAAACTCAGCAGATCCACCTGCATGTACTGGCACTGGCACCTGATCCTGCATTTTACACGTGTAAGTTCACTGGCACATTGAGCAGCCCCGTGGAGCTGTGCTGCCAGTCTCACTGGTGAGTGGACATGGCAAACAGAACCTCATGATTGCTGTAAGGTCCTCTACTTCAGAATAAACATGCAAGAAACAAACACATAGGATGTTTTCTTTTCCCACATCCTGCATGGAATGAAACTATTTACATGCAACTTCTCCAAAAAAAAAGTTCATGTAAGACAGGATCACAGCTCACAAAGATAAGCTGAATGGTTTTGTCAGAGCTAGAAAACCAGATTCAGAACTAGAATGAGAAAAGAAAGTCAGATGTCATCAACCCAATTTCTCTGTGACTATAACCCCATATTGGTGATGTACATAGATTTCCATACTAAAAAAGGAATCAATAGGAGATCTGGATCTGTCTACATAATTGTTCACATGCCTTTTTCCAATTCTACACACTGTTATGGAGTTTTCTAAACATTTTCTTTCTGAATAATCATCCATTTACCCCAAGAAAGCTTTTTATTTACCTTTTATGAACATCATAACATTTTCATCTTTATTTCTATTTTGAATTTACCATATGTTTACTGTTTTTCTCACGTTGTTATCTGCCAATTTCTCAGATACTACAGGTATTTTAAATTGCAAAATTTTTCTTTTCTCTTTTCTGTACTTGCTCTGACACAGTCATATCAACATTAACTCTCTGAACTGCATCACTTTTGTAATGTGATATAGGGGGTAAATCTTGGATTGGCATCTCCTAGGCTCTGTCATCATTCTAATATTAGTTCTTTGAGTGATTTCAGACAAATTAAATACTTGCCTCAGTTTCTTCTGCAGCCAAAGGGAGGTAAAATGCACATATTATTTAATACAGCAATAGAAAGCATTTCAAAACATACTTGTGTTAGGTGCTATATGCACAGAAAGGGATATAACACAATATTTAAATACTTTTCTTGTCTGCTTCTTTATGAAAGTCACTTAATACTCCTTTTATTTCTCAGTTAGTTAAAAACCCAAGTAACCAATTCATAGTACAGAACATTTTACCGTGACTCACTACAGAGAGATGTATGAAGGTGTCATTTTGCCTTTCTCTCTACCTCAAAAAGTGAAGCATAATCAAGGTCACCAGGGAAACTCCCCTCCCAGATTTCAACTCATACAAGATACATTTTTGACAGACTGTCTCTCAATGTCATAAAAGAACTTACATTCATGAAGAATATAAGAATTTAAAAAGTAATGAAAAAATAACTCTAAGAACTTGGAATTCTCGAATTACAAGATATAATAAGTTTTGTACAAAGACAATGGTGGATTATTGAATCAAATCCTTCTGTGACATTCTAGACATTATGATAACAATAATATCTCAAATGACTGTAAACCAGAAAGGAATCATTGTTAAAGGAGTAAGTTAAATATATTCAATTCAGCATTAGTGTTTGTCTTCCATATTTTTGTTTAACCCCAAATACAAACTACCTGATAGTCAAAATTGGAACCAAGCAGCAAGAAAATAAAAGAAAAACTATGTATGTTTCAGTCAAAAACTAGGCCCTTCTTTCTACCCATTTCAACGATGCCTGTGTAACTGTCATCTGTGAAGCCCAACAAACTTTTTAAACCTTTGGCGAAACAAAATGGAAGGAAAAAAATCACAATATGTATTTCTTTTCTTATAAAGTTGTGAGTCTGGTACTTAAATCCACTACAACTACATGGTTTTACCAGCTTCTAAGACACTAGGCAATAGCTTCTCATTGGGAATAATTTTTTTCCCAGTCTAACCTAACAAACCCGATGTTTGGCCTAGGCTTCTTTATTACCTTTTCATTCTTTTTTAAATTTTAAACATATCAGTTTCTGCTGGTCTAAGTCCAGCTAGTTTTATGCTCACAAGAGTGGTTATGCAGCTTCAGAAGAAGCTACTACTGAATTGAACTTTTTACCAACAAAAAATGAAGAAGATGTCATAGAGCTAGGTGAGACAGGTATATATTAGGATATAAATAGGCTCTCCCTTGGCTGTTTCCATACTTTTAAAAGTTAAATATGGCACACTCGTGTTCAAACACTGATCTTGAAAGGCCTTTGCAGCTAGACAAAGACCAGTGATGCCTGCAACAACAAGAAACAAAATTTATATAGAAGTAATATGACAACTCATCATCAAAACTTTCAGTTGGAAATTACACCATGCTTTATACATTTTATTTCCAAAAGACTGGTACAAAAGAGCCAAATTACGTACAAAGGAAAGCTCCAGGAAATGGAAAAAACATCCTAACTATTCTCAGTTTCAGGGTAGTACCAGTATTCCCATCTCCATTTTCTGAATATAGCAACTGTCATACAAAATACTTTTATAAGTTCTGAAAAGCCCATCCATCATTTCAAAGCCCCAATACAACCTGAACCTAAAGTACCAATCTCTCAGAAGGAATCACTAGAAATATAAACTCACAAATGCATAAAGAAAATGAGAAAGATGTAACCAATTATGTCTTGCTTGTGTTGCAACACACTGCATTCTGTGGCAGAAAGGATAATTCCTTATATACTGCCATGCCTGTAAGCCATCAGAGTTTAACTGATTGCATTCTGGAGTACATTTCAATTTTTTTTTTCATTATTAAGAAGGATAATGGTAGGAATAAATATGTATATTAGGAGGAATAAGTGTTCTGACTTCAACCTAAAAAAAAAGCATATTAAGGTAAGATATGGTGTTCACACCTGAATTTACTCCTTCGGAAACTTATTCTGGTTTTTATAGTAGTTATGAACGCTTTGACGTCTAGTAGGATTATAAGGAAAATACAGGAGTAAAACAACTGATTTACACTCACCAGAAAGACAAGTAAGTGCACATATGAGAGACAGAAAACATAATACTGTGGAACTGTTAGTTAAACACTCCTTACTCCAGGTCTCCCATTTGATGAGCGACAGTCATTTACAACTGGGAAGGAAGACAGCAAACATGCTTCAACAGACATCATGGAAAATTTCTGTCAGAATTAAAGGATGCTCTAAAATTGCTGCCTCCAGGGAGCATATTATGTACCCTCTGATTTTCTTTTTCCTTTGATTTGAACTGTTCTAAATACTAATGATGGCTCAAATATGCAGACCTGAGTCATGCTTCTGTCTTTACTTAAGCAATTAAGTTGTCTATCAGCCTCAGTTATACAGTTCTACAAACAGTTAATATTCAGCACAGAAGTAGACATGCTGAATGAAAAAGAAAAAAAACAGAAAAAAAAAAACCCTAGAGCATCTTGACTGTCCTATAGCTGTTAGAAAAGCAGCAGAAGCACAGACATATTTCAAGTGAGCTTCCTTATGCACAGGCAAAAATACAAAAACATTAGTGTGTAGCAGCCGGAGTAGGAGCAGAGACAGCTGCTCCGAATACACTTTAGGCACCCAGGCAGCAGTGGCTCTGTGGAAAAAAATGGAATTGATATTCCACAGTATCTACTGCTTCTCTGTCCTATATAAATATATCCATCCTGGTAATTCCCCTGCCTCTGAGGAACGATGCTCTGGCTTTCTTTGAGGCAGGATTAGCCAGGTAGCACAGAGTCTGTGGGTGTGTGTATTTCTGTGACATGAGAAGGGAGTTGAGTATCCAAAACTTTTTGGTTTGCAACTATATCAGTTGGTCTACTAAAATACATTACTCTTTCTATATGTTTAAGCTTACACCTACATGCACTGCCTATGACCAGAGGGTCAAGAAAACCTACAGGCAGATATTTACAATGGCTTGCTACTAGAGGAATTATAGTTTTTACCTCATTTGTGCTTTGAGTCACCTGGTAAAATTTGCAACTTTATATAAAGTTTTTCAGCACTCCTTTATATATTCAATCTATTTTATTTTTACACAGAATGTAGGGCACCTGTCTTTGATGAGTTATTGCTAAGGCAGAAGGGCTATGTAAAGTGAATGTGTTTGTGATCTTTTGCAAGGACTATTTCATCTATGTGCAAGTGTTGCCATTAAGACATATGGAAGATACAAGGAGTGTATTTTTTTCTTTCATAACTCCCACGTCATTTCCATAAAAAAATGAACTGATGAATGTGTTCTTAGAGTCAATGAATTTTTCTTCCCAGAACTAAAACAGTATATTTTTAAAGAAAATTTCACCCTGTGTTCTTTCACTGAGCATTCATATTCTGCTGCACATCTCAAGAAACGAGATGGAGTCAGCAATCTCTGCTGCCATCTTCTGCTGTTACTTTTTATGCAACCATGAAGCAAGGGATAGAAATATTAAAATCCCATCCTTTCTAAAAGTGAGTGTTACAAATGAAAGGCTATAAATCAGTAATCAAAGTTCTGTCACAAAATCACAGAAATTTTTGAAGAAAATACCTCTGAATCACACTCAATCACCTTTCATAGCACAGAACTATTCATCAAGATATGTGCTCCCATCTAACTGAGGCTCTGATATCTCTCATAGTTTTTTTATTCTCCACAAGACTTCTTTCTCCTAGCATTTTCTTAGAGCCAGAGACTGCTGCCGTTCATCACAGGGTAGAGATTCCCTCTGTAAATACCTCTTATTATTTTAATGGGCCACTAATCCACTTGATACAAGTTTTTGAAACAATATAGATGTTGAGACAGTCATAAATTTCCCTCAACACATTGTAACAATAGAATATTTCCCCCCTTCACTATCAATTTCCTCACAGATCTTTTTTATTCCGCCATGTTCTCAGTGTTTGGTGACAGGTCAAACACCACCAGAAAGATCTTTTCTGAGAGATATAGCTTGTTCACCTCCCATTGCCCTAAAATCCAAACCTATCTTCTGAATATGGGAAAACTAAGTTACCTTTACTTTTACCCTTTAGAGGTGTTTGCATTGTGTGCTCAAGTCCTTATCCCCTCCCTCAATGCCACTCTTTTCTATGATCTTTTGATATTGATGATCATAATCTTCTGGGTATACTTATCCAAACCATTTCTGCTGACTTATAACCATAAGAAATTTATTTTCATTACATTAAGTCCCATTTGTTTCCTGTTTCCATCAAACCTCAGTCACCTATTGCTCTACATCTTCTGCAATGAAATCATTGGCATATCCAACATGGATTTTCATCAACAGGTCAATTTTTCTAAGGGCCTTACTAAGAAATAGAAGGGGGAAAAGTGTCCTGTCTTCATCCAGTGTCAGAGCTATCAGACAAATAGCTGCATCTTCCTAACAGTTCTATTAAAGATTCCAAAGTCTTGTGACTTTTGAGTGCAGATGATATATCATCACATACTCTTTTAATTCTGAAAGGAAAAAAAATAACACCAACACTTTTACAACATTCTTCTTTATTCAATGGAAAAAAACGTGTGAAACACAAATATAGGAACAATAACAACAACCACAAATAAGTTGGACATTTTCCTTTGATTTCTTTTCTCAATGTTACCCTGTATATCTAACTACTGCCCCTAAATTTTCAGTCCTCTTGTTCTTCCTGTGTATAAAGATCCAGATATTTTCCATCGAGGGATTAAAATTTAAATATTTCAGTTATCGTTTTTATCCTTCATCAAGTGCCCAGAACTGACTGAGTCTGATTTTTTTTTCAGATGCAGACAGGAAATAAGTATTAAAGTAAGTTCTCGGTCCAGCAAGAAATTAATATACAAATTGCAGCCTATGTCCTAGAAGAAAAACATGATTGTTGACACATGCAGAGCAGAAATTCCATGACAGATTTTAAGGACTTTCTAAACATACCCGATCTCTTGCACTCTTGCTCTACAAGCTTTCTAAAAATAATGTCCTGTTACAATATTTTCCCTGTCTTTACTGCAACCTTTCTTGCTACGGAGATGTGTTTCAATAGAATCATTTCTCATTAAACTTTGTTAGCTGGGCATTGTACTCCATCACTCTTGATCATTTTTTTATCTTTGCTGCAGAATCTGTGTCTCAGAATTCACATTTAAACCATCTCTGCCACATACAGTATAGAACCTTTGTGACCAGACCTTAAGATATAAAAAGTGTGAGATTCCATAGTATTACTCATCAAGTATAAAGTGTCCTCAAATCATTTGTATAAAGAAACACAAGTTAATGAAAAGTCACATATTACTTTCTTATTATTAACATTATAAGCCAATATTCTACCCTTCTTAATGTCTCAGACTCCTTGTAAAACAATTTCACCCTTTCATGGGACATTTCAGAAATATGGTCCATGATGCTTTCTTTGACCTGGGTAATCAAAATAGTTTTAAGGTCAGACCTGCTTTCATTTTGTCCACTCACAAGTGCTGCAGCAAGAACCTACCCCCTGTAAAACTCTTTCTACCTGAAAATGCCTTCTTCCACTTCTTACTGTCTTACATGCAGCATCATTCTGCTTCATTTTAGTATTCTCAGTTAAAATATGTTTTGAGAATATGTATTAGTTTTACTTGTTTAATCTCTATTCTCTTTAAACCAGAACTCTATTAAAATATTTCTAACTACAAGCCTTACCTACGTAAGGAGACAATATTCAGTGGGAACATTGCCTCACTTGTTGGGTGTAGATGAAGACACAGGTTGAAGTAAAAATAAATACAAGAATGCTTTCTTTTGGCAGGAAGAAAAAAATGGCTTTGTCATGATTGCATTTAATTTTGTTGGAATTTCTGTATAAATGAATACTTATTCTTTCAAACACATTCCCAGACCTCAAGGCAACACATATCCAGTGCAGTATAGAATGCAATGAGAAAGCAAGTAAGTGAAATAAAACAACATACACACAACTTCTTACATCTCTTCAACACTAGTTTTTTTCTCGTATATAAGAGAAATTAATGTAGGAGTTGGAAGTACAAGAGTATATGCAACCATCTGTAACGAGGGAGTTAATGAACAGGGTACGTCATGGTCACTTGTGTTAGCACATTTTATGATCATATCACCACATAACTGCATGCTCAGTCCTCAAATGGGCACATAAGACTGATGATGAAACTTAGAGCAAAGTAATCTTAAAAAGAAGACTTATCACAATTTTCCACTCTCCTCCTGTTTGTTATGAACTCTCAAAAATTTTAGCAGTGTCACAAAAATCTGCTTTGACACTCTTTCTACTTGACCATGTATAAGCTAAATTTTCCAAAGTGACTCCTAGTTTCATTCATCTCAATTTGAATTCTAAATTTTCAGTTTTGTACTGCTAGTTTATGGAGTAGCTACAACTACTATTAAGTGTATTCTTCTGGTCATACAGCCCTTGCAAAACTGATTTCTGGCCATCTCAAAATGAGTAATTAAAATCATCCCCAAACACATAAAAATTAAGTGTTGATATTAATGAAATATAAAATACTTCACCAGTCTGTAATCATTCCCATTAATTTACAGTACTAGCCTATTTCCAGTTGTGTGAAGAAAGTGTAAAAGCATAGCCCAAGCAGAGCGAACATGAATGAGCTGCATAACATGGATTTCTGAGCCACTAGTTTTACTAGTTCACTTATTTATTTTTGCTTTAGACAAAAAAAGACCTATGGTTGTTTATTAATGGCAGAATTCAAACACATTCCTTTAGCTATCCTTAACCTTAGACTTCCTGAAAATACCAGGCTGTCAAACAACATTGGTGTAGTCAGCTGCACACATTTGATTGAATGCTGCAATATCTCTGCATAGAGGCATGTCTAGATATTGCTTTTCTTTTCTTCCTTATCGTGGACACAATGTGTTGCTGAATTGTGCCTCAGCAGCCACAGCAGTAGCACCCCCAGAATTGTGAAAAGAGTCACAGGATTTTTCCCTTTAATTCTTCTAAAGTACAAAACATCTCAGTTTCCCCTGGTGATATTATTATTCTTTTGTGATGAAGTCTAGATTGGATTTATGCTTTTTCTCCAAATGGCAGATTAAGAAATGCATGAATATTAATTTGCAGTAATTTTTGTAGACTCTGTTTACAGTAATTCTGTGATTACTCTCTGGTAATTGTATAATAATAATGCCAGTTGTTTATATACAACTTCAAAAATAAATATGAGGCAACTTCATTAGCAATGGACTCTCAAGAGAGATTTCATAATGAAGATAAATTTCCTGTATTTAATATGGAGAGGCTTCAGATATATTCAGATGCAGACAGGTGTAACGTCACAAAGACAGACAGATACAGCAAAAAACTCACAAGCATTTTGGCTGGATTCATATCAACTACCTTTTAGTCACTTAACTGGGGCACATAAATTAGACATCTGATCTTGTTCCATAGTCAGCTGAGATCACTGTAAGACAATTTAGGCTATGAGAGATAGGCAATAAAATCAGAGAGCAGAGTTGAAACTAAATATTCAGAGTGTAGGTCAAGGTTTACTGGGAGGTCTGGAAGAGTTTTATCATAGTGATCAATGCATTTAGACACCAGAAAGAATCCAAAGGATTCTCAGGGCTAGCATGGATGTCAACCTTCAGCAGGAAATGATGACAATGATAATTCTGAACATATCACATCTTTCTACACCACTGTGCTAGGAGGGAATATCTAATTCAAGTGGCATGTAAAATCACATCTTGCAAACTAAGATTCATAAATGAACCCAAATAAAAGGCAGGGATGCTATTACATGACCAAGCCCATCTTGGAATGATAACCACACTCCTTTACCTACTTCCTTTCCACGTTTTCTTGGACATACAGCAAATTCCTTGCTTTCTGCACCAATCTCATTGCTACTGAGCAGTTGTTGTGTGGTGAGCAATTAAATAGCTGTCCGGGGTGGTAATACATGATGATGGATTAGGCAATCCTTACTGTTTGCAATCTTGGTCAGTGAAATTTGGAAAGATCTTCAGCACCTTTGGCTGAAAGACCCTCCATTAATGCTGGTGATTAATTATTAAAAAATGTGCTGTTATTATTTTAATAAGCCTCTCAGTATGCTTATTGGGCTGTGAAAAAGCTCACATCTCTCTTTAGAAAGTTTGCTTCAAAATGCAGTCACCCGTTCTGTTTCCAAAATGAGCCTGTATCCATCCCCAAGAGGACCTGCTGTGTCCAGAAATCAAGCCCCAGTGTGTCTGTTTTACAAGAGCAGCAAGAGAGGTCACAGCACAGCAGATGCAGTCCTTCCTGCTCCTATTCAAGTGCAATCTGGAGGTCTGGATCCAAACAAATGGTCCACACAATCCTCACCTCATGTGTTAAAAAAATTCTCTAGATGATCCTCACTCTGCCAGCGAGGAAGGTCTCATTTTCACTGCCAAAGGGAAGTCAGAGCACTCTTCACAGCCAAAGAGCTCCAGTCATCACAGATTAAGCACCAGATATGGTGTCCCTGAATGGCTCCATCCACCTCCTGGTGCACAGCAACTCCCCCATGCACCAGCAGGAGCCAAAAGCATACACTGCCTACAGTACCTCATGAGAAAGAGCAAGGCAGGCACTAAGCTCTCCTCTCTCCAAGACATTTCTCTTTGAAAGATCCCATCCCTTCCCAGCTGCTGCTGACTGTCTGCCATCCATTGGACATCCCCGGCTGAGCCACCTGCCCATTGCAGAGACCATTCCTGAGTGTCCAGCCATGCTCTGCTGAGGGGTCTGGGGGCTCAGCATGGCCCTGGCAGATCCAAACCCCTGTGTTATCATTTGAGATAATATCAGGAGGCAACCTCTTCCAAACAGAAGGCAGTTTTCATCAGCCCCTCCCCTACTCTGGTCCAGGAAGAAATTTCTCAGACAAAAGTGAAAAAAACCCTGTTTATTCATACACAATGCGCATGCAGACACAGCAAAGATAAAAAAAAAAACAAAGGAACAATATCAGATAATAAATCCCCAAAAAAAGGGAAAACCTCAGTAGAAAGTCCCAGAGTCTCTTCCACCTGGTTAGTTTCCCGAGGCTGGGGTCCCGGCACAGGCTGCACCAGGACTCCCTAGGCCTGGGGGGTGAATGTCCCTCTGATGTTGATCCCCACCTCAGTTCCAGGTGATGGCACAGGTCCAAAGAAATGAAGAAAAAGGCAAAAAAAAAAAGGAAGAAAAAAACTGGCTGAAAAAAGCAAGGGGAAGAAAAAAAATCAGGGGGAAAAAAAACCTCGGGGAGTCACCTTATTTATATACAGTCTATTGGGAGGAAATCTGCTTTCTTCCGTGCAGAAACATAACCCTGTACTGAAAGCTCCGCTGACAATAGGAATACAGTATTGTGGGGAAATAATACAGTCATCCCAAGACACCCTGCCATCTGAAACAGGGCTCCCCTTTGTGAGCAGCCTTTGGGTTGGGCTTGAGATCAGTCAGGAGCCTTGTCTTGGAGCAGAATGGCTGTGCCACAGTCCCATTTGCTGGGAGGCTCCAGCAGAACCAGGGTCAGTCACAAAGCACTCTTGGGGTCAAAGCTCAGAATGTGTACTGCTGTCCCAGGTTCTGTTGCCCACTGTTCCTAGAGCTGCAGCAGGGCTCATGGATGATGTTCCCTCCCCAAGGAGGGACAGGCTCACAGAGAAGTTATGGTGATGGACTGAATGAGCCAGCACCAGAAAAGTTCTTACTGGGCTTCCTAGACGAACATGGCTGAGCTTCTCCCTCTGCATTTAACCAGAAGATGTGAGTTTAAATAAAAACCCACCAGAAAAGATTATCCTAGAAATATTTTTGGCCATCCTGACCCACAATGCTCTGCTGATGCCCCTCAGGCATCTTGGAAAGGCAGTCAGGTCCCTCAGCTGCATGCACCCAGTCCAGTTGTGAACGGCGCTGACTTTGACTCAAGAGTTAACACCAAGTACCTCATCTACACTTAATTCTGCAGACACCATGGTGAGTGACTGAGGCTTCCACAAGGACGTTCCCCAGGACCCACACCCGTACCTACTACAATTGCAATGTCTCCTCCAAACACATAGCACACACAGTTACCTTCCTTAGAGAGGGAATTATAGGCATTTGATTGCTCATTTTGCCCAGCTGATTAACGAAGACACAGAAATAAAAGCCCAATAATTTGTGCAATGCCACAGAAAAAAATAGTGTTTTGGTGAAAATTAAAATTTCCTGGAAGTTTATTTTCATCTTGTCCTGTTCCAGTTTCCACTTACTTTAGATCATCCATAACTCCTAGCATCCACTATAATGTTTCCAGTCTTAGCCAGTGCTCATCACTCCTACCACATTACTCCATCCTTTCAGCGATTTTTTTCACTTTCATGTTGTGTATCCATTAATTCATGGAGCAACTCCATTGGATTGTATGGATTCCAGAACATCTTGGTTGGAGATATTTACCTTCTTTAAAAATACACTGGAAAAATGAGATGGGGGACCTAACTCTGTAACAGATGTCTGTGTATGTCCTGGATAAACATAATATGCATTTAGAGCTGGTGTTACCACTCTTGCAATTGCATTCTCAACTTTTCCACCTGTAATACATGGCCATAATCTTCATAAAATTTAGCTTTCATAAACAATTTTCCATCTCCAAATGGCTTTACAGACCTTAACTGAGTTCTTTTCATGCAGCTCTTGGAGGAGATACTGCAGAAAATGCCCAAATTCTCCACTAAAAAACATAAATATGTCCAACAGATCTTTCATGCTGGATGCTGTGACTTCACTGCCATGTTATTCAGACACTGAAACATACATTGGAGAGGGTTATCTGACTTCTAAACTTCGCAGTATACTGCATAAGAAATTTAACTTCTTTGTGCTTCTCTATCCCCTGGCTCGAAAACTGACTTCAAACACAATCAGGTGGTAAAAATGAAAAATCATACGTAGTTCAACATTCATACATTAATCAGTCACATAGCATTTAGCCAGTTTCTTGGCAAAACACTTGTGCAGCCGTAAAAACCACTCATGTAACAACTGCTTATTAAAAATGCATTAAAGGTCAAAGATCAAGTCTGAAAGGAGAAAAGGTTATGTACACTTCCATGCAATCTCTTGTACTCAGAGAAGAAGCTTTAGCTTCATGTAGAAATGCCTGAGCAGATGTGTCCATGTTACTGTTGTTGTTTTGAATCACATTTACTTTCAGATCACAGCTTTGTTAAGATCATTAATCTTATGATCTAACAAGACAACAGCCAATGTAATAATTTGTCCTGGGCTATTTTATTTCATAAGCAGAATAAGGGAAAATGTTTGAACTTGCAGTCTGGACAGAGAAAAGTGTGAATGAGACTATATATATACACATACTGTGTCAACAGCATCCTATCTAACCAAATACTTCTCCTATCTCAAAAGAACGCAAGGAATCGTCTCATCCTATGAAACAACTGCATTGTAAAAACAAATTAATCGTCTTAAACAATTTTGAACTTCTCAAATGAGAAAGTTAAGTGCTGATCCTGATCCCTGATAATGGCACAGAAAAGGATATGATGTCTTCTCTAACAGGTGGCTTCTCTAACAGATGTCCAAGTGGCTATTACTGTTAAAATACAAAAGGATAATAATAACCAACCAGACCGCTATGGACATCAGAGCATCTGCTAAGAGCATATAACCTACTTCAGGTCATTCTTCCATATGTGTCCTCTGCATTCTCTGTATTTTAATATACTCAGAGGCAATGCTCAGACACAACTGAAGCAAGTAGCCATGGACTAGTAGTCAGAAAATTATCTGTAATTTAGTATTTCTTCTATGACTTTTGTCTACTTTACACTAGTAAGCAAACAGACCAATGTTGCAAATGTATTTCTTACATGGAACTATATCAGCACTTGGGCTTCACATCTGAATTTGGATCAGATTAAGTAGCACCACTCAACGCAAATTTTCACTGTAACATGTATTTCACTTAGCTGCCAGTTGTGAGTAATGAACATCCTTTAACTACATCTTAATTTGTTCAATGGTATTATTTCTTGTTCGTGGTGCTGAAGAGCTGCATACATTGTCCACTGAAGGAAGCAGAAATCAAGGCACATTACTTATGGAGGTTACCATAATACCAATTCTAAATTCCAAGACTCATAACTGAAATCCCTCTTCTCCTGAATCACTCCTCTCAGTGTCTTTGTTCCTCAAATATTTGCATTCTAAAATTCTCAGAAGGAAACACAAAACATTGCAGGATAGAATAATTTACAATTGATTTTTTCCCCCCATTGTTCACTGAGTGCTAGTCAAGCTCCTCATGGGAAAACTAGTAACAAGACACAAACAAGAAGACATTTCAAGAAAAATAATGAGAATTAACTGGTCAAATGTCTTCACTGAAGAGACACAGAATCCTGACACTGTTTGTTTACCTGAGGTGAGAGAACTCTAAAAGGATATGACAAAATATCCAAATCAATGACTAACTTTGAGAAGGGGAATCAACACCTGTAATCTTTGTTTTGAAATTCATGAACAGGAGGGCAGTAAATTAAATAGGCAAAAGTCAAAGGAAATATCCATCCTGTGTAACTGAAATTCAGATGTCTTTACCGATAGACCTGTGTCAGAATTTAATATGATTTAATAAGGAGATCAGACATTTGTAAAGATAATAAAACTATTCACAGACACAAGCATAAAAAACTTATAAATATTATTGGGAAAAATTGCAGATTAGATCAGTATCCTTTACAACATTCAGGATCTTAAAACCCATTAAATTAATACTATTGGTAAAGAAGCAGAAAATGTTTAGAAATTGAATTCAACTGAATAAACACAAATGTCTCAAAAATAAGGGTCCTAAACAGGGCCACAATTCTAGCAGGGGTCTAGTGGATTCTCCATTGACAGAACTGTCAAAGAATTATTGTTTTTTGAGGAAGTTGTTTTAATTTTTTATTGTTGTTCTGTTTTCCTCCTGAAATACTCTAGTCCATGACACACTCTGGTGAAGCAAGAACTATTCATGGAAATCCTCTGGATTCCACAAGAGGTCAGACTAGAGGATCAAAAGTTACATCGCTCTATTAAAAAAATCTATGAGTATGTAAGATGAATGAAAAATGACTTCTCCATTTTGATGAGTATATCATTCATGGAGAAATATACATGTAAAAAACTGGACTCACTGAAGCCTATATACAGCAAGACACCTGGGTCCTGATGTCGCCTAAGGTTTAAACCCTTATATTTTTTCGAATTCTGTATTGCCTAATGTTTAACTCTCAGATGCTTCATAGCCTGTTAGCTGCTGTTCTCTCATGCTAAGACAGACATAACAATGCCTCTCTGGGCTTGCTCTTCAAGGACACTTAGAGTGCCCAGGCCCAAGCTTCTAAAGAAGATGGGGGGGGGCGGGAGGGGTGGAGCTAGGGGAGCTAGCAAAGTTTTAATTGGTGAATTTATGCTGATATGCAAATGGACCAAACCTATGAAGGTGTGGAGAACTCGTGACTCATCCTCCATTTTGAGTGATGCTCCAAGGGGGGCTTTGTCTGCCCTAAATGCACCTTTGAAGGCCTTTTGAATAAATACCCACCTTTATTCCCTTACTCCTGTCTAGTCTTTGTTTTTAGGCTATCCTTTTCAGGCAACACTGACACTTCACTTTCCTTTGACCTTTGATGAAACTATTAAAAAATCCTTTAACCTCTATAGCTGTACTCTGCACACCTATAAAATATAAACAATATGTTCCCACAGCATGGTTTGTTGAGCTGCTTAACTGGTAAATATTTGTAAAGGGAATCTAAATCCTTGAATTAAAGAGGAGAGAGATATGCAAATGATTATTGAATGCAGGTGTTCACAGCTCTGTAGTAGCAGACAATGTTATCCTCCCTTGTGTATTATATCTTAGAAATAAATGTCAGCTGTCATTTTGAAAGTACTAAGAATAAGCATAATAGGCTGTTCCCAAGTAATTTGTCCTTCTTGTCCCTAGCTGACAGGGACAAATTTTCTGCATCTTCATGAATCACCTTAATGCAGTCGCTCAGGAGTTGTGTAATAATGTTTGTATATTTGTAACTTTGCAGGGCTGCAAAATTTGCAATTCAGTTTTGAAATATCAGCTGTTTCTTTTCACATTTATTCCAAAAGCTCTGGCAACCATTTTTACAATACATCACATGGATCTGTCTGGCAATACCTCCTTCCCTATTAAGGAATTTGTTAGCTCAAGATTCAGGCAAAAGACATCTGGGGCATAGTAATGCACTGTGTTGCGTCAGAAAAAGGCTTGGACTTGCACACAGCTTAGCAAAGACCTCTGCTCTACGTGCAGCTGTGGCTTGGTCTGAGGGTCACAAGTGCCATATCTGTATTCCCTTGAGGGCTACTCCAGCATCCCTGAAGCTGGCAGCCACAGCCAGCTAACATCCTTGTGGAAGGAGGGTCTATGTAGCCCTGTCCTCCTTAGTCTAATGAAAGAGTGCTTTACCATCATCTTTCAAGCCCTTTACAACCATTAACCACTTGGTAATGGCAGTTAATACTAGGTAATCACTAGTACTAGTTAAATTTCCAAAATTGTTTACAGACCCACAAATCTTGCTTCTGTTGTTACATTCAGTGATTCTAGCTGAACCTAAAGGAAATAATCAGCACCACAGTCATTATTATCCTAGAAGCTGAATTAATTAATTTTGCGCTATTTGCTCTTCCCCTTTTTGTCCTTATTTTGATATTAAAATCCCTTATTATGACCTTATTGGAAGGGATGTGTGCAAAGCAGATGAAAGAGCTGTCAAAACTGTATGTCTGAACTACAAGGTTTTCATCTTTTTCCTCTACCCAATGAGAGACAGATGAATTATCTCCAAAGTACAGAGGCAGAAAACAGGAGAGAATCAACATCATGAGATTATCATGTCCTTCAGTAACACAAAATGGATTGCATAGGATACACGTATTTTAACTTAATGAGTGAAACTTGCCAAACAAACAAAAGAAGATTCAAATGCCATCATGCCCTTTGTTTGCCTCAGTTTCTATATCCTGACTGCTGATTTTGTAAGTGATGCTTGCCCTTTTTGAAATAGAAATCACTAGATATCCAGCTCAGTAGATGTTTCTGCTGCATGCTATTATTTGCCTGTAGGATTCAAAACTATGCACAAATTCCAAGGTCCCTGCCAATATTTCCACTGATTCTAAAACAAGCTCTGCTCCTGCTCCTGCTGATGAAAGGGGCAGAGAATAGCATTCATGCTGAGCACAAATTCATTCTAGTCTGAGAGATATTGAAAAGATTTTGTTTAAAAAAAGTAGGGGAAAATTATAAACATTAGCTCTAGGGATCATTTCACCAAGAGGCCCAAACATTCTGAAATTTTACCAGGAACAGAAAAGAAACAACAGTTTCACTCTCCATTGAGATCTCCTGGGTAATGGAAAAAGAAACAGCTTTCCTGTGCAGCCTCAGAGCCTGATGGTGGGAACATCTCTGCAAATTGATGCTATCAACAAGCTGTGCTATATCTTTTCTGGAGGTCTTCTTCCAACCTGCTCGTTTTGTTTTGCTGGACTGATTTACTATCTGACATTGACCTTTTTTATAAATACCAGAAGCACCAGAAGCTCAGAGTGTGTCTGTAAGGTGCACCTTCCAAACTTCATACCAGATCTGGGATGTGAATCTCCTTCATTATGCCTCTGTGGCTGTTTCTTCAGGATAAAGATAAATAAATAGTGGAAACCCATTTTCTCTGCTCACTTTGATGAAATAAATGTGTAACAGAACTTAGAACTGTCTGTTCAGCAAAAAACATTAGTGAAAAACAGTTATAGTCATTCAGGGGTTTTCCAGTTTTCTTTAAAAATAATATATATCTTTAAAAAGTCTCCAATTACTTAAGCTGTTGGGGGAAAGAGATGTTTTGGTTCACTATTTCAGATCTACTAAGTCTCTTTCATTGAAACAAAACTCCCAGCCTACTTCTGCCTCACATTTGATCATCACTAGCATTTCACCTATATATCAGAGTGCATCACACAGCTTCTCCTCTCCATGGTCTTGAATTATGGAACTGCAGAAAGGTCGCAGCAATGAAGCTCCCCAATGAGGAATATATAAAGAAAAGTATCTCCCAAGCAGCTCATCCTCCAAGAAGATATGCTGAAAGCAACCCTTTCCACCTGCAGCCTTGACATATAGCCATATTTTAATTAAGTGGTGTCAGAGCCCCAACACACAAGTGTAACATATTCCACTCTGTGGGACAGAGGAGCAGGGTGTGCCTAGTATAAATGCAGCATTGCCATGAAGGAATTCCTACCCTTGTCTGAAGACACGTTACATCTAATTTCTCTCTCCCATAACACAACAGTCAAAAGTGCAGTCAAAGAAACAAAAATACTGACAAAATACTTTCCATTCCTTAACAGACATTGCTACATGCAAAACACATGGCAGGAACACATGCAAGTTCAGCACTGAATATTTGTACTGTGTATTCAAGTCTGTCTGAGCTAACGTTTCAGCTCCTTCTTGATATTTGCCCAGGAGAAGCTGAGCTCTCAATACTCCCAGTGATTTCTGTTGTGTGGAAGGTGATCAAAATTTCAATACATTGCACTATATCCATTTCCAAGCTTCTCATAGATTGGTACCATAGGAAATAACTTAAATTGAATTCATAGAAGATTTATATTACTCTCCTCCAGGCTGTGATGGCATGGAGCAGACAGAGCAACAATAACACTGTGTGACAGCAAATCAGCCAGTATATCCCACAGAATCTATCCAATTTTGGTAAGATTAATTTTTCATTTTTCTTACCCTTCCCAGTTCATAGTCTCTGGGAATCTTACATGAACTTCTGTATTTCAATGGCTAAATTCCTTTTATTATCTAAGCACATTAATTTAAAGCTGAGCTTATATGCATCTCTTCTGTGCTGCAACGTCCAGTATAGACACATTACAAGAACTGACTGCAATTAGCAGCCAAAACAAAAATGTCCTCCCTCCTTTTCACTCCATATCTTTTTCACCCAAATTCTATTTAACAGAGGACAGATAACACTAGACAAACGCCACAAATATGCATACACAGCTTCCATAAGTCATCTTCTGTACTCATAATAATATTAATAATTAAGATATTCCCCACTGTTACCATGGGACCACATGTGTGATAAGACTAAATTGAATTACTGCATGTACCAGATATTCATGCTGAGTAAACAGAAGAAGAGATGGTAAAGATTTCAGTCCAAACAATGACAGGAACTCAAACTTGTAAGAAATGGACTAATAAAGTCATACTTGCTCTGGGGATAGAGCAACCTGGCAAGAATAAAGACAGTAAAGTCCTGAAGCATGGATGGGAGGCAAGAACAGAAGAATTTAAAAGTACAGGATGTTTTCCTACAGACATTTGCAGTCATTATGAGTAACTTATTTTTATTTCTTTTTGTAATACAGCAATGTTTTTCTTGAAAAATATTCTAGTTAGGAGTTAGAAAAATACATAATGTAGTATGTGGGGACAGTCCAATGTTTGGATGTCTTTATTATGTATGGCAATGTCTAATATGACTTTAAAAGCTCAGACAATCCTTATGGCACTTCAGGAATTTATACTTGCAGACTTAAAAATGAGCAAAAGACCTACAGATTGTGTCCAATATTGTGTGGAGAACACAACCTTTTGCTACTCATTCCATTGCACTGACTGAACTAGCTGAAACTTCTTAATTCAATCAAAACATCCCAGGAGAACACAATGCTTGAAAATTATGTTTGGCACTGGGTAGCACCCTTCCATTTAAATCCCATCTATTCACAACAGCAGAGGAAAGTCCAGCTGCTCTCTGAATTAGTATGCATCTTGTATCCAGTTGTTCTGGAAAATCCATAGCTAGCACTTGAAGACATTAGATTTTAAGTTATTATATACACACATCATTAACTTTAAAAGTAGAGTAAATGGAGTATTTTCATTATATCTTCCAGTCTATGACATATATTTGAATCAGGCCTGAATTTTGTCCTTATTTTAAAGGATCTATATCTCCATAAACATGGATATAATTTTCTGATTAAAACAGGTTCCTTAACTTCTGAAAGGCTGACAATAAGAAACAGATGTAGCTATCTCAATTCAAAGCCACTGGTAATTGACTATTTGATAATATCCCTTTGCTCAGGCATTTTTGGAATAATTAATTATAATGTCTAACCAAATTGGGCTCATCAACTCACTAATATTCAATGGAAATCTATGGTATTTACTAAATGAATAGTTTGGATTACATTCTTTCAAGTAAATTGCCAAGTTTATACTGAGTGACAGTAAGTTATCTTGTGGATGCTGCTGCACAGATTAGCTTTTCTACTAGCACTGCAAGTGCAACTGATTTGGTTTTGGAATTGTTTTTGCATCCTGTAAATAGCTAGAGCACATTTTTCTTTTAACTCTACCTTCTGTATAACCTTATGAGCAGTAGGGTACGTGCAAAATTCAACACAAAAACTAAGCCCATACTAAAGATAACATCACTTTAATATAAGCCAACATTTGAACCTCAGTCTGATTCCTTTCCAATTACTTAGTTCCATGAAAGAGCTCCTGTGGTTTTAGTTATAGCCAAGTCAAACTCAACCCAGACAGGGACTGTTTCCAGGCTCTGACCCAGATGTATCTGATTGTACCTTGAAGGAAAAACCTGAAACCTGATCTGCCAGAAACCTGAACTCTGAACTCTAAGGCTGTGGCTAAAACTTCAGCACTGAAAATACTTGAACTACCCTGAGTAACAGACACCACCAGCTTCCCAGCCATTATAATTTTTTGTCCTTCTGCCACCTTCTTCCTTCTCCAGTTCAGCCCACCACATAGCAGCTAATACAAGTATTTCTGTCAAACCAGCCCACTGGGCCATTCCAAGGGCAAGAATGAAGAGCCAGAGGGAAACACTGATTCCTTGTTCTTCCATTGGAATTTTGTTGTGAAGTTTCCCCTTTAGCTTAGTTCTAGTTTCTGTCCAGATCCTCACAGAGACTTGAATGTCTACAAGCATGGCTACAAACAATAGTTTGTCACCACTGAAGATTCACTGATTCCTACCATATGAAAACAGCAACTCTCAACTTGAAGATTATAGGATAGCTGGTAGCCAGAGTCAGTGCAAAAGTACAAGATGTAAAACGCCCTTCAGTCACCAACAAAGGAACACAAGACACATGAGAGACTTATTGCAACATTTAGTTTCCATTCCTTTCCAGAAGAATTGAATGTAGATAGCAATATTGTTCTGTATTTGCAGCCTGTAAAAGAACTGAGTATATCATATTAGTGTTCACTCTGGTTTGTATCCTCAAACACTGGTAAAACTGAAATGAACTGCAAAGGGAAATGCTGGTAATCCATCTCAATTGATTGATCAATATATCAACCCCTGAAATCTAACAACAAACCAAAAGGTTGGTGTAGCTTAGGGCAAATAATTGAAATAATGTTTAATGCTATACTTCCATGATGGAAACCTCTCTACAATGCACAAAGATCAATACTTAGAAGGTTAGATGAATGGTTTTGAAAGCTTCAGAATTCAGCTGGCTGACTTTGAGTTCATGAGATACGAGAAATATGTCAATCATTGCACAATTGTGTCATTAGTTTTGGAAATTCATTTAATATGTGTTTGTGAAAAAGAACGAAAGGATTTGTGACCTGAGTGTTTAATACCTTCCTACAGGCTGCTCAGCTGCTTTTTAACTCATCAAACTTTCTTCACACCTGGAAATGCAAAGCTGAAGTTTAAATTTCTGAAAGCTCTTATTCTACGCACTGAGTTTACCTTGTGAAATAAAAGTTTTATTGAAACAAATAATAGAGTACAGCCAAGGACCAGCTTTGGCAGAGGGCCTAGATTTGACTTCCAAATTATTTGCAAGATGGCAATTTGAGAAGAGGGTGGTCCAAGGCTCTCAGGTTGCCAGGGGAAACACATGAAAATGGAAAGGAAGAGTCATCATTTAATGTGGGTTTCTCACGGATCATCTGGAAGGAAATCCTTGTCAAAACAAAGAAACTAGCTCTACTCAACTTCTGGTAAGTTTGTCAGGGTTTAAGCACTTTATCAATGAAGGGTTCTGCCCTTGCTTTTTTATTTATTTATTTTGGTGGAACTTAAAAGTGTCCAGAGACACATAGTGATGGCCTCAAAGGGTTTTATGGTCACTCTGATACAGAAGGTGCAAGCAGCTTGCTAAATCCCCTTCTTGCTAGGCAGAACTTTTAAGATACACAAAGGTTTGATTCAGTCTAAATACTTCAGGCGGAAGAGAGTAGCATACCTTCACTCCACAGTGAGCAAACGCATAAAAAGCTAACAGGGCAGCCTCTCAAATTAGATATATACCCTGTATGTCCTGTGCTTTGGCTGCAATGTAATGGTGCATGGAGATTCTATAGCCCATACAATGAAATCCTCCTTTGTCCTTCTATACACCATTTAACTCTTCAGTGAAGCATATGCCAAAATCTCATCTTTCAATGACTTGGCAGAAAGCATTACACAAGCAATAAACTAAGAGTGAACAAGGAAGCCTTCATAAGGGAATGTTAATAGTTCTTGGTCTTCTTTCAAAATGAAGACCATTTACCTTCTTGGGACACAAGGCGGTGAATTAACTCAGCTGCTGCTGCTCAAGGTTACTTGATTCCACCATCAGAATGTCCTAGCTTCTTGTATTACACACCTCATCTACTCTCACACTAGAGGTTACTGTTTCCATTTCTCGTCTCCTAGTATCTATCTATGTAGCTGTGTGCCTCTTTGGTCTCTTATATGGTCCCACAATGGAAACTGAGAAAGGGAAAGGGAAAGGGAAAAGAAAATCAAAGTACACCACCCAGATGCGAAGATTGCATAGTGCAGACTTAAACTATAAGAAAAGAGTAGTTAATAATCTCAGGACTTTGCTAAGGAAGCAGGGGGACAGGCCATCCAGGAAAAAAGGACTAAGTAACCCAGATGTATGAAGATACATTAGGCTTTTTATTGGGTTTGGCTTTTTGTTTGCTTATTTTTCCCCAGTCTGTGACCTCGGTGCAACAAATACTTAATCATATGAGAAGACGTGATAAACAAGATCAGATGTAGTGGCTAGATATGCTGCACTTTTTCTTGCATCTGGTGGTCCAGATTGTTATGAATGTGAGAGTATGCTTAGATGGGTTTTTAGTTTCATTGGGGCGGCCCACACCCCAAGACAACTTTATCTCTCTAGTTTTTAATGTTGACTGATCAGGTCTATTACACTATGAGCTGCTTTATTAAATAGATACAAGAAAACACATACAAGACCAAAACATGAACAGAGCTACTCACTACACAGAATAAACAAAAAGACTACTAGTAGATTTATACAGTGCATGATAAAAGGTACCTATATAACAGCTAGCAAAGAAATAGTAGGATTAGGAGCCAATGTAACTTACCAATCAGATGAAAGTGTACAGAAGCTTCCTTTCACTCAAGTTCTAGAAGAGCAGCAAAAAGACGAAATACCGACATCTCGGTATTTCGGAGAAAACCGTTTGCACACTCCAGAGAGTATACGAATGATAGTCTGATTCTTGAAACTCACAGTTGTCCTTTATAGTTGTAAAATCCTTATGTCAGCCATAAGTTTGAGCTTATCCTGTATATTCTACCTTTCCAACAAAGAGGTGCATACTGGCAGCTATAAATCTTATTCCTGGTACCAAGAGTCTTAGGGGAGATGTTCCCCAAACCTATGCATCAGCAGATAAGCTTTTGGCAGCAGAAGAGGGGGTGTAAACGGTCCCACCACACAGATTCAACAGAAGATATGAAAGAGTAAGCAGATTAATGATCAAGGCATCCTCTGGTAAAACAGAAGAGCAGGTTCAACTTGCCTGCAACTGAGGTGAATTTGAACTTCCAGAACATTTTCTAATCAAAAGGCACTTCTGCCATGAGTATTTCCTCCCACATACTTCAAATGTACTTGACTGGTTTGTTTTATGATAAGCACAGTATCATGGTGCATTAAGTGTCATCTAGACAACCCTAACCAAATACGATTGTCTGAGACCTGTGAACCCAAAACAGCTTTAAATCAAAGATAAGTGCTTAGATATTCATTCAGCCACAGTGGGGTTACCTTTGATTCTGCACAGGAGAATTTTGGATGCCATATAAATTCTCCCAGGGGAAATATCAACATGTATGGTTCCTTAAAATAGGTGTATGCTTCATTTTGCTTTTATTAGATGTGGCATTCAGAGCTTAGGTTTTGTGTAACATAAATTATTCTGTAGTTAATAATAGAAGAATGTTTGGTGGTTTCTTTAGGTTAAGAAAATTCTCTTTATTATACCAAACTTTGTCTTAATGAAGATTTGCAAAGTAGACGACATTTTCAGAATCAATCTTCTACTTTTTTGTCACAGTTGTCATCAACAGAGATGTGAAATGCTGCTTTTCTGGTGTCTGTGTACATCTGGAGAACATTATCTTAACCATAAAGCACATTGTGGTCTACTAATGTTGTCACTAGCTATAATCCAGGTGTTATTATTTTTATTTACAGAGATGTAAATATGTATTTTCCTATCCGCCTTTCAATCCATCACTGTGAAAGAAAATAGGCAAATACTAAGTACCAATTCTTTTTAATTACAGTCATGAATTATTTCTAAATAAAAATTAATCTAGAATTTATGGGTTTGTCAAGGCAAATAGGTGAACACATTTTTAAGGAGAGTAGGCATTTGGAAAAGCAAATATATTAAATAATGTGCATTGTAATCTTTATGACTGTTAAAGGATAAATGGTCTATTGTTTAATTTTTGTTAATTGAATGAAAAGGTGATCTTATATAAATTCCTTATATTTAACATCTCTCTCTTGTATTACACCGTCTCTCAGCTCAGAAGATTCCAAAGGAATTTGCTGCTTTTCTCCTATCTTATCCATTTGCAATTAAAGAGAATGGTGGAAGATGGAAATAGACAAAATTCCCTTTTATAAGACTTTTAAATTTAACTGCAGTGAATTTTGAACAATATGTGTACAGAAACACACATAATTCTTCTGTTCATTAGCAGTAGGGGTATGTGCAAACCAGATACTGATTCTTCCTAGAAATTTCTGACATTTGACCCTTTAAATATGGAAACAGCAACTTCAGTTTCTTTGCAGCTGTAGAATGGCTACTGTGTATCTGCCAGCTATTAGCTCCCTCTCAGTCTTTCCTATCTGGTTAATAGGATTATTTGCTTTTCTGATTTTCCTTTGTAATGTCCTATGAAAATACCTCTGTTGTCCTTATAAAAGCAGCACATATAGGGGTATTTTTATCTTACAGGATTTTGAGATCTGGCTCAAGACACTCCATGTCCCAACTATTAACTAGAGTGAGAATTGGTTCCAGCTGGTGCCTCCAGCATTAGAAACTAAAAGTAGACAAGCTTCAATGTCTGGTGTGAAGCTTTGTAGTGGGTTTGATTTAACACTAGTGAAAAATTTACTGAAGCATGTTCTCTGTGCAGAAACTGCTCTGCTGCATCACTTCAGCTTATCTGGATATCCTGAGATCCAACCTTGTTCTGGCAAACCCATTGTTTCTTTCACTGTAAATCTGACTTATTTTTCATTCCACATACATCACAATCTTTCTGACCTTTTTGTTCCTTAAGGCTATTTTCGCTCTATACATGCTCTTCTTTAGGCTTATCTTCTGTCACAACAAAGGTCCCAGCTGCTTCTTCCAGTTTTTAACTGAGAAGCTATGTTTGTCACTTCATTAAATTTCTTTGATGATTTTTATTAAGAAACACAGTATATTGGACCATTGCTTCAGACCTAGAGAAATGTTATCCTATAAACCAGTTTACAAAGGACAAGTGAGCTCTCAGTTTTCCTGGCTGCAACATAGTCTCCAGAAATGGGAAGTAAAGCAAGAACAGTTTAGTACTGCTAATTAGTTTGTCTGCTTCCAAATGGAAGCATGCTCTGTCTTAAAGAGAACTTTAGATCTTAATTAGACCATCACTACTCATACACAAGTAGTCTCTACAGAGTAAATTTAAGTAGAGTTACTTGGACTTGTAGCTACCTTTTCAATATAATATCTATTGTATGATGGACAAAGACCCAACAGAGGCCCTTGATGAATAATGCACTTAAATGAAATCTCCATTTCCTAGCTGTTGAAAGATAATAATAATACTGCTCCTTATTATCCTTTGATGATCTTGTCTAGTGAGAGAGCTTGATCTTTGTGAAAGAGCTCTATGCATTCTTACCAAACTAGCAGCACAGGAACTTGCTGAAGCCCAGAAATTGCTACTGTCTACAAATAAAAGTGTTAGCAAGAGATACAGAGACCATAGGGACATGAACAGAAGAAAATTAACAGTTTGATTATTTTAATGAGAAAAACACATTTCTTTGATGGAGGTCTAGGTTGAATTTCTAACAGATTTTTATATTTTATTGCATGAATTAGTTTTCTATTTCTAATTATTACTGCCAAGACAGTAAAGAAGCATTCAGTTCCCTGCTGCTAAAAAGTGAAAAGGGAAATAAATGAGAAATTATGTATGCAAAAAAATGATAGAGCAAATAAGTCACAAGTTCAGCCTCTTCTGAAAGATAATCCACAAGTTCTTGGAAAGAAGGAATTCTACACCTTCCTATAAAGTGCACTAAATTTTCTATTAAAAATTGAGTAATTTCTGAGCTCTTGAGTGTAAGAATTGTACTTAACTTATGATTAAAGTGACAGCACTGATATTAAAATTTTATGTTCTCAATATTGTCATGTTACAATAAATCAAACTCCTAGAAGCTTTGAGACTTGTTCATTCTCTTTCTGAGAAGAGCTAGACTTCTGTAATTTGAATGGATGTTAGCTCATGATTAAGAAGCAGGTTCTTGCTAAGAAATTGTATGAATTTGTGTCTCTGCAGCAATCAGAGGGAGCTGCACACATAGTTCATAAAACATGCAATGCGTTGCTCTGTCTGTCAGTGCCAACTAGTATTCTGGCACTTTATTAGTACAATAGGTCATGGGGATGACAAGCTTGCAGCTAGAAATTATGATCTAATGATTGTTTTCAAAATTCATACCTCCTTGCTTCAAGGTACAGTGTGGGATTTTTTTCTTATCAATGTACAGAGCTTTCAAATACAAATGTAAAGGAAGAATTTCAAAATAGAAGATAACACATTTAGTTACTGGCAGTAACTACTGTTGGAACATAACTGCTTCTTTTACATCCAAGATACTAAAGTGTGAAAAAGCAAAGGTTCAAGATCATATTCTAGTACGCCTACTGCACAAAAATGCACCAATTGCAAAACTTTTCTGCTAATATGAAATATATTTGATGATACCAAAGGACCAAGACTAATATTGTTCCAGAAGAGTTTGGAATGTGAAACAAGGATTTGTTTCCAAAGGAAGGAGTGGATGTATGTGCTTCTCCATACACCTTTTCATGAGTGCTAGCAGAATTATGAAATTACTTCTTCAACATAAACCTAACTATAAATTAATCTTTCCTTGTGCTGCAAACTTTGCAAGTACTAATAGGTATCTTTTGCTTTAAAATCCACATTTTTAAAACAGAAAAACCATAGAGAAAGAAATATAACAATATAAGAGTCTGGCAATCAACAGTCTTGACCCTGAGGTGTTGTTTTCTCCTGCTGGCAAATGAAGGTGGAGCTAGCTGAGACCAGGAATAAGCTATATGGAGAAAAACAGCAAAAGCTGAGAGGTACTGGAGGGAGATATGTGGGTAGTGGAAGGAGCTGGCAGGAGCCAGTTAAGAAGGCCAGTTTTATAATGATACCAAGATAGCCTGTTCCAAAAGGATTTGAAAGGTAGAAGAGCACAACTGATTATCTTTGATTTGCTTTTTTTGAGAACAGCCTTGGCATTTCTGAAACTGAACTGGCTATTATAGTTCTGTCCAAGATCTCCTCATATGTCCTCAAAATCCATCCTTTCTGAGAGTTATCTCCATGTCCAGAGTCCTAAATTCTTTTGGGGTTGCCTGCCTGTTTCATCTTGCCTCCAGAACAGCAACAGACTAGAACAGCCACAAAATAAACTATTTCAGGAATGGTTTCAGCGGAAGTGAATACAAATATCTATGATTTGGGGAATCAGAAGAATTATTTTCCAAATCTCAGGTTCTCTTCAATATGAGTCAAAAAGTTCAAACTAAAATTCTTGTATGCTCTAAATGTAAGCAAAGAAAGAGGTGGTTTATTCTACAAACATCTGGAACCGCAAAGAAGAAAAAAATTATTATTCACAGGGAGTTGTTGTTTCTGATTAAAATTGGCAGAGTGGTGAGAGTGATTAATCTAATTCTCTTAGAATTGTATTGGGAAATTAAGATGTTAATGGAGAAGAATCAAAAAAAATTGTTTGTACGTTCCTTAGGAAATAAGGTACCATTTACTCATAACTCATGTGCAAGGTCAGCCTCCTTCAATCTTTCCTATTCCACTAGATGCTTAAATATTCATTGGAATAGAGGAAAGGGAAATAAAAGTTCTGGAATTCAAAGATTAAGGTGACTAATGGAAAGAACATACTTCATTTTGTCTCTTTTTGGGAAAAAAAATGAGCTGGCCTAGATTTTAATAGATATTTTCCATCTTCCAGTAACTTTTCTTTATAAGAAAATTATTCTTTCCTAAGCTTTTCTAAACAGCATCTGCACATACTCCTGTGTGATTTGTCAGTCCTGTTCATAGGCACTCGGTTTTCCCAGTGCAATGAATTGGGATGCAATATTTCTGACTTGGGACTAAATATTCTGCCAGTTGATAGCATCCCAGTCTTATGTGACAAAGTTACTTAGACCTAGAACTAAATGAATGCAAGCATTTAACCACTGTAAACTGGAGAATCAAACACCCTCTGACAGGAATTAAACCTGGCTTCTCCCTAAGATCCACGAGTACTTTGTTCTGAATGGATAGATTAAAGAGAGTCACCCTGTACTGAGACTCATGTCCAGTCAGGGTCTTAGTTCCTGTATTCCTTCCTCTATGAGGGTATGATGATTCTGGTTATTGCAGGAAGTTTCAGAGCAGAGGTTCTGCAGACTATCTTGTATTTGGGGAAGTAAATTGACAGCAAGCAATGGTGGATCTTGCAGCTGCCACTGAGATTTAATATAATTTATGAAGTTCTGAAATGTGTTCTGATTATTTCTGAAGGCCCACACCACTTCTGTCAGGCAGCACTAACACCTCCATCTTACAGAGGCAGATCTCAAGTGGAAAGAGGACTAGTGCTTTGCACCTGGTCACACTGAGGGATTGGGACAAGTGTGGAACCAAAATCAGCACTTCAGTCTTTCTTTCTTCTGCTTTAAGACTTTGTTCCTTGCCAATACAAATGGGAGAGTAGGTAGGGAGAACTCCTATGCACTTGAACACTTTACCTGTTTTCTCACCACCAAGCCAACTACTTGGTCTTTCCTATGAGAGGTTCTGTGATTTGGAATGGGAAGGGGAAACTGTTAAAGAGAAGATTCTCCACCAGCCTAACCTACATATATCCCCCAAAGCAACATGTCATCAGCACTGGAATGTAGTGGTGAAACTGGATTTTTCAATTCAATAATACACATGTGCATTTTTATTAAATAAACTTTCTTTCTTTTTAGCTTCATCTTTCTATGTGCTTATATCCTAGGTATGATTTATAGAGCACCCAAACATTTCATCAAACACCGAATGGCAAAGCAGCAGCTTTTTCATACAAACTGATTTGTTAGCAAAGTATAAATCAATGTGGCAAGCAGAAATACAGTGGAGATTACAACACAAATGGTAAATGTGGAAGGCCTCCCAGATGGGAAGGGCTAGGTATTGTAGGGGGGTAAATTCATGATTTATGGTTCATAAAAGAAAGTTTCCTTTTTAGTGATGTTGCATTGCCTTTAAATGGAGGAAATGGCTGTCATGGTTTAACCCCAGCCAGCAACTAAGCCCCACAAAGCTTCTCACTCACCCCCTGGTGGGATGGGAAAGACAATCAAAAGAGTAAAAGTCAGAAAGTTTTGGGTTGAGGCAAACAGTTTAATCAGGATAGGATAAGCCATATGCACAAGCAAAGCAAAACAGGGAATTCATACACCACTTCCCATGGGCAGGAACATTCAACCATCCCCAGGAAAGGGCTTCATCCCACATAATGGTTATTTGAAAAGAAGAACACCACAACTTCAAACATCCCCACTTCCTCCTACTTCCCCCAGATTTCTATACTGAGCATGATGCCATGTGGTGTGGTATCCCTTGGGTCAGTTGGGGTCAGCTGTCCTGACTGTGTTCCCTCCCAACTCCTCATGCAACTCCGATCTCCTCACTGATGAGGTGTGGTGAGGAGCAGGAAAGGCCTTGAGCCTGTGTAAGAACTGCTCAGCAGCAACTAAAAATCCCTCTGTTATCAACACTGCTTCCAGCCCAAATCCAAAACATAGCCATATCCTTGCTACTCTGAAGAAAATAAACTCTATTCCAGTGGAAATCAGCACAAAGGGTAGGGGAAGAAAGACAGGAAAATAATATACATTATTTCTTTCCTAAACATATGGAATGCAAGGTAGTGCTTTTTGAACTACTTTGCCACTAAGATTTTATTCAGGGAAGCATTTTTTCATGAATCTGTATTCAGGGAAAGGAATAGTCTGGAGAATTTCCTAACATATTCATGAATTGCTAATATGCATGGAATATGAAAGCCAGACCAGAAAAAAATATTTGTTAGCACAAACTGAAATATTCACACAGTCAGACAGATACTACCAGGCAGTTACACTAAGGAAGTCCAAAGTTTAAACCAATCTTCAATCCCCTTAAAAAATATTGTCTGCTTAAGGCAGGCATGAGCTAGGTATTTTACATTTCCCAATAATTACAAGTGTAACAAAATTACAAGTCTAACAACTGCTGTTCCTTAGCAATGGTTTAAAGACTTCAAAATTCAGAATGGGTCTTTCACTGCCCAGATGTCTGAACTACTGTGGATGGATCAGCTGGTGATGGAGGGGCATCACACCATCAAATCTGGGTCATGCACTAAAGACACAGATTCTGGTGAAACTCTCATTTTCTGCCCAGGCTACCTTATGCTGCTCAATCTATAGTGATCACAAGTTAGCTACCCTGCATTAACTTTATTATGTGCATGGAATACTCAAAGAAAGCAAAACAGTGTGCCCAATACTGTCAACACAATTAAAACCATATTGCAAATAAACACATTTAGTAGAGGAACAGTCACACACAACACTTTTGGTATCTAATTTAGTCTGAATTAGCACCCTAATCTTCATACAGGCTGCACATAACATAAACAGGGATGCTTCTGGAGGATATTCATGTGAGATTCAGCTCATAATGTAGAGATCTCAAATGTGTAATTTGGGCACCTCCTTTAAATGTGTAATCCACCTGTGAGTAAACACTACACACAGATTCTTTACTGCAAATGCTGTAGAGGAACAATGCACAGTGAGGAGCATGAATTAGAAGGCAAATCTAATGAATTATTTTGCTTTACCAGAGCAAACACAATTCACATGGGTTTGTTCTGGGAAAGTAACTGTGGCTGTACTCAGCCAAATCTAAACTTCATTTAACTAGGTATGCCACCAGTATCAGAGAATGGTAAAACACCAAGGGAGCACCTAGTGCATGACAAGATGGTAAGCAGTGATAATCCCCCTACCTTCCATGTATTCTCCAGGGCCTACAAAGTATTTTGTTGTTACATTTTTACAGAACAAACTACTTTCTTTCACCAGCAGCACTCCCTTTAATGTTTTTAATGGTATCTTGTGAACTGCTGTAAAGCTGAGTGCAGCTCATTGCTCAGCAAAGGAGGTCTTAGGAAGAGCTCTACACAGTCTATAGAGACTCTATATAGTCCAAAGAAAAGGTTTTCTGCAAGATGTTTGACAACCCTATGAAGTCTTTGTGTGTGTGTGTGTGTAGGCTTATGACTTGGACATTGTCAGAAGAGGGGAACTTGCAGACAGTTTGGCCTTCTTTCTACTAAAATCACATATTCTGTATGGAGACTGTGTACCAAAACCTTGTGGTGATCCTGTGGTTTGAATGTATGCTCATTCATAAGAACTGTCCTAGGATGACCCAGTCCACTACATCGCAGTCATCAAACATGCATCAACAGAGACATTTCAACATCTAAATTGTCAGGCTGCATTTGCCTGAAACCTACTCAAAATGCTCTCTGTGCTTAAGCTTCTAGTCAACTGGTTCCCAAATTACATTTCTAAATATAGATTTTGAAACATCTAAAAGCACTGTTTACTTGTCCTGGTAAACATAACTGGGCAGAGCCTCAGCAGGCACAAGTAGGCATAACCTTCACTGAAGCTGAATATTATAATGTGATTTACAATGGTTAAAGAACTTAATTTTTCTTGGACATGGCTGTAGAAATATATTTCCTCTAAAGCAGGTTTGAGTCTGTACTTTTGAGAAAAGTCGTAAGATTATGTTCTTACAAAAAATCTATTTTTATTACAATCACATCAAATTATCACTGTAGTCTTTAGCTGTTACCAGTATCTTTTGAAACACACCCTCTCCACCTCAAAATGAATCATCCTTTTCATAAAAAGCAACAAAGTTATTCAAGCAGATAAAATATTAATCCTAAGCAAGGGAATAAGAAAAATCAAAATCTAAAATTTCTTACCATGAAGGTTCAGCAATTCACTTCTGTTGCACATTAATCATTTGAGCTACCATTGGAAAGAAATGTCCCCTAAATCAAGTTCTACTCAGCTGTTGGGAGGAATATTTTCAATATTTAGAGAAAACAGTGATCAAGGATCCCTCAGTTTTCACCTTCACTGAAATATTGAGAAAGAACCACACAACTTATTCTGGCCTCAGTTTCATTACATAAAATTGATACTTCACATGGTTTTGTAAGGATTCGTTAGTTATAGACTACAGAAAATAGACGTATTATGGACAAGAGGGATTGGGTGCCACAAAGGTATTTCCCTGCTCAGAGGAGAAAGTGGTTCTGTGTCACTGTTTCTTGGAGAAAACACACACAAAAAGCGTGGTTTGCATTCAGTAGAATATGAAACTAGGATGAAAACACACATATTTTTACACTCAGTAATTGTCTTTGTTTACTTGAAAAAGATAATATTTTCTTATATTCTCATGTGATAAAATCATAGAAGAGTAGTCAAGGTGCAAATGTACTATTGTCAGTCTCTGTTCAAACTGATTATCAGAGAGTGTCACTTATTGTCTCTGTAATGCTGTTGCTGTTCTTACAGAGAGTGGAGAGTTTCTGAATTTGTTTTTCAGCAAGTTTTGTCCAGACTCTTCATTGGTGACCTCAGAAACACAAAGAATCCCCACTGGAAGAGCTAGAAAAATCCATTCCTTTTACAAAAGCACATGAAAAAATAATACATTACCCCTCTCCCCACATACCACCATATGCACAGAGATAGAAGGGAAAAAATGTATTAAATGTTAAATTACTAGTAGTTACTAGATAAGAATTAACTAAACTGTGGTAGAAAAGCACACAACTGGGGAAGAGAGATGTAATTTAAAGTTAGGTTGCAAATGAGAATGTTTGTGAGAAGGAATGATCAAATGCAGCAATAAAGAGAGAATTGAGACAGTAAGTAGAGGCTGGTAGCTGGATACATTTAAAGCAAAAATAGAATCCTTCTCAATATGAACATAAAAGCAAGAGTGGAGGGTGTAACTTCATTGCAGCAAGTGTCCAATATAAATTTTACAATAAAAGTAAAGCATCTGGATTTTACAGTGCAGACATCAAACTGTAAAGGTCTGACCGGGTCAGTTCTGGATCTGAGCACCAGCCTTCTCTTTCAAGAACACTTATCTATATGATAATTATAAAGTCAGAAAATATTACTTAAAGAACCGTGATCACAAGTGGGGAATAACTCAAAAAATATAGCCCTAGATAAGCCATCTCAGGTTTTACACAAATAGCCCAATGAATATTGGGGCATGTTTCCAAAAGTTGCAGTCCATTATTGGTGGACACTAGGGTTAAATGAAAAACTCACTATTTCCCTCAGTTTGTAACTCTAACTGCAGGTTACTTTTTGATCTGTCCAAAACAAACTTGCTGCTTTGGAGCTTTTGTTGGTTTGGTGCATCTTTGCTTTCTGAACACTTTCCATGAGTATTTGTTTATTGAAAAGGCAGTGCAAGACTTCAGATGAGAGACTTAAGTCACACAGTACACTTCTATTTTTCTAGTCAATACATATGATTTTAAAGATAATTTCCAAGTCTAAGGTTCAAATATTAATTTAAACTTAACGTTCTCCAAGTATTTGTGAGGGAAAAAAAGCCATTCTAAGAAATGCCTCCCACTAAAATTAGAGTATTGATTGATTACAAATTCCTATGTGGTATGAACAGAGTATCAGCATGTTTAACAAAAATGGGAACTATTAAAAGATACACACAGAAAATAAGCAGAACAATTTGTCAGCCTACTTCAGGTGCCTGTGCAAGTAGACCTGGTTTTTGAAAAAGAGCTCTACTTCACATACACACCTCTCAGACTTCCATAATTCATTCATTTGCAAACACAGACCCACTGTCAGTGAAGGAAAAGTTGGTATGTGAACTGTTACAGAAGATTGACCCCTATAAATCGATGAGCCCAAACAACATCCATCCAAGGGTTCTAAGAGAGCTGACTGACGTCCTCATGAGGCTGCTTTCCATAATCTTTGAGCAGTTGTGGAGATCAGGAGACATCTCAGAAAACTGAAAGAAGGCTGATATCATACTGTATCATCTACAAAACGGGCTAAAGGAGGACCCAGGAAATTATAGACCCATCATTCTTACTTCAGTCCCTGGGAAAGTTAAGTAATGGATCCTACTGGGGGCTACCCCAAATCAGATGAAGCATGTGATCGGGAAAAGCCAGCATAGCTTCAACAAGGGCAAACACTGCTTGATAAACATGATTGTCTTTTGTGACAAAGCAACGCATTTGGTTGATGTGGGGTTAGCGGTGGACTTTGTCTCCTTGGATTTCTCCAACGCTTTTGACAGGGCTTCCCTCAGCCTAGCTTAAGGGTAGCTGCAGAGTGTGTCTCCTGGAAAATAAGTCATTTTGAAGCCTGGACTCTTTTACAGGGAGACCAGAGGATATGGCTGAAGGATGCTGAAGCACACAGCAAGGTGTGATAGTTAAAGGTAAGATTAACATGCCTGCTAACGTGCACAGTTTATTGTCAGGGAACCCTGATCCTAGAAGTTCCAAAGACTTAGATACATGTCATAATTCGTCGTGAAGAAAAAGCAAGCAGTTTAATATCCTTTGCTCTTCTGAGCAATTGTAGCAGATTTCTGAATGTTACATTACTGAATTATAAATAACTATTCAACATTAATTTGTGTGAAGATATATGCAGGTCAAAAATATGATCATGTCTGCCACTAGAAATTTCCAGTTCGAGGAACAGTTGATTGCTGTAGAATTAATCATGGGGGGATGTCAGAGGTTGGGGGATGTCTTGGAATTTTTTCTTCATCACTGTTACTAAGTAACAAATAGGCGGACAATTAAGGCTATCAGCTCTTTTGTGAGAGACAAGAGAGTGTGCTTGGGCGGAGACAGGTGAGAGAAGAGCCGAACGGGCCAGGAAGTGAAGGACTCACTCTCTTGTCGGGCGAAGAGAAGGGGAGAGGCTGCTCTCTTGCTTTTGTCTGCGACCGGAGAAAGATCCAACTGTGCCCCGCTTTCTTTCTCCGGGTGGGGTGAGCTTTTAATTCAACCTTTTTCGCTACCTGGAGGGAGCACGTCTCCCCAGGCTGCATTTTCCCGCAGCAGTTGCTGGGGGAGCCCGGTGCCTTTGCTGCCTGCTCCCCCTCTGCCGCCTGCTCCCCTCCCTACCCCTCCCTTACCGCAGGAGGCTGCAGCGTTTTGCTAGAGAGTCCGGTTGTCTCTGCCGCCTGCCCCTCTGCCGCCTGGGACCCCAGAATCGATTGTGGCTGTGGAAGTCCTTGCCGTCTAGCAGTTAGCCAGGAAAAAAGGAAGAAGAGGACTGGTTCCTGTCCTGCCGCCCTGTTGTTGCCGCTCTGGGCTGCCTGGCTGCTCTTTCGCTTCTCCGCCATTGCCAGCTGCCTGAGGCTGACCTGACCCTGCATCACAGCGCCACCTGCAGCCGCTCGGGAGTCATCGCAACCACCCTGCCCGACCGGGAGTTCAGCGGAGCCTCCTGCTGTTTGTTTTTCTTTCTACCGTGATTACACCACTTAACGGGAAAGTTATTTATTATTAGTTCCTAGTTCTATTTATGGTTGTTATTATTGTTATTACTTGTTCATAAATACTAGTAAAGAACTGTAATTCCTTTCTTCCCGTATCTTTGCCTGAGAGCCCTTGATTTCAAAAATTAAATAATTCGGAGGAAGGAAAAAATCACGTTCTCTGTCCTAAGGGAGGGTTCAACCTCTCTTAGCAGACACCTGTCTTTCAAAACCGACACAGGGGAAAAAAGGGTGTATCAAGAAAATTTCCTTAAAAAAGCACATCAGAAAAAGCCAAGTTTAAAAAAAAAAGTATAATTTTCACTATAGCCATCAGCCTGAAGCTATTACAAATGAGTAATTTATAACTGTGTAATTTACAGGTTGTGTATGGAAACACATTTAATGCTGATACAAAGACAGCTTGGATGTGTAACGAGGTTTTTATAGCATATTGTGTTAGGTTTAATGTAGACATGTAGGTATAGCTTCCTCAGCAATCAACTAAGGGTTTGTTGAGGGTGCTTCCTTTCTTTTAAGCCTGAAAAATGTGCATTTAAATAGGACTCAAGAAAAAATTTACATAATTATTTCAAATCTGTCAATGTCTATTCTTTGGACAAGATCGCTCTGTAATGTGTGAAGGCTACATTAGTTATGAGGGGTTTTTTTTAAACTGTCACAACACTACCAAGATGAGAAAACTAATCCCGTGCTTAATGCATGGCTGGATCCTTCTGGAAAATAATGAGAGGCATCCTAGGGAGAAAGGACTATTTACCATAAAATAGATTCTCGGTATATTTCTCTTTTTTTTGGGGGGGTTTTTTTTTTAATTTTTTTTAAGCATATTTGCATGAAAACAGGATCTCTGGCTAATCCCTTTGGATTTACCCCCTCGCCCCTTATTACTTAAACATCCTCTTCCTGTGACTAGGGTTCAAATGCTGGCAACACCTACAACCTTAACCTTTCAAACACACCCACTGATTTCCTTGAAGCAATGTACTAAATGCAGTGCAGCACATGCACAGTGCAAGAGCAGGCCCCAGATGATCATTTCCAGATGCATGTGTGCTGTAAAGAAAGTGGTAGAACTAGCACTGCTGCAAGAAGGAGATTTCAAGGAACAAAATTCAGCCCAAGGTTATGTCACTCAATAATTTCTTTGCCTGAAAGAACTAGAGCACAGGACAATTTTCACCAATAAATCTCAGGAGAAGCTAATGCTACACAGTCTCAGAAGAAACCTAAGAGAGACAAAAATTGTGGTCCCATGTGCAGACCCTGAGGGGATTGCCTGCTTAGGATACTACTGATCAAGATGGCAAAGCAGAGATTATTTATGTCTCTGTGATATGAGCTGTGACTCCAATCTTTATTGAAGTGTTCATGTTTAGCTGAATCCACAGGCTAAATTTTGGTATGGTGCTCTTACCATCAAAGACAGCTATAGTTATTTGTATCAAAACTGTTAACACTCTTTTGCGTGATGACAGCACTGGAGAATAACATAAAAAAATATTGATGAGCTACATTAAAGATTCTAAGTATATTTTCTCTTTGTTCGGAAGTGACTTTTTCTGTAGAAAATTGCATTTGTTTACATTTTGCACTAAAAAAGGAGAGTTGTGTCTGAGCAAAAGTTCTAGAAATGGGCTGTATTGTCTTTTGTGCTGGTGCATCTTACCTTTGTGGTTGAAGGTCCCAGTGTACTGTCAGAAGACATCCCCATCTGGGGTGTTCACAACCAGTAAGGAAGCATATCCCAGGTTACCAAAGCCAACAGAAATTTAGAAGAAAAACAAAGGAAGAAGAATCAGCCTTACTTTACTTGAAGGAAAAGATTAAATTTGAGGAGGAGATTACTGTGTGCCTCTGAGGGATAGTTCTCATTTGGAATTTTATCACCAGAAAAAAAGTAGTCATTTTTGGCTCTAGAACAAACACTTTTGAGAGCCAGATTTTGCTCCAGGTCAGGTACAGACTTGGAGCGAACAACATGAAACTTAGAAGTTTCATTGCACTGCAGTGCATGCAAAGCTCCAGTATACCTTCTGGTTCCCAGAAGGTTCTACCATTCAGTGTTAACAAAATTCAAAACCTTAAAGTAAAATGAAGCTTAAACTACTGAGTTTCATCCATTTCTAGATTTAATTGGGATTTTGATGTACAGTTTCCAGATAGAGTCATAAGTCAGGCCATCATTTCCTGGCAAAACTTTACCCAAAGGTCCCAGAATCTCAGTGAATCTTTAATTAGACCCCAACCTGCTGTTCAGGTTTCCCATGCAATGTGGAACCACGTGAATTTCCACTTTGTGACTTGGGGCTTTGCTGAGGATCCTTTTCAAAGTGCTTCCTTCATGCACATGCCTTCCATATTCTGTTGTAGATTGCACCAATCTAAATAAATGGAAACAAATACCAAGATTATTTTATGAAAACTTAGACACCATCGTCTTCTTCCATGTTCTGTGTTCATAAGTGACAGGTGATGGTTGGATTTCACTCACAACTGCTGCCCATTGCAGACTCCTCTTGCCAGAGGAACCTGACAAATAAAGAGAAGCAAAAAGTATGAAAAAGAATAAATTTTGACTGGATACTAAAACTAAGAAAACATGACATGTAATTTGTCAGAAGCATAAATACAAACAATACCAACATGTCTTTCTCCTCTAAAATGATATATTTTACCAGAGGGATATTTCAGATTTTTCACTTAGTGCCAAGGTAAGTTTAATACCTTTCTAATCTACAACATATGGGTCATATGATATTACACATTGTTTGCATCACCAATAAAACAGCCCATTAAACAAACATGCCACCATAGCCTCCAACAATATAAACTGGAAAATGTGCTTAATATTTTAAGTTTAATTATTTGCTTGAAATGCTCATTTTGGTATAATAAACATCTGGTAATTTTAACACTGGTCAAGCATACTGACAATTAATCTAAATCTCTATTTAGTTGGAGTCTTCACTGGAAATAAAAAAGAGTCTGTGAATACAGTTATCTCCAAATTATCTGATGTGGTTTTATTTATTTTTTATATCAGCTCAGCTGTGCAAATTTAGAATAGAGTCATTGTGAAATAAGTAATATTTGTGTAATTATGATATTTTACCCAAGCTCAGTCGGTCTGTACCAAAGTCTACTAGAAATGAAAATCAAATTTATATACAAATAGGTAGTTTTCTTTATAAAATTTTATATACTGTAATGAAACATTTGTGTGAGGAACAAAATTATATGCACTGTTCAGAATTCTCAATTCAGCCTTTGCCTTGTAGCAGTTTCAGATTTTGAAAACATGCATAAAAAATATATCAGATACAGAATTTACCAGTGTTTTAACATGCAACACATTAAGTTAAGACTACAGAAATGTTTCTTCTCTTCAACAGAAAAAGGCAGGGAATCTGAATTCTGTTATTATTACTCTGCTAAAAAAAATACTTAAATAATTATTTTCCTTACATTTACATTAATTTCTCTAGCAAGTATCAGTGCTCAGATAAACATGGGGTTTGTTAGTCTCCATCCAGAAAACAAACCTTATTCCTTTGTCTACTAGATTTCATCTCCAGCACTCGACTAGCGACTGAATCAAAAATCTCTGAAGCACAGGATTGGCTTTGAGCACAGTTATTAAGCCCTCTTTAAAACAATGAGAAATTGAGGCTATGAGTAAGCATTGTCTAACCAGGAATAGTTTGCCAACTCAAAGCTGTAGTTATTTCATCACAGGTATTAGTTGTCAGTCATTAAATTTTATCCAAAGAAACTTGGTTACTAAGCATGAAAGAACAGCTGTATGTATGAGAATAAGTCTGTGAGTAGCCATTAGCACCGGGAACTTTATGCAGTATCTCCATTTTCACAACTCACAGTCTCTCTCTTTTAGCCTCCTGTTTGCAAAACAAATACAAAAATACCTTTTACTTAGTGTTATGTGAGACTAAAACATTCACAAGACACTTTTAGAGCCCACAAGGAAATGTGCCATAAAATCAGGAAGTGTTACTGCTGTTTATTAGAAAGCACATTCCATTAAACTCCCCAACACTTTCCATTAAAATTATTATTCTGAAAAAGACCCAACACTATTCTCATTAACGAAGGCCAATCTACTCTCAATTAAAATGAAAATTGACATTAAGCTTTATTCAGTACTCATAGAAATTTTTATATTTTAGAAAAAGTAAAATAACATTTTTTTTCATTATTATTTCAGAAGAGTCAGATGTAACCCAAATGAGGGCTTCTTCTACAAATGCTTACGTATGTACTCAGGTTTAGGAGGGTTTCCAGTAAAACAAATTGCTTGTATAAATTTAAGCAAGTGCATTCCTGTTTGTAGACTCAGAGTTTAAGAAACCATTTTTTACCATTTATCTGAACCATTGCTCTAAACCTGCTTATGATAACAAACTCCTGCTAAATTTAAAGTAAACAACTAATTCCCAGTAGTGTTATTAATTGTTTTCCTGCTGAAAAATACTTCTAGTCTTCCTAGATATTTTAATTTCATAAGAATTCATTAAAAAAAAAAAATTCCAAAATATCAGAACAGGTATATCAAGCCAGCCAATAGAGAATGTAAGACTAAAAAGGGGTGAAATTTACACTAGTGTCTGCCTAATGTAATTTTTCATTAGGTGTCATGATATCTAGTTATTGTGAAATAATAAAATACACCCAAAGAGTGTTCTATTTTTTACCTCTGGGTTCTGATGACATGCACAAGCTGTTAGGGTAATATTGTCACTAACAACTCCTGATAAAAAATAGTTCTATTTAATACAGTTTGGTGCAGTTCACACTCTCTCTCTATTGTAAATATAACCCAGAATATCACATGAGAGAAACTAAATTATATACCTGCTCATGCAAACTTGTACAATACCCCTAATGGCCACCCATAAATCTGGAATATTTTGCTGTTTCTTGCTCTTCTCAACCATCCAGACTTGGGTGTATTTATTTTCAAATATTTTATTTAGTTGTAAGACCATTTTCTCCACTGCTGTCAGTCAAGGTACTGATGATTGAACTGAAGGTTCAATATCAGTCACTGTGCACGGCAGGAAGCAAAACCTGCAGAAAATACTTGCCATCAGCAAGAGGTAGAGTTAAGCTGCCTACTTGACAAATGCTTCTTAAACCTAAATAAGGCAAAAAAGAACAACCACAATGTTTCAGAGAAGCAGTCTGTGGTAGACTGGATTTAAAAAGAAAGTGTGGGAGGCCAGCATTCTCAAGTGAAAATATTTAAAGTTTTGCTAATGTTTCCAAATAACAATAAAACACATAATAAAATCCCCACTCTGTAGAAAAAAAAAAAAAATTCCCAAATGAGTGGATGGCACTTCTGATAAAATTAATTGGGGTTTTTTTTCCCCATTAGAAAATGGCACTCTATCAAAACACTTCAGAAATATATCAATTTCCATGAACTTTGACCAAAACACATAGAACAGTATAATGAGTCAAGGTAAGGTAAAGGCTGCTAACAGCTCCATTTTCTCATTGCATAAGTAAATTATAACATCTCTGTTTTCTTCAAAGCAATGTTTTTCTTAGATTTTCTACTTTTCAGGTACCCTACATCCAGTAGAAGACACTCTTTAAGAGCTTGCTTCACCTGACACTTGAATGGCTGCCTCATGGTAAGGACCAGACAGAGATCTCCTGCAAGAGTCAGAAGAAAGGTATGGTTTAATTCCCCCAAGACATACAGCTCAGCCTACCAAATGTTTTGCAGTGGGGACCAGTTCTGTTCTTCCTGAGGGACTTCATGCACTCTGGCTCCTACAGATGCCTGCAGGTGACACTGGGGTTTTGTTGGAAGGACGCAAGGGTGAACTGTTGTTGCTTTAATGGTACATGAGTTGGGTGGCAGTACACACCTGGGTCAGAGAATTGTGTGCTAGTGCTCCCAAAACCTACTTCCAGGACTCTGAACATGGCCTTTTGTTCAATGTATCTGAATGAGGCAAGTTTGGTTCTGAAAGTAAGCTCTGTTTAATTATGCTACCTCTATTCATATACATCATCCATGGTCTACTCCAGGAAGTGTTTCCTGTGGAAAAAAATCATTCAGAAAGAAATCTTACCCCTTTTTTTCTCAGCTTTCTGGCTCAGCCTTTTTGTCCATTTATCTGTTGGTTTTATCCTGCTATTATCCAACTGTACTTATACAATTTTTTAACAATTTCTCCAGGTGATGCTCCTATCTTGACAGACAGCACTTAAATTTTCTTCTGGGATACAGTCAGTGAAATATCTTAAATTCAGAAATTACACCAGTAGAGGAGGAAAAAACATCTGTAGACATCTCTCTGTCTCTAATTACTGCTCTATCACCTACCGCTTTCTTCACATCTTCCCAGAAATTTCAGGTTCAAGAAAGAAACTATTTTTCTCTTCTCTAACTGTTATATTTTCAGAAGTATTAAAAACCTGTCCTACAGTATCATTAAACACTGCTGAAACTATTACATCTAACTTTATAGTTTATTGGTAAGTAAAAGCAGATAAAAAAAAACATCAATCAAAACAACCTGTCCTGTCAACTGTATTGGCACCTTGCTGGAGTTTCCAAGCACATGAGTAGCTATATTTCACAATAATTTTCTAGAACTGTACAAAATAGACCTGGAAGACCATGAGACAATGTAATATACCCTCACATCAAGATCAACCATACCAAGACCATCCATCTCCTTTTCTTTGACTTCCTTAAATTTCAGTTGTACAGATTTCATGTCACCTAAAATACACATTGATAACATAGTGCCAGTTCACTTTCTGTATTTTTTCCCTTTTCTCTCTCTTGCTCTTAAAGAAAATTCACAACTTTTTGCCTGAGTGCAGGGATACAATACCAATTTTAGTACTCCTAATCAGCTGAAGAGTTGAAATGGCTCTTAAGAAACTGCTTTTTTTGAAGACTAAAGAAATTGAATGCCTTGGAAAGGCTTCTGTTTGCCTTAAAAACTTTGCTTATCCAGAGCAATTCTCCATTTTGCTACCACCTAGAAGAGAGGATTTAAGCTATGCTGTTTCAGAAATGTGTCAGTATTTTGATTGTATTCAAAACCTACTCATAAAATCCCTTGATCTCACAACCTTGATCAACATATGATCAACACTTATGCATTCTATCAAGACATGAGATTCTCGTCTCTTCCTGTACAAAAAATATTATATAGCTCTATTCAACTATATTGTTTCCTTGTCTATGTTGGGGTCTATTCCAAAACTGTCCTTTGTTAGTGCTGTTTTGGGGGAAGGAAAGAGGGAAAGTTTAGTACTGTTCTCCATGGACTCTTTCCAGCCTGAGACATTACTAGTCTTTGCTAGTCTCTGCCTCTTACCTCTATTGTGTTGTGATAATCTCCCAAATCCATTCTATCTGTGACTTCCTATATCTATATTCCTTTGTATTCTCAGCATCACTCCGTGAAACTCCTTTGTTTTCAGCCATTGCTGTTTGTCTTCATCTCTTATATGTCATTTGTTAAAAATGTTTCTTCTGTAAAGAGGAATGGATCTCAACTACATACAAGATAAATCTGCCCTTTCTCCTAGAGATGTATCAAGTTCTGCCACCCTCATCATCCTTCTATCCAGTAACAGTAGTTGTCAGGGACTTTAAAGAGAAGCTCTCCATTAAAGAAAATAGTTACATGAATTCTAAAGGTAGTTAAACTTAATCATAAACTTAGTTGTTAAATGAGGGAGTCGCTGTGTGAAGCTGCTTGAGAATCTCAGCCTAGACTACTGTCTGGCACCAAGGGAACTTTTCTTTCTTAGTGCTTGGTCTTCCGGGGTTTTGTTTGTTTGTTTGTGTACCTGCTTGCTAACATGTCTTCTTCCTGAACCTGCTCAATCCCAAACCTTGCTTCATTAAAGTATTTTCATACGTAATGGTGGAAAACAGGTAAAAAAGGCAGACTTACCAGAAACAAAACTGACATAACCCTAGGAAGCAAGCAAGGGAGTTAATTACCAGGAGAAAAAAAAAAAAGGAAAAAAGAAAACAAAACTGAGTAACACCATTTCAGTCACTGGACAATACAAGTTTGGTGAGCTGCTGACTGCAGCTCTGATCTATGCCAAAATACTTACAATTCTCTCCTTGTTTGTTAGCTCTGTGTTTGGCTTCCCTGTGCCAGTTCACATCCATTAAGACCATATATTTTAACAATGATGATTTTACAGTCAAATATACAATACATGAATTCATGGCGGTCAAACCCAAATGCACTCTCAAAATGCTAACGCTTCGGGAAATAGTCCAGAGGAGGATTTTGTCATAATATTTATTATGGCAATACCACAAATTCTATTAGCAAAACTGCTGTTGTGTCAGCAAGTTCTGGAAAAAAATAATAAAAGGAACTATAAATAAAATACATAAATTTAATTAAAGATTAAGTCTTTGAGATAAACCCCTCCTTAAAAGGGACTGCAAGTTTTGTTATTTTATATTTCTGATAGATCTTGTTTTTCTCTCCAATTTATGTTTTCTTTTAATCTTGCTATTTATTTACAAACATAATAATTATTCAAAATACGATGGTTTACAAAATCACTGGATACAAAGCTATTAATGTAATAAGTAACCTAATGCCTGCTATAATAATTGTACAGCAAAATACCACAGAGGCAATCAGGTCAAAAAAGGTGAATCTCTTACATTTTTTGGTTGATGCTTTAAAACAGATTTTTTTTTCTATTTTGAAAGAAACATAACATTGTTTTTGGCACACACAAACATTTAACAAACAAATCAGAAATATTTAAATATACATTATTGTTTTGGCAGAATTGCTTATAATTTTGAGATGTCCCCATGTTCTTGAGCTGCCTTTTTTCAGCATTGGTTATGTTTTGAGATAATTCCATTCTTTTCTGCAAGTTCCTGTGAAGGGAACATTGCTTACTACAGAGACACACTACTATATACATGATCAAAGCTGTTGTTCTTACAGATATCCTTAAATAACATTGTAGACCTTGCAGATACATGACACAAAACTTTTGGGATACTGTCATTCAATTTGAAATAATTGCTTTTCAGAAGACAGCCTGCATCACAGGCAGGTGGACATAGGGAATATCTGGTGTCTCAGAACAGTGTGTTCTAGGAATCCAAGGTGGCTACAGATTAGGTTTCTCATCTAAGGCAGGTGACATGTACTGCCCTTCAGAGAAGCTTCTCAATGCACTAGGGCTGTAGAGGACACAGAATAAATCAGGGGGAGTGATAGTAGTCCTAATTTTTAGTTAAAAACAAAGGAGGAAAAAAAAAAGAGAGGGTCATTTATGTTCTGATCCCAGTGTCAGAAGAGCAGTCAGAAGCAGCCTAAGAGAGAGGTGTATATGGATATTTGCGACACCAACCCACTGATGGATGATTGACATTGTTGTGGGGAATGTGAACATGAGATTATCCAAACAGTAAGTGTTCGGTGACCTGTACTCATGTTCTGATGTGCATGGAGAAGTTAATGAATTGCTCAGCATCATCTAAACATCTACAAATATCTCAGAGATTTCAGGAGGGTATTAACTCATTAAAGTGCTAGCAGCAGAAAGTGAACCAGATCATTTCATTGCTTTCCTTAAGGAACAAGAGTAGGCAATGTAAAAGGCCTGTGAAGTCATTGTCTTCTATTTCTCTTCAATCATGTGGATGGCTAGGGCACAGAAGGACCACTGTGCATCTGAGACTGGAGTTTTTTTTATCAAGGCTGAAGCCTTGTTTCCTCTTCCAGGCCTCCGATTTAAACATGCCAGCATGAGCTAGTCATGGAACATAAGACCTTGATAGATGACAACGATGAGAATTTGGCGTGAGGCATCTTGATGTGTGACTGGGGCAAGGGTTAGTGCTTAGACATACAGGTGTGAGCAAGACATGTGTGAAAGCTCTCACAGGTGTGAAAGAAGGCAAACAACTTAGGGGCCTTTGAAAACCTGACAGATACAGGCAAGAAGTATGTTAAAGAAATGCCAAATCTCTGATGGGCAAGAAGTATGTTAAAGAAATGCCAAATCTCTGATGGGCATCTGGTTGCACAGAACAGTCTAAAATGTCTGAGAGAGGAATCCCAGCTATGGGCATGTGAATCCCAATTTTATCATTCTAAATAAAAGAGCAATTAGGTCCTGAAAGGCCTATCTTGTTAAGAGTTTTGTGGGTTTATATAACAGAAATAAATAGGAGACTTTAACATGAAAAGGCTTATAGTTTTATTAATGGGATAATAAAACAATAAAATGAGTAATGTAGTAATATGTTAGCTTGAAATATGTAAAGACAAGGGTAATAAAATTGTTTAAGTAGCCAATGTCATTAAAAGATATTAGTGCAATCAGATTTTTGAGATCATAGATTTTGAGGCAGAAGGTCAAGATTTTATGTTAATGCATTATCTTAATTTAAAAGTTAAATTTACCAACTGACAGATAAAATAAGGTGTCTTCAGTATATTATGGACTGCATAACCTTATATCACTAAGTTAATATTGGCCTTAGTTGACTCTTTAGGAGTCAACTGCATGTTTGTAGGACAAGGAAGGAACTGAGCTCAGTTTTCCCAAAATAAATTTTATGACTTCTATAATTTCCCTAAGTCCTGTCAAATCTAGGATATTTTAAATATTATAAGGAACTCAAAAGTTCAAATTATTACTTGATTTTCTCAACAGAATGGGAAATTGTATCTTATTTCTTTCTCCTGTTGAAGTACACAGAACTTCCTCTAATAATGTAATAATGTCCATTTGAATGTTTAAAGAGGCATGCAGGTATTTAATAGACATGTTGTTCATTGTTTTCCACTTAGTAGTCAACTGATCCTGTTCTCATTCGGTGAGAGAACACACCTTGCAGTATAGGTCTTGATGCTGGTCACTGCACTATGGCCAGAGAGCAGCTGTGTCAGAGCTTGCCTGAAATCAGTCAGTTCAGGAGCTGGCAGCAGTTTACCAGCAACAGTGTGGAGTTCAGCACTAGCAAACAGCCCAGCCATTTGCCCTGCAGGAATGTTTCCCAAGTAAGGTTTAGACTGTCACAGTTTATGGTGTTGAAGGTAGTTAGTTAGGAAAGTGAATCACTGCAGCTGTACTGTACCACTGTTATTAAGTACCTGTCCTATTAAGAGGAGGTCCCTCTCATCCTTTAACAAGTACAGAAATTGTGTTAGTTCTGTGAAGAACTTCCACTTGAGGAAAAAAAGTTCCTGTGAACTCTTACTCTGGTAATTTAGGAAGGTATGAGAGAAACATCCCATGACAAAGGCTGCAGCAGGGAATGGTGGTTTCACTCTCTCCTGATACATACATCCCCTTTCATGGTGCTCTCAGGGACTACACTGCCACATCCACAGAGCTGGCAGCCATTGACCCTGCCTCATGCCTGCTGTGCATAACATGGTCCTCTCCCTCCGCCTCTCCAGCACCTGCCCCTATTTCCAGTCAGTATTTCTGAGCAGGGAGCAATAAGCAAGTGGCAAAAATGATCCTTCAGACTGTTTCCCAGAGAAAGTGGCCTTAGTTTTACAACTAACAAGTCACACATCTTTGGTATCACTCTGATGTATAAACACGTCATCCTTCCTGAGAAGAATATCTACAACACTGACCCCTTTCATGCTTTACCTGACAATGGCTTGACTTGTCACTGTCTTTCTTATGCCATTCAAATTTGTCTTTGTTCCTCTCAACAGAGCAACAACACATTTTTGTCTCTGGCTAGGCTTTACACAGAACCAGCAAGTACCACCAGATGTTTTGCTGAGCCTGGGCTGGTAAGCACAGCATGAGGGTACCACTCATGGTAAGAGGGAGCATCAGCTGGAGACCGACTGACATAGTGCTGCTGCATTCCACCAATGCGGAAAAGCAACTGAGCATGCACAGCAGCCAAAGCTGAGGTATTAATAGGGACTGTTAATATCACTAACACTTTGGTAAGATACTCTAAAGGTAGGCTGTAGCTGAAGCAGTTGTTTGAAAAACATAATTCTGCCTTACAGACCTAAATTGCTTTCAGTAACTATATCGGATGCCTAGACCTGGGCTTTAAAAGAAAAGGCTACCTCAACTATTTCAGATTTCTTTATGTCCACTGCACTGGGTTTTGCTGTTTGTATTCTGAGCAGCCTAACAATTAGGACTATAAATACTTACCGTAGATCATGGAAAAAATGTTACTATACAGGCCCTCATAAGGTCATCTATTCTTATACTCACAGAGATTGCATCATTACTGACAGATGTTTGTATAATCAAGGCCTCTAAGAATGTGAGCACTACAATTTTAGGCATCCATTCCAGTGCTTGAATACCTCTACTATTTTGGTTTGCGTTTTTTTTTCACCTGATGGCTAATCTGCGTATTTCTTGTTGATGTTTAGTGTTTCTCCCATGTACAGTGAAGTGTATATCCTTTTCGATCTGATTTGCTTTGATTTCTTTATCAGCAAAACCAAAATACCAGATGAGCTTGTCAAAACTAGCAAATGCTTTACATTCCCCATTAATCAGATCTTTGAAGAAAAAAGAGAACACTTTTGCAGAATTTAGGATGTTTTAAATTCTCTCAGAAAAAGTCATTGCACCTTTTATGGTAACAAAACAGAAATGCTAGTTGTCACCACTGATTTACCTTCTTGTTTCTGGTCAAATGAGCTGCTGAAAAAAATGTAGATGTGGGTGGTTAGGAAAAGAAATAAAGACCTGGTTGAAATAAGCACAGTATTGTTGAACTACATGTTGAAACTCACACAGTGGACTAAACTCCACAATTTTCTACTGTGTAGAAAGACAAGTTGAGGAAACTGAGCTAACAACTCTTAAAGTTAGGAAATATCTCTCTACTGTGATTAAATGGCATCAGGGATGCATGATGTTATGAGACATGAGATGGATTCCACTCACTACAATTAAATATTTACCTTTTTTTTCACCTCTTTCATTAGTATAGCTCAGTGCCATGCTGAAATGGCAAGGTTATAACATGTAATGATAGAATATCACAAGACACCTGTATCTATGAAAGAAATAGCACAGAAATCAATAATACAGAGGAGGAGGATCCTGGGAATTTTATGAGTGAATGCAGAAAATAGATATCTGCAGGTATGCCAACATCCTCGTGTCTGTTCTGTGACAGATTGTTTCAACACAGCTAAAATGTTCACTTTATTGCTTTTCTCCTATAGCTATAATATAAACAACTCTCTGGAGGCCTTGTACTTGTTCCACTTAAATATTTGGCTTTGTATCTATTGGAAAATACATTTCCCACCTACTTTCTTATCCTCCTGAAGTCACTTGGTTTTCATAACTGAGTAATATATCTGTTTTGCAGGAGATATAAACTCTCTCATATCAAAGCCATTGACACTAATCAAATGTGCTAATTGCCCAGGTAGGAAAAAGTACAACACAATGCCTTTGAGAAAGCAAGACAAATATTTTGACTCAGGTCATTCCTAAAACAAAAATACAGTTTAAGGACTGACACAATGAGAAACTGTCATTGAACTTCTCAGAGCACATTGAACAGTTAGAGCACAATATTCCTGTGAGTAATTAGGCAGAATTGAGTTAATATTACTAAAATGCATAATAATTAAAATATCTTCTATTTTATGACTCTAAAATTGAAAAAGTTACACAAATTTTGCACAGAGATTATTTGGTAAAGCTGTTAAATTGGACCAACTCAGTTAAAGACAAATAAAATAAAAAGGTTCTGCTCAATCTGGAATTTTTAAGATTTAGCTTTTTTTTTCATTAACTGAAAAATTCAAAGAAGTAACATTTTGACCCTAAGCATTGAACTGCCTCATTTAAAAGAAATATGAAGAGTCGGGGACCATTTCAGAATTTTTTTTTTGTTTAGGTGTGGACGGTAAAGTCATGAAAATATAATTTCCTCCAGAGCAGATTCATTGAAGATAATCAGCACTTTCCAAAAATAAAATTGATTCTCATCCATATTCCAGATGTAGAAGAATCACAGACCCAACCCTGAACTCTGCCACGCAGCACTAAAGAACCACTCAAAGGTAGCACAGGCAAACAAAGTATGGCTTGTATGACTAACTGAAAATGAGAGGGGAGAGAGATGTCAGCCTGGTGAGCAAGCACAAGAATTAGGTTAGCTGTTAAATCCACAAAGCAGCTGCCATTTGGGGTTTTTAATTCTACGCTGTTCTGTTGCAATTTCTATTTTTTAAAACATTTGTGTTAACTCCCCATCCCCCAAATGTGGCCAGTTTTGTGGAAAGATACTTACTCCTGAACTACCATAAGAATAGGAAAACCTAAGCAAAATACTTTTTTAAATGTCAATCACAAGAGAGTAGCATATATGCTTGTACCAAAAGACTGCCATTAATTTTAACAACATCTTCTCATGTGGGACATTTACATGTTTCAGTCCATTGGCTAAAGATTAGCATGTACCACTGTGGGTAACAATACTAAATTTCTTCTTTAATGTTGTTGTACTATAAAGTAATTATTGGCGCATTTGATGTGGAAGCAATAGCTTTGGTGTTTACTTGCTTACTTTATTCAAAATGTGTTCAAGTCTGGCTGGCACAATGGCCAGGTGTGGCTATCCACATCAGCTACTGGAGCTGACAGGATGCATCCAGGCTTTTGGACACATTTGATTCCTCTGCTCAAATGATCCATTTACAATTGGGCAAATTGGGGATAAGGCTGGAAGTTTTACCACTGGATCATTCAGTCATACTCCATGTCATCTGTATTTCTTCTTTTCTGTAAACCAACATAATTTCAGATCAACTGCTTGAGGGAGACGAATGGTGAAAGAAGTTCTGTGTTGTTCATTTAAGAGTTTGAGAATTAAGAGAGCGTTGTATTTATGCTTTGAAACATAGCAAACCACTGAAAGCAAAATATTATGTCTGCTCTCATCTTCTGACCCTTCAAACAAAATAACATGTAACTGGTAACCAGACAGAACAACCCACCACTCCTTTTGTGTGGAGACCAAAGGGGCTTTGAAGCTTTTCAGCCTGACTTCAACAGAAAGATACTGTGTTATCACCCAAGCCTGACTACAGCCTTACCTGGTAAAGTCAGAGCTAAATCCTATTGCCAGGTATGGTCTAAGAAGTTATAAATCTTCTGAAAGGCAGAGACATGAGTTTGAATGCATCTAAGTTTTCTGGCAAGTAAAACTTCTCATTCTTCTATGTACTTTCTTTATGTTTCTGTGTGATAAAAGGAGCATCTTGTGAGAAGTTACAGGCTCTAGAAGAACATTTTACAATATCCAGACAGGTCAGGAAACACGTAGCTAGTGGCCTTAGGAATCAAGGGGACCACGCAATGCTTGGAAGTCCAAGGTGACCATGCAATGTTTGGAAGTCCAAGGTGACAGAATCCTATTAACTTTTTACTTCTTCTTTCTCTTAGGAACAGAGTGAGCTGATGACATTGGCCACTTCCACAATCACAGTTTTGCAATCAAAACTTTACAGAGAGTTATGCTGGATATTAGCAATAGAAATAATATATTCCTGTATGTGTGTTGAACTTTGGTTTTTAATATTATTTGACCTGCAATGTTTGCTCACTAGCATGAAAGATTAAATAGAAATTTGGTTTTTTTCACCACAGTCTGTTTAAATGTTTGGACAAGCTTAATTCACCTCTTTGCTCAGTTGCGCTTTCATAGTCCTTTCCCATTCACTTGTCAGCTCTCTGAAAGATCCCTCTCAGATTGGCCAACATGAATGCAATCAAATCATATGGGGGAAAAATCAAAAACAAAAAGATGAAAAAATAAAAGACCTTTCCATCATGCAATTGTGATTTAAATTTACATGTATCCAAATATTTCCTTTGGTAAAGCTTTTGACAGTCCCCTGTGCAGGGCAGAAATCAGCTGTTAAAAGCAGATAAATGAAAGAATGGAAAATTATAACACATTCCACCTGCATATTGGCTTTAATACAAACATCGATCATTTTCCAAGGTAATTAGTATTGTGCTGGCCTGCAGGGACCAGGGAAATGAAAAGGGTAAGATTTAATGCTCTATGCAACACGCATAATAAACACATGCACATCCACACATATGCACACATTCATAGCAGGGTTTTTCACAGATAAAGGTCTTGTTGTAAAAGCTCCATGTGAATGTGATAAATCTCTTAAGACAAATTTAAAAACTAAAGTGTAGCAGCGCACTTGGCAGAAGCTGCTGCTTTTGAGCTTCAGGTTTTGGTGGGAAGAAAGCCAAGGCAAAGCCCTTGGCCTTCTTCCTCCAATATCTGAACCCTCTGCCTGAGCTGTGGTAAAATCCCATATTTCCCTTGTGTTACCTGTACCCATATCTTAGATGCTATATATGGCTATGCCCTGGAAAATTCCCCTCCACTGGTCACTTTGAACTTCACGATTTCCCACTGGGTGTTTCCTGGTCCCACTTCTCTTTAAAAGAGCCCTGCAGGGCTTCCTCCTTGCTCTTTCTTCTGGGTTACTCCAGCCACCTGGATATCTCTGGACCCTCAGAACGCAACACTGGACTCACAATAAATGGCTGATATCCCAGGGCAGAGCCCTCTGTGTAGCCTTTTATTCTCATCAGGGCTAGCACACCACACCTGGGGAAACTCATGTCCTAGAGGAGCCAGCAGAAACAGGTTATCTGCGGTAGCTAGAACTCTGTCCTTTGGGAGAGTTATAAAACCATTGCAAGTCATCCCGGCAGGGATTCCGCTCACATAAAGGCGCTGTCGCTACCTCGAGAGCATCCGGGATAAGTGCCTTTACTAAAGAGCCATATACTGATCACATTCATACAGAGGCAAAACCAGAAAAAACACTACTGATGTCCACACCATTTTTCCAAGTTCACAGAAGTAAATGAAATATGAATCTGGCTTAAAGTCCTTGCCAAGTTTTCAGGCAACAATACTTTCTTGATTAAACAAGGCTATGAAGTGCAAGAAGGTATTGTCCAAGCAGCTGGCAGCAGATTGATTAATAATAGCACTAGTAGACATCTGAGACATGCTAAAAGTTATTAAATTCATTAAGCTAAATTCTGTCACAACTTGATATCACTAAGAGTCTTGCCACTGATCACTGTTTAGGCCAGTCTGTCATTGTTTCCCCTATTAAACAGGCAATAAATCAGCAGCTTCAAAAAAAAACATTGAAAACCAAAATTGGACAGAACCTTAGGAAACACACAAGTTGTGATACAATTTCATTTTAGAAGCTGAGGATTAATAACTCTAACAGCAATCAGAGTAAAAGGGCTTATGTTACAATTCATCAGATACCTTTAATCCAAACACACTATTAGCTACTGTAGTAATACACTCATAATTGGTGGGTTTTTCTTTTAAACTATTTTTGTTTGTTTTTAGCACACACACACATGCACACAAAACCCAAATGAACAAGACTATGACCCACAGTCACATTAGGAGGTTCTACTGTCCTTTTTAAATTCATGCACAGAGGAAAAATAAAACAACTTTCACTATCATAATTAACATCAAAAAGCTGTAAAAGGATGTGCAAGCCCTCATGTAAATGATGTAGAATGCAAATGATTAAGAACATAAATATTTTTAAGAGTCCCTACAGTTTTAATCTTTTCTCTCTCCTTTTGTTTTTCCTTTTGTTGTTATTTTAATTGAAGTTACAAATGGTTCATGACCCCAAAACCTCTAAGCACCTTGGTGACTGGATGCAGAAAACCTAATGCCCTTGTGATTATTATTGCCATGCCACTGTCCACTTGTGCCCTATGCCAATTCAGAAGATGTGAGATTAACCTGGCCATTGAGAAACTTGTCCACAACCATCATAAGCAGCACTTACAGTTGTAGAGCAAAACATAGGCCATGCTCAATATAAAAAGCTCTGGAGAAAAAGACCAAAAAAGAGAAGGGATTTCTTGCCTTTTTGAAATGCTGAAATTGGAAGATTGGCTCTTCAGCTCTTGATCTGGTGTGGAGGGCTGTGAGCCCCTAGCACGGGAGTTCTCTGCATGCCCCTGGAGGAGTGAGGCCAGAGGGCCAAAAGAATCTCCCCAGGCATAAAGAAACCTTTCTCACACTCAGGTTGAGTTCAGGGGCACTCCCACTGTGCCTTATTTCTTTATGGTAATAGCCCTTAGCCCATTGGCCAAAGGATTTCCACCACACCCCCTACCTTCCCCATAAAAAGCCCCTGTTTGTGCCACCAAGTTCAGGTGGTCTCGTTCCTAGCCACCCCTTTGCAGGATAGCTGAACAATAAAGGCTACCTATGGAACTGCTATATGAGACTCCTCTCTCTCCCCATATCTGACTCTGCCTTTGGGTGATTTTACAAGAGTGGTTTTATAAGAGCAGAAATCACGAGAGCTGAAATCACTTGCAGGTGAAATATTGCTATTCTTGCTGAAATCACTGGTTGCTTAGGGGCATTGCCAGGGCTCCTGGAAGGGCTGTTCCCTGCAGGACACTCGTTCCAGGAAGGCCACGGCACACTGGTGCTAATCAGCATTGGAACCCCACAGCAAAGATCTGGGATGACACAGACTGGACATCTGAGATTTAACTGGGGAGTCTCTCGTCTGTTATGCTGTAATTGCTCTTTTCAGGTGTAATGGAAGGAAAACAGATGGCCCAGACCAGAAGGCAGAGCTGATGTTGTGGCCTAAGCAAATCCCCTTGTGAGGATACCTGAGCTAGCTCTCAGCAGCCCAGATCAGGTGTGGGAGACAGTATGGCCCCATTCTATGGCCTAGCAGTCTGTCTAGACTGACAGACAGGCTAACAAAGCTGGGAGAAAACATTTTTGAAGTGATCAAACTTCATTTGATACCAAAAGGAGTTCCTCAGGGATAACTCTAAGTCTGCACATCTTTGTTACTGGAAGTAAGAAGTGGAGAAAAACCAGATTGGAGGAGGTGGAAGAAGATCATCCTGTTCACTTACAGCATGTGTGACAGCAATTCTGGAAGTGACTCTCCATGACCAGTGCTACAGGTTCATAACCCATGTGTGATATTATTCAACAGTACAGGAACCAGCGAGTGGAGTAGAGGACAAGCAGACTGGGACTGGAATGTGCATGAGGGACAAGACCCTGGAAAAGACTGGGTGAGGAGATCAGTGTGAGTGACAACAAGGAGATCAGTGTCAGTGACAAGGAAGAGAAATTAGATGTTTAACCTGGATCTTAGGTATGCATCAACTTGTTGATGATCTCAAGACAAGTTGGAAACTGCACAAGGAGTTTGAAGCCTGAGAAATGTCCCTGGGGAGGGTGCAACATTAGGCCACAGGCACAGAAACAGCAACTGGATGAGGAGGTAGGAAAAAAGATCAGAGGGAATGGCTAAGAAAGAGCCTGGTTATAGAAACAGAGCAGGAAAAATGTGAGTTATGATCACACACGTTTCTGTTCTTCCAGTATTTCCTCACATGGGAGCCAACAACTTTGTAATTTATGCATCCTCTTAACCCCCTTGGAGGTCTAGTGAAAAATAAATTCTGTAGAAATGAGGTCAGCTTTGCACTCCTTCCAGGGCTTAGGCTGTTCATAGTTTATTCTTTCCCCCCGTGCTGTGGATGACCCAGAAGAAAGGACACCTATCCAAGAGTGGAGAATACTGTCCAGCCTTTGCTGTTGGGCTTGGTCATCTTACAAAGAAACTGATGATAAATTCAGTGCTTCTAAGAGACATCAAACAAAGATGTATATCTATTCAGAAGTAGTATTTCTCACTTAAAATTCAGGCACAGGTGATAAAGAGACTGTGTGTGGAGGATTTTTGTTTGTATTCTTCTCTTTTGCTTTTATGTTTCTGTTCTTGAAGAAGTCTTTGGAAAATAGGATTTTATTCAGATCTGTCACACAGCTGACAGCCTGCTGCTGCTATCAAGAGATACATCTTATTTCTGTTGAGTTTATTTGACAGACACTTGTAAAGTTTCTCTGCTTTATGTCTCAGCTCCAGGAGACATCTTTACAGAAACAGCGCATTCTATCTATTCCACTTGTGACTAACAGATTATTATTTTTTGTTTCTTATCCCAAACCATCAATACTTGGCAGTCGGTCCTGAGACACACTGCTTACAGTTCTTTCTCCTGTGTGTTTGATAAGCTTTTCCTGTTAATAACTTCATTTTTCTGCACATAAAGCTGGCTGGTGAGGCTCTTTGGGACATTGCTGTCAAAATTAATTTTCAATAGAAAACATTATTTCTGCAAAACTTTTTGCTGGGAAAATGGAGTGAGTGCCCAGCACTTAACCTGTTTTGAGTGCCAGGGCAGCTCATAGAATATGTCACTCCAGACATGTGTCTCTGCACTCTTGCTCAAGGAGCAGACCTCACTATGTGGTGCCCTACTGTACGCGACGGCAAGGAGGAAACAACATGACGAAAAGGACAAAGATTATGTTTCTGTGAGACTCTGCTGTGTCCTATCAACAGGCTTAAGATGAAAATTTAATTCAAGTGAGATTTCAGCACCTTTTAACAAATCTTTTTGGGATGAGCAAAAGGAATCTGTGGTCTGACTTGAAGCCATTTACCATATTTAAAGAGTGGCAATATCATGCCAGTACGTTCTGATATGTTCAAGATCTGATAGCTCAAAATGCAAGCCTGGTCATGTGGCTTTACGTGAAAGTTGGGCTTTGTCTTGTTTATATATCCTTTGTGAAGCAAAAAAAACTTCAATTTAAATTTTTAACCTGTTTTATGATGAACTGTGAACTTTTTTCAGCAGGGCAAATATGGTTTTGCACATCTGAGTCAAATCTAAAACCTATTGTCATCCTGATGGACTCACCCTCCAGAACCCTGTAAGGACTTGTCCTGTCTTATGTACTGCAGAACTTCAAATGGGGTCAAGGATAAGCCAGGCAAAACCCTAAAACCCTTCACTGCAGACTCACCTCAGCTGAGTCTCCTGTGACAGCAGTGAAAGTCACAACATGAAATTACTCACAATCTCTAGGACTTCAGAGCTCTTTGGTAATCAAGTCCCTCATTTCTAGCAGTTTAACAGTGCCAAAAGAGCCTAAGTGTATGTGTACAGAGACAAGCAGACAAAAACCCATCTACACAGCAAACCAAGCCCCATGGGAATGGCATGTTCTTTTGTCCACAGCAGACAGATAATTAAACAAGATCATCCAGCCTCCTTATTTCAGCTGAGAGCTTTTCTTAGCAGGGAGGTATGCAGCAGTGATCCGTAATAATGAGACAGCACACACCTTGGTTCACAGAGATCTGAGAGCCAGCCAGCGAGCCCCGTTTATTGTATTGTCCTTTTTATATAGTAGGAACCCAGGTATATGATTAGCTAGGTTCTACATCACCCTAATACAAAACATATCGTACAAGAATGACAAACAACAGGTGGTTTATCTTATTGTTTTCTTACCTCCCATGGGAAAGAAGGATTTTCTCACAAGCAGCCCCAGGCAGCAAGCCTTGGGCCGCTGCAGAGGTATTTTATACATGTTGCACAGGCACAGGATGTATTCAGGTCCCTTTTCGTTATGTCACACCAATCCTTTCCTCCTCTAAGCTTTCGTCTCTAAAGGAGGTCCTGTCAATCTCAGGCACAAAACGCTATTTCAAGGAAGTTTAAACAACTGCTCCTCTTTTCTTTTCCTGGGCTGTTGCTCTGTTTAACTCACAGGCACAATTTAAATAAATGATCAAAAATTTTGCAGTTGTGTTTCCACAACATTAAAGCAATAAGTGGCTTTGGGACTTCTGGTCACCTGCTTTTCATAAGATATGGAAAGCTAGATGAAGGTGTCCTTGAGGGTGTTTTCAAAAGCTGCAACACCAGAATATTCTCTTGACACAAACTGAGGAAGGGAAAAGACAACAAAAACAACGCTGGATCCACAAGGCAGATCAAAACTGCAGATCAAAACATTTTTCTTCAACATTACAGTGTCCACCTCTTGATTCTTCTCTTGGCTTGCCCTGTGTTTCCAAGCAGACAGTCACATACAGCTTCTAGCTTTAGGAAATGCGTGGCACTAGCAACACAATCATAGTTTCACTGGTCAGATTTTCTGAGAAAGTCAACTGTCAGAGCAGCTGCCCCTAAACACACAGACACAGACACTCATGTGTTCCCAGTGGCTCACATGAGGTAGTGGCCATATGCACTATTGCACCCAGAATAGGCTAAACGTAACAATGAACATGACTGACACAAGAAACAGAAGTAGCACGAAGGAAAAAGATACCTGAAGCCACAGACGGCAAATGCTGCCGAATCTACGGTTTCCCAAAACGTGGGGTTTGCAGCAGTAGAGAGAATGAGAAAGGCTTTTTTATGGTACTGTAGTACACCCTTTGCTCCACACCTGCTGTGTCTTTGCCAAACATAAGCCTTTTATTTGCCTTTTGAACCTGAACTCAGCATTTCTATTGGTATTACTATTGCCTTTCATGTAGAAGGGCTTTTTTCTACAGAACGGTATATATCTTGCTTGTTTCTCCAAAATAAATTCTATAGAGGAATAAGATCTGTGGGGTGTGGTGTGTAAGAGGTCTTGTCAAACTTGTGCCAGAAGCTGAAAATGCTGTCAGGCAGGGAATGCTGGAAGAGATGTTTTCTCATCTCCTTGCAAAGGCTGTTGAAATCAAGGTTGGTCTGGCAGAGTCCTTCTCTGCCCTGCCATGGATTTCTCCTGTCCCTGAAAAAACAGGCCCTGAGTTTCTCATATCCCACACACATATTAACATGCACTTTGACCAAACTCTCAGTATATCTATCCTTGACTGGGAACCACTTCATCTGTGAAAATGGGATAACAATAAGACTTCACATTACAGGATTATTTAGAAATCATAGAATCATAGAATGGTTTGGACAGGAAGGGACCTTAAAGATCATATAGTTCCAACCCACCTGCCATTGGCAGGGACAGCTTGCACCAGGCCAGGCTGCTCAGACCTCTGCAAACCTGGATTTGGTCACTGCCAGGGATGAGATATTCAGAACTTCTCTGGGCAAGCTGCTCCAGTGCCTCACCACCTTCAAAGATAAAATTTATTCGTAACAGATAATCTAAACCCCACCTCTTTCAGTTTGAAGCCATTCACCCATGTCCTGTCATTACATGCCCTTGGAAAAAGTCTCTCTCCATGTTTCCTGTAAGCTCTCTTCAGGTACTGGAAGGCCATAATTAGGTCATCCAGAAGCCTTCTTTTTTCCTGTCAGAACAATCCCAATTCTCTCAGCCTTTCCTCACAGGAGAGGTGCTCCACATGTCTAATCAACTTGTTGCCCCTCCTCAGGACTCTCTCCAACATGTCAATGTCCCTTTTCTGCTGGGGACCCCAGAGCTGGATGCAGCACTCCAGAGGGGTCTCACCAGAGCAGAGGGGCAGAATCCCCTCCCTTGCCCTGCTTGTCACCCTGATTTGGATGCAACCCAGGACACGTTTGGCTCTCTGGGCTGTGAGTGCACATTGCTGGGTCATGTCCAGCCTCTCATCCACCAGCAATCCCAAGTCTTTCTCAGCAGAGCTGCTCTGGACCTCATATTCCCCAGCCTGTGTTGCTACCAGGTATTTTCCTTGGCTGGTCAGGCAGGACTTTCTCTCACTGAAGCTATGCTGACTTTTTTGAATCTCTGTCCCTGTCCTCCATATGCCTTAGCATAACTTCTAGGAGGATCTGTTCCGTGATCTCCCCAGGCTCAGAGGTGAGACCGACAGATTGTTAGCTCCCAGGAAATGAATTAAGGAATTAATCCTCCTTTAGAAATAAATTAATGTTCACCTATGAAAAGTATAGTTAATTTAAAATGAGCTGCACATAAAAAACAACAGAAAAATTATTCCACTGCTAGTGTTGGTAGAGCAGCATTTGAACGAACTTCAGGATTATGCAGAAAATTACACATAATGCTACATGATTGTCAATAAGAAAATAAAGACTGAAAACTACACTTCCATACATTCAAAAAACATATTGTACTGTTCGTACACACAAAGGTGCCATCTGGAGTGTCCTTTTTCTGACTGCAAAATTTTAAATCAGTAGTTGTACATGAGAACTCTCTACAGCTTGCCAAAACCCAAAAGAGGAGATTTTTTTTTTCTAAGTATATCAAGAATTTAAACATTCAGAAAATAAAAACATCATTCATGGTACCACAAAGCAGAACAAGGCTTGGTGTTTGTGAAGAAGATGACCCTAATGGAAAGCTCAGAAATAGCTTCACAAGTAAATCAATCTTACTTCCTCTTGTAATGATAATACATCAGCACATACCATACCTGAGACTTAACCCATTATCATCAATAGAATATTTTGCATTGACTTCTGAAGACCAACCTTGAAAGCAGTGCAATAAGTGGAAAATGAGCAAAAGGTGTTTTAATTGAAGAAAACTTCCTGCCAACAAGATCTACCAAGACAGAGATCTTTAAAATTGTAGTGCTCCTTGGCTGAGATTCTTGCATGAGTCTCACAAATCTTATTCCACAGAGCCATCATTGCCCTGTAATTTAAAAGCAAGTGAAAATCATCATTTAATCAGATCAGAATGTGTTAGTCAGAAGACATGCACATCAAGAAAACAATACATTATAAATCCATTTAGTAGAGCACCCTTCAGGATGATTTGCTCATTTTCAGAGAATACTGTCTCAACAAGAACATTTAGAAGAGCACTTACAGCTCTATTACATGACAGGGATTTTCAACTAGAGTCAGGAGAAATATCATTTAAAAGTACTTCAAACTACTTCATTATTGACATGATGCCCTGGCTACAATATTCCCTCAGACAGTCATTGTCATTAGTGGAACTGCTCTGACATTCTTTGGTATAACTCTCAAGCACAGTTATCCTTTAATTCAGTAACTTACAGAACAACACACCTCTTCTATGAGAGATGGGAAGGAAGAAGAAAATAATCTTCTCCTGCTTCAGTCATTTCATCCCAATGGTTAGCCATAGAGATATGCCTTGCTTGGCAAGTTTCTGTAAAGTGAGAAAGTTGGATTGGTCTCCACAGACTGTGGGTGGGTGGGACACCCACTGAATTTATTAACACAGATTTTTCGCACAGCTACAACACCCTAATTCCTTGTGTTTCACTCACTGAAAGGGTGCACATCAGTGTCTAAAGAGCAAACAGTTCTGAATAGATTTAGAAAACCTGTCTTCTCACCTTTGCTCATGTAAAATATGTTATTCCTGAAGGCAAAGGGGTTTTTGTCTATGACAAAATAGGCATTTCAATTTAATTAGGTCCTTAATTTAGAAGTCAGCTAATCAAAACACATATCAGGTGTCTAGGAATATCTAAACAGGTGGAAACAACAAATTGACATTTCAGAATTATACCACATTTCGTCATGACCATACAAGTCAAATTTACTGGAGGAAAAAAAAAACATTGAAGGGGGTAGAAGGCCCTTACACACATAATGCAGCCAACAAAACTGTACCTGTCATCTGAACACATGCACAGATCCTTCCCATACTAAATAAGAAAAAAAATCAGACTTATTTAAGTCTCTGAATTCCTAGCAGGCAATCTCTTCTAGACTGGACAACCTGTTGTATTTTTGCAAATGGAAAGTGAGAATTCTACATGAAGTAACACTGGGAGCTTCCAAACACCCTTACAGTCACATAATGGTAACTTCCTCCGTGCCTTCCTAGTTACTGCATTTATTTATCAGCCTGGTCCTCAAAGCACAAGTTTATCCCACCAGGAAATAGAGAAGAAAGAAATGAAACAGTTGGTAGAAGAACAGTGTGTTCACCACAATTCAGAAGAAAAAAGCAGGGGGAGGTAGCTCCTTTCTTTCCCAACCTGACACATATAATAAATTGTTTTGATACAGCTCTATATGTGCAGCTGTGTTCATTAGAGTGAACCACCGCAGATCACAACTAAAGTGGCTGGCATGTGAAGATCTTAAATACCAGTAAGAAACCAGCAGTAAGCCATCAAAATGAGTAAAAATTCAAAACCTGAATTGCGTATTAACGAGCAAGGCTTTGTATGCACTACAGAGGGATATGGGATATGTTGGATTTTTTGATAAAAAATTATCCCTCTTCCCAAAGATATTTTTCAATCACTACCTAAATTTGTTTTGGATAATATGATAGTAAAAACACAAACACCTTCAGAATTGTGCCAACAGTAGGTCAACTGTCCTAAGAAAATTATTGCATACAGTGAGACACAAGCATTAATTTTTAAAGGAAATAGCTCATGAAGATAGACTTAAGCACAAAATTCACACTAAATTCACAACTTGCTGAGAGAAATCTGTTCTGGAAAGAAAGTTTACCCTTTAGTAAGACCTTCAACATTTTTTGACCCACTATGCTTCATGCATTCATGTATGCATATTTATCAGCTCTGGAACTAAGTGTTTGTAGCACTTTTAGTTACAGGAATTCAGTAAATGGAGACTATGCTTGGCTGACAGCAAAGTGGGGTCACAGCAAGTCCACACACACATGTAAAAATGTAAACCATGCATCAATCAGGATAACCACTGCTAACTCAAGAGGCCTTCTTGTACTGGCTATATCAGTCATGACCCCATCAAACCATGCCGTTGTTAAAAGAATTTCAACTCTGATGCTGAAATAGCTTCAGCATCAGCATCAAAACTTGTTTGTTTTACATCAAGACTACCTGTAGTTTAAATGTAGGTGTCAGCCTTAAGAGAGAAATTACTGACTAAAATTTGGTGGCCGGATATACATCAGATTGGATTATCAGAATGATCCCTGCTGGCCTTAAAAGCATATTAATTTTTAATTAAAATGATTTTAGATCAAACTCTATCTTCTTTATTGTGCTGCTGCATTAAGATGAATTATCAGATTCTGTTACGCAAAATATTTCAACACAATCTTACAGAATAAGCTGTAAGAGAATATGTCTATAGACAGAAGTAGAAATGTCCTTCATTTCTAAAATTTTATTCACCTTATAAAATATCTCTCTCTCCCAACTTAAGCCTCAGTATTCATAATTCAGTACCCCTAATATTGCACTATACACATGAAAGTGTAAATGAAAAATAGTCTGCTACATGAAATTTCCCAGATGTTTGCAGTTTACTGGGCAATGTATGCTGTTCCTACCTGATGATATCACAGGCAGAGAAAGGGCACTTCCTCTGAAGCAATGCAAATCTCTTACACTGTCCATGGATTTACTAAATGACACAAGGTTCTCAAAATCTCTTATCTGTGAAATCAAACAACGGCATAGTTCTTCAACTAACAAAAAGAATCACAGAGTCACAGAATCACAGAATAATTTGAGTTGGAAGGAACCCTCAAGGACCAATGAGTCCAACTCCTGGCCCTGCACAGGACTATTCCCAAGAATCACACCATGTGCCTGAGAGCATTGTCCAAATATATTGCCACGCGGTCCACCGCGTACTAGGGTCCGGCTCGAGGTTGTGCGGCGATCTGCTCACACGTCCCCTGGCAGTGCTGGGGAGGGAAACTGCCGCTGCAGCTACACCCCTGGCGCAGGGTTCCAGCTGTGGCTAGACGGGTTCTGCCGACTCCTCTGCTGAGCGAGCCTGCCCCTAGCCCGGTGTTCTTTGGCAATTGGCAAGGGCGAAGACCAGAGAGGGGTCTTTGTATGGATATTCAGCTCTTTTATTGCTGGAAGGAGCAGCAGGAGAAAAGCGGCAGGAAGGTGGTGGGAGAGCAGCGGGAGAGGGTCCAGGGGTCCAGAAGCATCTGGGAAGGTCAGCGTGGGGGTCCAGCAGAGCTGAGGAAATCCAGGGACAAAGGCAAAGGTACAGGGAAACAGCGGGACTTTTAAAAGGAAAGGGAGCAGGGGAAACAGCCAACGGGGGTACAGAAATTACAATATAACCAATGAAGAACCAAAGAGTTGTGAATTTTCTAGAACAAACCCATATACAGAACACGGAGTAATGTGCAAACCATCCAATAATAGCAAATATGTAAAATAAAATCAAAAGGAACTCTGGGGTGAAAAAGAAAGTCACCCTGACCAAGGAGAGAGTTTCAAGCCCTGGGATGCTTTACCCCACTATTTCTGAGGCTTGGTGGCTGTGGTCTCAGCCACACACACCGCCACACAAATGTTTCTTGAACTGTGTCAGGCTGGTGCTGTGACCACTTCTCTGGGGAACAGTTCCAGTGCCCAACCACCCTCTAGGTGAAGATCCTTTTTCTAATATGTAACCTAAACCTCCCTTGACACAACTTCAGGCCATTCCCTCAGGTCCTGTCACTGGTCACCAGAGAGAACAGATTGGTGTCTGCCCCTTCTCTTCCCCTCACAAGGGCTGTATTCTGTGCTAGAGCAGAATACTAAGGCCAAAGAATTTTCAAGAACAACTTGTGGAGGATAGTTGAAATATCTCTTAGCATATTGCCCTTTTCCCCACCTATCTTTCTCTATGCACAGTTGCATCTTAATTATTTGCACTTCCCCTCCCATTACCAGTTTTCTGTGTCCCCTGTAACTCATCTTTTCCCTCTGCTTTGTCTCATAGTAGCCAACCTTGTTTGAAACAGGAAACTAATACATTCTGTGGTTCTGTCAGACTTTCAAACCCACAGTACTTAGGTGAATTTTAATTGGTTAACCACAGAATAGACAAAAATCCATTAACGTGTGCATAGTCCTTCTGGATGTAATGCATCATCTAATCAGCTTTTTGCAACCCCAATGACAGCTATGATGATAGCCACTGTGTAGTGAAAGAGCATTAACAGCATTTTACATTTATATTTTTACTGCACCAGAGAATTTTTTAATTTAATTTCAATTCTCATTACATAAGGTCTGATTGAAAGTAACAAACCTAAAAGGAAAGTGATCTCATTTAATTGTAGTACTTGGTTACACTTCATTTTTAAAGGTTGCTTTCACTTTATTTTATATAACTGGTTGGGGGTGTTTTAATGACAAATGGTAAGGGGGTTGCATTTAAAACCCTACTCAGCAACTTGATATGCCTCACTACAGAAAGTGCAAACAGTGAATGAATTATGGACTTCATTTATCTTTTTCTTTTTATCAGCCATGTGTTACATTAAGGAACTCACTTATTCTGAGTGCTCTTGGCCCAACTTCTTTTGGAACTGGCATATGTTACATTGCAGTGACTGATTATTGTGTACTGCTGCAGCACTATGACAAGGGAATGAATAGCAAACAAATAAATATCTCTGGGAAAGGAAGTCCAGAATATCCCCCAGTTTAAAACTAAATACAATAGTGTTTATCACTGAAGACTTGTGAAAAATAGACCAAGAGCATAATGAGAAGCAGCCCGGTCATCAGTACTGTCATTAAAAAAAAAGACCTAAACCTCAACATCCGTATAAAGTGGGTAAAACTACCTTCATTTTGAAGACAATTTTGAAGACATAGAGGTTAAATAAATCAAGTAAGGTGATGTAGAAAGTCAGTGGCAGAGTCAAGAATACAATACCAGATTCCTTACTTTACATGAGTGCTCTTGTCACTGGGACACTGGCCTAAGATAATAAGAGGCTCCAACCAGATAGGAGTTAAGTCACCCCAAAAGTTCTACTTGCAAACAGGGTTTGGAATATGCATTTCAGAGTAAGAAGTGGTTCACATCTGCTCCTGCTCCTGCTCCACGGCTATTGCAAAAGTTGTGATCACTTCCTTCCTCTCCTTTCATTCTTCAGCCTGATAGTTACTTCTTTAGGGATTATTAAATATGGTTGTACTATACATTTCAAAAGGTGGAAAACTCACAGCTTTTTCATTGGGGCATTATACAGTCAAAGATGTTTTCTCCATGTAACTTCTACTACTGTTATACAGCTAATCCATATCCCTCTCTTCCTATCTCGTAAGGCAGAAGAATCATATAAAAAGAATTAGTACTACTAATCTATTAGTGGAAAGGGAGAAGAAGCAGCAGCAAATGGATTGAAAAGCCTACATCCCTCACCCTTTGTGGGAATTGCGATGAAAAAATATGAGCAATAATGGATAACCGAACAGATGGGTTATTATCTTCATTGAAATATGACATTTCCTCAGGTGAATGGCTTTACTGATTGATCAAGATTGGCACTTTGCCCTCAACAGTAGCAGTTCATGAGTGCTCAATTTATTAACAATAGAAAAGAAGGCGTAATACTCATTGAGAATTCTCACCAGCATGTGATGATAGTTCATCTCTCTGAGTCAAGGGAAGAACATACTCTTGAAATTTTTCCAGCACATTTGGGTTTGAAAATACAACCCTCCAAACTAATTTTAAGTCCAGGTTAGATTAAAGTCATCAACAGACTCAGAAGTTGATATAAACAGAAGAATTTAATGTAAACAAAGCATCAGAATCTAAGCAGGGCAGATGCATAGAAAATCACTGAAGATAGTCCTGAAGGAAGAAATGTACCATATATGTACCATATATGAGTTATATACACATAACTTATTAAACCACAGCATGAGTTTCCCAAAATCCGCCAAAAGTATTGTATTTGAAATCAGCCTCGGTTCTCCTTCTTGAAAGCATAGATGAGAGACAGGAAAAGGCAACTTGTTGGACAAGTTAACCATGAGCCAGCACTGTGCCCTTGTGGCCAAGAAGCCCATGGTATCCTGGGATGCATTAGGAAAAGTGTGGCTGGTCCAGGGAGGGGATTCTGACCCTCTACTCTGCACTGATGAGGCCACATCTGAAGAGCTGCATCCAATTCTGGAGTCCACAGTTCAAGAAAGACAAGGAACTATGAGAGAGGGTCCAGCAGAGGGGCACAAAGATGAGTAAGGGACTGGAGTGTCTCCCTTACAAGGAGCAGCTGAGTGAGCTGGGTGTGTTTAGCTGGGAAAAGAATGAGAGGGGATCTTGGCAAAGTTTACAGATATCTTGTAGGCAGATGTCACGTGGATGGGGTCAGACTCTTTTCAGTGTCGGGGCAAGGAGCACAGGAAATCCTATCTGAATATGAGGTCTTTACTATGTGAGTGACTGAGCACTGGAACAGGTAGCCCAGAGAGATTGTGGAGTGTCCTTCTCTGGAGACATTCAAAACCTGTCTGGACATGATCCTGTGCAACCTGCTCTAAGTGAACCTCCTTCCGCATGGGGGTTGGAGTGGATGATTTCCTGAAGTCACTTCCAACCCTGACCATTCTGTGATTACATGAAGGCCATGATATCGGAAATGAAGACCAGAAAACAAAAACTACTTGAATATAAAAAAGAAAAAGAAAACAATACCAGAATGGGGAAACTCTTCCTAAAGGTTACCTCACTCCCAGAAACAGACAGTTCCAGATGGACATATTTGCCCTAAGACTTTACAAAAGTTTGGATGTGGATTGAAATTCTGTGTCACAGTTTGCTTTGATTTTTAACCTGATCAAGGATAATTTCAATCCTTTCTTATTTCTCCACATTGCAAAAACCTTCAGTAGCAATGTTTGAACCAATTTTATCTCCTTAATGGTGTCTACACTGTAACAGCATCCTGGGGCCAAACCTATCACTTCCCACTTAATAAGGGTGGAGAGAAGTGTGGGTCATGTTTCATCAAGACATCTTGTGTAGCATAGCTTTTTTTTTCTATTTGTGTACAAAGAAAGAGACCAATTTTGGAGCTGTTAAACTGGATTTAAAATGCTTTGACATATATTACTTTTTAAATGGGATTAACCTCTCTCTTCAAGCTCCAAAGTCTGAACAAATTATTAAATGTGCCCTACAATTATACCAACAACAAAGAGTTAGAATGCACCAGGTGAAAACTTCAGTGCTGTAGCCTTAGGCAGTGCACAGCTAGACAGGTAGCAGAGAGGAAAAATAGCATGCATAATTATGAAACGAATTAATAGACTCAGCCAGGAAAAAAATTGCCATGCTACCCTAACATGATGCAACAACACATGGCAAGCTCTGGTGCACCAGGTGTAGCATGGGAAAGCCAGAATAGTGGTATTTCTTCAAGAGCAGAAGCCTCAGGGAAGAAATCAGTTTCTCCTCCCATAAACTTGTGTCAGAAACACAGATTGCCAGAAAATTAATCTTTCCTATGCATCTAATTTTTCTCTCTTGCGACAGCAGAAGGAAATTCTGTGGAGGCAGCTAATATTTAAGATTGGTCAGAAAACAATATTTCTTCTGTGTCAAACAGCCAGGGATTTAGAAAGAGTTTTCCTTGTACATTAAGAAAAGCTGTAGATTTTTAATTCTTTTAGGAGGGGAGACGGTTTGCATTTTACATTTTCTTGTTGTTACCTTTCTGATGGAAAAGGTAACTTCCTCAAAACTTCCTCAATACTTCCTCAAAACATCCAACTGTTTGTAGAATAGGTCAGCTCCATGGATTTGTGAGAACTTCAGGGTTTAGGTCAATGTCCTAAGGATCAAGTTACTGTCCACATTGTCAAGAATTTGTCATTCACTGTTCTATTTTGCTCTGACCCAAACTCCACATCAGAAATTTTTGTGAGTAAAGAAGTTGGTCAGAACACATGTATTTCTATGAACTTCAATTTTTCACCAAGTTCATTAAAAAAAAAAAAAAAAAAGATATTTTGATGAAAACTTCTTTCTCAGTCTTTACATGAACCGAAATTCTTCATTTTTAGTAGCTACAAGAAAAATCTCTGCCCTCACCAACATCCATGTGCCTGCCAGGCCATCTCCAGACAAATCAGAACAAAGCAGGGCAAAGGCTATCACTGCCTTGAAAATATATATCCATGCCTTTATTTTTTCCTGCTGTTGCTGCTAGAGACAAATGATCTCAAGAGCTGTATTTCTTCAAAGCAGGATGAAATTATCTTCTTGAAAACAACAGAACAGAATAACTTTAAGGGAAATAAATACCAAACATAACCTCTGTGTCACCTCCTTTAGCATTTTCTGATTTCTTCCTTTGAGCTTCCCAAGCTTTGCCCTCTCTTTCCTACTCCTGCCCAAAAACGTTGCTGTACTTTTCACACCCTTACACATTTAGCCTCACAAGAAGGCTATGTTTATCTCTGTTTTAAAAATGGCTAGCAGGCTGTGACAAAAAACACACGAACAAGCAGAAAAAAACAAACAAACAAACAAACAAACAAACATAAAGCCAGAATTTCTGTAATATCCAAGCAACACAACACAACACACCACCTTTCATAGCTAAGTTGGTTAACAACCCCCTCCTCAGCAACCCATGTCCACAGGCACAAACTCACACATGCTGCATGGCCTCTCCACTGACTGTCTCTGAAGATGAAAAAGCATCTGAGGCCACAGCCCTGACTGGCACCCCTACCTGAAGGTGGGCCTTCAGGCAGGAAGCAGAAAGGGAGGGAAGATCTTATGCATCTGTGCAGGGATGAAAAGAGCTGGGAAAAACTCAGTGACCCTGGATCCAACAGACTGCAGGAGTGGCAGGATCCTCTAAGCACAAGTACATTTGTTCACACCTGCCTGCCTGCTATTGCTAGGGTACTAAGACCCCACCATTTTAAAACTATCCACAACATATTTCATATCTGTAAACAACTTATTCTGCAACAACTTAATGAATAGGCTCTTGGGTGGATGAATCACGTGAGAGGCACCAACACACTGTAACAAAAGACCTAGAAGTCTGTGCTTGCAAACTACTCTTCCAGCCAAAAATGTTTCATATTTTTTTCTAGCACTCAGAAAATAAAATAATTTGGCACTGGTGAGATGATAGAGTTACTCCATTAGCTCAAAGTGGTAGGAATTAAGCTGTGCATATGATCTACGAGACAGTTACATATCTTTTATAGAAATGAGACCATATCAAACATTAATTGCTCAACAAAGGTAGTGAAAAATGAAAACAGTTATTTCACATAGTTTCAGGAATCTCTCAACAGAAATTGATCTGATAAGGTTCACATTCCTGTTAGTAGGCTACTATGTGATAGGTGTTACGTGGAGCATAATCAAACCAATGTCTGGAAAAAAATACTCTTCATTTCAAAATTCAATTGCAAAACTGAATATGTTTCATGTTCAGGCTTCACAGTAGTTTATTCTGTGAGGAGTGTAATATTAGCTGGTAAAATGCTAGGCTTTGAAAGTATCTGTAGTTGATATAAATAAGGATGAAAGAAAATTTTCTAAGGAAACAAAAAGTTCCAGTCATCAAATAAAAAAATAAAGAAAAATAAACAGTATCACAGTGTAATGACTGACTGCCCAATTTTAAGATTCAGTTATAGTACAGGAATAAAAATTACCAGTGAAGAGTCCTATGATATTCATATGAAGATATTTGATTTTACACATTATTGGCATATCTTTATCATTATCTAGGCAGCAGTCCCCTAGAAAAAAAAATTGCTAGTGGAAAAAGGTCTTCACTTGAAAATAAATTGTTCATTGTGGATTGTTTCTTCAGATGAAATTTCCGTTTTGAACAACAGATTTCATTCTCTCTCATTTTCCCACATACTTTTCTCCACTTCCTGAAAAAAAGAAAAATGTTTTCCCCCTTTTCACACAAGAAAATATATAAAGTCAAGATTGTTTATTACCTGATGTACTAATTTGAAAATGAAACAAAGGAATATATTTTTACAACAATAAATTTCCAGTATGTTTACCCCTTGCATAAACAAACAGAACTGGAGTTTACAAGAAATATTAAAGTTAATTTAAATTGCAAATCTGACCTTATTAAAATGGCTTTGCAGAGAGCTATAAACAAACAGTATGCGAGCTGGTAATGTAGCCAAAATAACACATTCTCAACTAGCATTATAATTAAAGCAGAAAAAATATTGTTTTCAAAGTTCCGAAAATCTCAGAATGGGAAGAAGCGTAACAAAAATGTTATAAGGAAATCTTAGGCTTGGGGGGACAAGTGTTCCAGTTGGATTTCTCTTTTAAGAATTCTTGAGACATTTATTCTTTCAAACTCAAAACAAATTCTGATTAACAGCTGGGAAAAGATATGTTATTAAGCACTTACTAATTTAATGTGTTTTGAATACTTTTCTACTGCAACTACGACATTGCTTCTTAATATTTGAAGCACAACCATTAAGATTTACTACGTCTTCTGTGAGAATAAAAATGGAGCAATTAAGACTGTGCTTGTATCTGAAATGGATGTGGAGAGCCAATAAATTTCAGAATTAAAAGCCAACAGATAAGCCTGGCTGCTTACTTGGTTTATGGAAAATCTATACCTGAAAGTCTATTTAAACCAGCGTAACATTAGCAAGCAAATTGTTTCCTCTTACTTAGAAAAATAATACAGGTTGCAGAAAACCAGGAAAACTAGATGGAGCAGAGGTGAAACTCAACAGGATATTCTGACCAACCCAAAAGTTTTACATGATTGTGGCTCTTTGGTACAGCTTCCATGGATTTTGGTAAGTGGAAAGGAGTACCAGCTCTCCGTGTGTAGGTGTTTTCTGATCACAAAGGTGTCTTCACTCATGTTCATGTCAGAAGGGTTTGTTTGTACATTTACTTTACTGAAGTTGGTCTAAAGTAAATTTATTAAGTTGGTTACTTATTGCCAAGAGTACATTGTCATTTGGACTTGGTGCATCCAAACACAAAATAGTCAAGGACAATTTTGCTGATAGAAAAGGACTAAACCAAATAATAAAATGGACAGTGATCCTCTAAGGCTACTTTAGAGAGGGATGCAAAGCAGAGATTCTCTTTCTTTCAGTATCTATGCTGTAATTGTTGGGATTTTGTAAGACTGGGTTTGATTGCCAAATTGCTTTCTGGTCTAAGTGGAGTATACAGGTAGGAAACAGCAGTGCACAGAGTCAAGGTCCTGTTTCTCATGGCTTCACAACCACTAAACCTGCTAAAGATCTACAACAAGAAGAAACACACATTTCTTCAGTATCTAGAGCTGTGCCTGAAAAGCACCACATAGCCTCTGATGAAAACTTTTCAGTACTTCTTACTGCAGCAAAAGTATCAGCAATTCTTTGCAGGGCCTTCTTTCATGTCAGGGTGGTGCCTAATGTGAGTATGTATGGCTACTCATGTCTGTCTCTGGGCTTTGAGGCATTTTTTGGATCTCCATGGAAGAGTTACATGAGACTTCTCCCTTTCACTGCCTCTGCTCAGTATGGAAATGTCAGGATCCCATCCATTTGCAGCAGGTCGGTGCTTTCTGCATCGACATGGACTAATTGCAAATTCAAAACAGGAAAAGATTAATCAGAAAAAGATAAGCAAACTGTTTGAAATCTTGAAAAATGTTAGCAAACCTGGTACAGATTCTGGATTAGACTTTTGGCAGGTCTGTCTGTTTGCAAAAGAATTCCCAAAATTAATTTCTTTATGTGCTGCTGGACTCTGAAAGACAGTAACCAAAGTTTTTGTGTGGATCATTCTTTTTACAGGGTGGTTATTTTGGCTAAAAACCTCCTGGCTTCAATCATCAGCTCTATTTACCACCAAAACAAAAAATGAGCCATTTCCCTGCAAAAGAAGGTTAGAGGCAGGCTAGAGCAGGGAGGCAGTTGTGCTAGAAGCTGTAGGGTTGCAAAGATATTATTTAACATAAGCAAGGGGCTTTTTCCCCATGACCCTTCTGGGTTTAAGCTTCAAATCTCCCATCACCTTTATGCAAATACTGAAAACCTGGGTTTGTAAGATTCTATGGATATGATGAATGTGCATCTGCTTTCTCTAGTCACTGTATGCAGAATGTGAACCTACTCCAGCTGAGCCTAGAGCCTGATCCCTCAGTGAGAGGCTCCAGTTGAATCACGAGCTAAGTGTCCTGGCATGTAGTCAATCCCAGCCTGCAGTTCCACTGGACTGTCTTTCAGGACCCTCCATCAATGCTCTCTTCCACCTCACCAATTACTGCACTATGAGATGTTGGCCTAAAGGCTTGGGCAATTGGACTGCATCAAGCTTTTGGTTACTTCCAGCAAAAAAACCCATCAGGAATCACAGTTTGGTGAGATGCATCATCTATATAACAGTATAGCAAGATCAAACAAAGTTTCAGAGTGCTAGCAGTGAGTTCAAAAATTTGAGTATGCACCTTGTGACAAAGGAGCTGAGACTCCTGCCTACTTCCTAATACTTTAAAATCTTCCTGGGTATTCCTCTCCATCTCAAAAACAGTCTTCAGCTCCTATTAGATTCTGAACAAATATAGTCTCCTTTTTAGATCATGAATGAAGCAAAAGAATTATAATTTAGAACAGAACCCCCCTTCCACCAATCCTTTGACTGAGAAAGCAGAGAGCAGCAGGCGTAGACCAGTGCCAGACATGCAGGAATGTGATCCATGTGGGGACAGATCCAGGGACTGGAATGAAGAGGAAATGAGATATGAGCCAAACCCTCAGCCAAGGAAGTGCTACCTACATCTGTATCATTCTTATAAGAGAAATGCAGCCTAAGAGAGTATTTCCCATACAGCAGATGGAATGATTGTCATGGAAGATACTATGTTTTAGGGTATGACGTTACTAAAAGAAGCCATCACACATCTTTAGTTCCCTTCACACCTTTTGTTGCTACTTGTTACCAGATGAATGCGATGTAGCCCAAGCAGGACCATTAAAAATACACAGCCAAAATTAATTCCACCTTTTTGAGTGGAAAAAAAAGAGTTCAAAATTAGAACTGCAGGTATGGCAGACATGAATACATGAATCAACATGTACTCTGTCACACCAAGAAGGTTCTCAAAGACTTAAAATGCTATCAGTATTATCTAGACAGCTCTGATTACAAGTCATGTAACTAGTGTGAAGTAGACCACCGTATCAGTGCAAATATCTGAATTCTATTTCAGTTTCCCAATAAAGTTGATCTCATTCTAGAATGGGGATTTTCACATGGGAAAAAGGGAAGATAGATGTTCCCGGGCTGGTAACTTCCATTGATTGTTTCCATTTGTCAGTGTGAAAATCAGTCAAACAGCAACAAAAGATTTCCTTTTCATGGTTTTCCTGCAGCTGAAAAATTACTCCTCCTTCCAAGCAGGATGTCCAACAGATTAAAAAACAGTATAAATTTTCCCTCAGTCACAGATAACATTTATATTGCCAACTATCAGAGCAGAGAGCACAACTGTTTTCTGAGCTGTTGCAGACCACTGAATGGGGGTACACACGTCATGATTAGGGTCATGCAAGTTAGGCCATATGATGGTTATCAGTGAGGTCATAAAGAAGGAAAGAGAAAGATGTTGAAGTCAGGGTCTCAGAGGTGAGAGACTTCTGAAGGGTGATTTCATTTGCCAGCTCACATTTGGCCCTCTCCTCTATCAGCCTCATGACTGATTCCCAGATCTGAAGTCCTTCCTCTGTTCTGCAGCTGGTCTCCCTGCTCAACCTACATCAGATTTCTGCTCCACCTGACCCCCAGCAGCCTGTCTGAGAGTCACAGAGAGTTCATAGGTGGAATCACACAGCATAGATGTGACTGGAGAATGTTTTATGAGAATAGCAAGTAGGTGAGTAATTGGTCACTTGAAAGAAATACAAGCCAATGGAGAATGCTCAGAGAGATTCAGAATTGCAGTTTAAAGCCATAATTACTTGTGCCCTGGGCATGGAAAATGAATTATTGCCTTCCTCTTGCAGCAGTCTTTTATACATATTAGAGGATCAAACAGCGACACATTAATTTTTTTCATCACAACCCATGTTTCTCTAGCCTTTTGATTATTTTCATTGCTCTTCAATTACATTCACATATTTCTTTGCAAACACACAATTTACACTAATAATAGGCAGCAGATGGGATGACCAAATCCTCCAAACTGGAAAAAGAGAACAGCTCTCAAAAAAGACTGAATGTGCTACTTAGACCGCAAGTTTAAGGGAGGGAACTGTTTCTACTGTCAGCAGGTACAACAATACATAACAAACCTCTATGGACTCTTTTCTTGAATATTCCATAAAGTAATTCATCTGAAGCAGAGAGACAGATGAGAACTCTGTAAATAAGGAAAAAAACTACAAGATATTGTACTTGGAGCCAATTGAATGGAATAGACTAGACTAGACTAGAATAGAATAGAACAGAATGGAATAGAGTATTTCAGTTGGAAGGGACTTACAACAATCATCTAGTCCAACTCTCTAGCCAGTTCAGGGCTGACCAAAAGTTAAAGGAAATTGTTAAGGGCATTGTCCAAATGCCTCTTAAACACTGTCAGGCTTAGGGCTTCAAGCACCTGAATTATGGGACCAACGGTACCCATACTTTAAGCAAATTATATAAGATCTGTCTGCAAGAAGAAAGAACCCCCTAAAGCATTTGACATCCTCACAAACCTATGTGTGGGCTCACGACTCTGGAAACGAGTCCATTGCATGAACCCAAAGTGGCACATAACTGGCATTCAGATGTCCCTGGAGATACATTTAAATCCTGTCTTTAACTTATAAAACTGTTACCACCTCCACTATTCTAAACCTTTCCCCACAAGGCACTGCCTGGCTCTGAGGCAGGATGAGTGAAACCAGCTGTACGGTTTGCCCTGCATACTAACACCGCTTCTGAGACAAAAACCCTGCAAGCACTATCAAACAGACGTCTCTGAGCACCTCTCATGCCGTGTGCTGTCTGTCCTACAAGCTTCTTTGTATTTGCAGGGATCTGGAGGAGTCAGGGAAATGCTGTTTTTCCTCCCCAGTGCTTCCCTCTCCTCCTTAGATTTAATAATAATAGTAATTCACTGTCAGCATGTACAAGCACACAGGTTAAAAAACCTCTGAATGTTAAACTCTGCAGAGAAGTAAATTTTTTGGACTATATTCTTTATTCTTATTAGGTTACAAATCTTCTGCATACTCCTTTCCTACTCTCCAATCCCCTTCATGCTGCCCCTATACCAGACTGATATCAGAAGAGAAGGGAAAGAACAAAATCAAATTTCTAAAATGAACTAGAAAGTACATTGCATTGCTGCAAAGCACATTTTGCAGAGAGCACTGAAAGCAATTTGAACCACAGGAAAAAAAAGATCCTAAATCATGGCAATGAAATGCAAAGATTCATCACTGTGAGATTATATACATGACATGCCAAAAATGAGCTGAAAAATTACATTCAGAAGCAGCCACACAATAACTCTGACCTTTTCTCTGTTACTGCATTAGATAATTATCAGACCAGGAAAGGGATCAAGTAACACACAAAGGAGGCAATGCAATGCTCACAGATTTTTGCTTCTTACTTCATTGGGTGGTCTGAATTCAGTCAGTTTTTAATCAGCAAACAGAAGTCAATTGTTAAAAGCTAAACGATAATATTCTGCTAGTCTGTAGCCCACAACAAATGAAAATATCAGCAGAAAGAAAATGTATCTTACTATGAAACTGATTATCAGTCCTTAATAGAACTGGAAATATACTGAAGGTACAGTACACATATACTGAAGGTACAGTACATATATCCTGTATGGCAGTTAGCATATCATGCACATTGCTGTGGAAACACGTTGTTATTTGCGTGGAAACTCTTAGAAAACCCAAGGGATCTCTTGCAAAAAGCAACAGTTAAATCCTTTCATCTCTATAGCTGAATTAAGTATGAATCTCCCCAAGACAAGCCTTTGACATCGAAGAAAGGAGGCTCACCTGTAAAAGGGAGAGGCATAGACCAGTAAGGAGATTTACTTTTGTCTGAGTCCCCCAAGTACCAGGACAAGTTCTGGTATCTTGTGACTAGCAAAGCAAAATGTGACAGCTTTAAGATGCTTTGAGGTAAGAAAGGTGATGGAAGTCTGATTGTGATTGACTTAGACAAATACTAAATATTAGGCAAATAATTATTGTTTGATAAATAAAGCAATAGCTCAGGTTCTGAAATAAAACCAAGCTGTCACATGCTCATTTTGTGGAGAAAAACTGACTCAATAATAGCCTCAGAGGGCTGGAGAGTTCAGTGAGGAGTAAAACACTAGGACAGACTGACCCAGAGGGCTGTCTGGCAATGAACCCACAAAGTCAGCTCAGATTTGATGGTCAGCAGGAGGGTGAGTGGGACATGATGTTTCTCTTCACAAGGAGTATGTGGAAAAGGTTAGTGCTAAGCACTGTTTTAATAGAGAGAGAGCTAACAGGTGTGGATTTGACATTTCTGATTATAGAGCCAGGAAGAGAAGCTTCCTTTGGGAGAGCCAGTGGGAATTTCAGGCAGTGAGAGCTAAACGTTTCACAAGCCCATCGGGCAAATATTTGAAAGAAAAATGACACGATAAATGTGCCATTTTATAGCCTCAGCTAATGAGCAGGATTCAGTACCTACAGCTCTAACATAATTGAAAAGCTGAGCATTACTGAACCTATTTCTCATCAACATAGATGTTTCATCCTTGAGTTTAATCTCCTTCCCTCACTTTTTCCACTTTTGATCTCCCAAAAGTATTTCCCCTTTTGCTAGGCTGCTGAATTCTGTTTTCTGTAAAAAGCAGGACTATTAACTGGAATAATTCTCTCTGGAATTTACTTCTGTTCTTTGTTTTGATGGGTAAACACCAAGTCCCACTGACTTTTCCCCCTGTCTTCTGTGGTGATATTAAACATACGTATTGTTTTTACCAGACCTATCAAAAGCTAAAAAAAAAATAATTTTCGTACAGATTTGGCGATAATCCTATTTAGAATAAAAATAGATATATAGGTAGAGTAGACAGGCTAAAGCAGAAGACAAAAGAGCAAGGCATCAGTGTGATGTAATATAATTGTTATAGCTTGACAAGGACCGAAGTGCTGTTCATCCCCAATCACTTCTGCAAATCCACATGAGTTGTGGATGCTCAACCTACATATTTCATTGATTCTACAAATAACTTCTGATCGAATTTGACCAAATTTTTTAAAGCTCTCAAGATTTCCCTGTCACTCTGATATCACAGGGCAGTGTTACCTGAAAAGGCTAGCCCAGAAACTGAGACTAGTTAGGAGTAAGGGAATAAAAGGTGGGTATTTATTTGAAAGGCCTTCAAAGGTACATTTAGGGCAGAAAAAGCCCCCCGGGGCATCACCCAAAATGGACAACAAGTCACGAGTTCTCCACACCTTTATAGGTTTGGTTCATTTGCATATCAGCATAAATTCACCAATTAAAACTTTGCAATTTCCCCCTAGCTCCCTTAGCTCGCTCCCCCCACCCCCCCTAGAAGCTTGGGCCTGGGCAGTCTAAGTGTCCTTGAAGAGCAAGCACAGAGAGGCACAGAGAACAGCAACTAACAGGCTATAAAGCATACACGCCAGGCAATACAGAATGTGAAAAATAGAAGGGTTAAAACCTAAGTCAACAGCAGAACAGCAACTGCTGCTCAGTTCCTGTAAAAGGGAGGTCAAGAAGACTCTTGAGAAAAAGTGTCTTCATGTCAAAATCCTGAAAATGAAGAATCCTTCATTAGAGAACCAGATCTTACCTCTTCAGTTATGACTGTTCTAGAATCACTAGAGCCCTGCTCATCGCTTCCTTAGCCCTTTGCTTGAAGGAAGTCTCCAGCCAAATCAGAAAACCTAATCTTAATATTCCCAGCACTGACAGAGATAGAAAAATAAATTTAGGGAAAATGTTACTTTTTTCTTCTTGATAAAAACTTTTGTTTCTGCCCTCAGATAAAGACATGAAAAAGAGGAGAAACCTGATTCTGACTAAATAATTGAATCAAAGGTCTATGGCAAAAGGATGAGAAGGATAGAGAAGGCAGACATTCTTTTTCTCCCTCTGTGCTGAGTCACCTGCTGCCATGAAGAGCAAGTGAAATTGTTTCACCCTGAAGTGGGTGGATGGTTTCTGTAGTTTTGAACAAAGCATCAGAAAGAATTTAGCATATATCAAATTGTAATCCAGTACCTGTATTAAATAGGCCCTACTCACCCCACCCATTGCTGGAACACAGCCACATCACACAGATAATGATGAAGAAGTTTGTGTAGCTATAACCAAGAATCAGGACAGGTAAACAGAACACATTGAACATTATTACAGGTTACAGGGCTCAGAGCCTTAGTGTTGCAAAGCCTGACACTGCCTAATCAAGCCCTACAAATAATCACGCCTTATCTAACACCAAATCTGACAGTTATTGAGGAGGTACAATGTATCCTAACATCTCTGTGTGCTTTTGCTGGTACACAGGCCAGTGAGAGAAATCTCCCCCTCAGTGGCCTACAGCATCCTGGCTTTCCCTCAGAGGTTTCCTGTCCGAGTTTTGGCCAGCTTATGAAGACTGATGAGCTCAGGGTCCCCAGGTACTGGTGCTCTAGGCATATTCTGAGGTATTCAAAGGCACTTGATTTCACCCTCAGATGACTCCACCAGCTGACACAGGAGAAACTGTGGTTGGGCTGCACTATACAAGGAAAGCTGTTCTAGCACTGTCTAAGGAAAAATCGCACTCCTGTAAATCTACACTGTTCTTTCAGAATGGTGTTTTTGGTGATTAGTATCCAAAGAACCCAGTCACTTCCTTAAGCAAAGCACACTCCAGGAAGCATACTGCCCCAAAGAACCCGTTTCTACAAAAGCCCAGACTAGGAGCACGGAATACAGTCACATCTGCAGAACTGAAGCAAAAGGGATTTACTAAGTGTTGTGCAGAAAGTCTGTGGCCAAGACCAGATGCTTTGAGACCTGTCAATCTAACAGCTAAGACATAAGATGCTACTTCCTTTGCAAGACCAGCCCTGACAAGCTTTTACCTTGATTTTGAGCCTTTCAGTTCACTTCACTTTCACTGCTAAAAGTAGTACTGACTGTCCCAGGAGAAGGGATATATTTCCTTGCCTCTTTGAGGTGCCATGGCAATTAACATGGGTATAACTTTTTAGGAAGCTACAGAAATTGAAGGCACTGTAGAAGTTCAAAGCAATATTATTATATGGCTCAGAAAATGACACAATATGCTGACAGAAATTATGCAGTATACTGCTTAATAAACTTACAGCCAGCATAGTAAAAATTCTGTCAGTAATAAACTCCTTTCCCAGTTGACTGCAGACCTGTGTTGCCAAAAATTATCACATCTTTGCAGGTCCTATAACACTCCACCTTCATACTCAGTAAAATGGTACCCCAATGACATTGACAGCCATATTATTTATTATCCCAGTAATGAAAAATACAAATAATTGACCTTGGAATTTTTGAGCTTACTCCTAAATTGACCCATTAAAAAAGTAATAATATTTTATGCACACTTAGATGAATGTGTTTCCATCTAAGTGAGTATGCCATCAAGATATGGACCTGCCTGTATTTAATATCTTGGAGGTAACCTTTATTCCCCTTTACATTTCTCTTCCTTACTACCCCAGATGTAACTTGTGCTATGTCTTACTGCAGAATCACCTGGGCAATCTGTTCTGGTGTCCCTGCCTGGCCTAAAATGTAACCAAGATACATCCAGAAGGCTTAAAAATAATACAAAACAACAATAAAGCATTAGTCCATATTTTTTCACTTTTAGCATGATGTCAGCTTTTCCTATTATTTTAAAAAGTAGTCGTGAAACACACATTTGGGTACATGGGTGTTTTGGGAGAATAAGCATGCCACCACACATGCCAATGGCCAATAATATGCATGGGACCATTTTGAAAGGCCTCTGATTTACTTCCTGTTAGGCATAAATGATCTGGACATTGATTATCTGATCAAAAACATCATCTTGGCTGTCAGTACTTTCTAAATGGAGAACAACACAATCAGAGAGTAATTTGTAAATAACAGAGAGAAAGCTGTTCACATAAACAGATCGATGGAAAAATGCAGAAAGAGAATGGAGCCTCTTGACAGATTACTCATAAAAACAACTTATTAGAATTCATTAAATAAGCATTACCAGTTTACCAGCTTTTACTATCACACTGCAGCAGATGACAGACTTCAGAAGACATGCCTCAGTAGTCTGAGCATAACGTGTTTGAAGTATTTGAATGCCCATGAACTACTGGTTTGAATCCAGGCATAAGGCATAACATTTTGTCCATTTATGGGTGATAGGCCACATATTGAGTCCTTACTGAATACAGATAAGACTTGGAAAGCAGTCTCCCCTGCCAGGATAGTAACAATCACATATTAGCTTTTCATTAAAGGAAAAGAATTAGTCAACAGTGTCCTTGGCCGGTCTTCTCAAGTCCAGCACGAGCATGCTACACATGACTGACATCTTTCTGCTCATTGCAAAGCTTTGGAGAGTGGGTTTTTATTTTACACACATTTCTGTTTCTGTGTAGTCGCTTGCCTTGTCACACTGATCTGAAAGCTTAGTGCAGACCTTAAAAGCTACAGGTTCTGACTTGCCATTACTAACATCACTAAGGGAGAAAGAGTTAGTTTGCTATTGCCAACCAAATCAAAAGATAAGCCATAAGCCAAATTCAGCTGAATTCTAAAATACATCCCACAGTCAAAACAAGGGACATGCAGATATTATAGGGGGGAGGGGGAAGAGGAGAGAGGAGCCCCTAGGACCCTCTCCCACCATGGCTGAGTTCTCTAGTCTCTACAAATAATTTCTATTTCAAAGGCTGTTGATGCTCTGTGATTTTCAGAGAGTAGGGTATGACAACAGAGAACTTGTCACATCCACAGGTGGGACATCCAGATTTAAGAGAAAGCTGCTGTCTGCACCCTTTAATTCAAACTCAGTGGGGCAGGTGGTGCTGACCCTACCTGTAACTAGCCAAAGCTGAGTGCCAGAATATGCCTGGTCAAACTGTGTAAGTGGGGACTGTAATTCATCACAGGGTACCAACTGTGCAGATAGAAGGATGCTATCACCAATGCTAGAGCCATAGATCTGTACCTGAATCCTACCAAAAGGTTTAAACATCATTCTGATGAAATTCTACTTTTTGCATTTGCTATGAGAGAGTACTCATGATTTGGAACTGACTCAGAAAATAATTATTGTGTGAAATACAAAAATTCTAAGATCAGCCTGATTCCTTCTTCCACTAAAATTTGTTTATGAACCATTAAAAAAAAGCATAAAAAAATAAAATAAAGGATAGCTGAGCAAGTCATTTGACAATACATATAATGAAGAGGGGAGTGCTTTTCCAACACAATAATGTCTTAAGAACACCACAGATTCATTGTAGTGTGGAAACATCTAAATTCTTATGATGTACTTACAGTGCTATTACCCTGTGATACATCTTTTAAGAATGTGATGACCAAATGCCACAAGGTCTTCTCAGAAACGTAGCACAGACCTAATAAATACATAAATAATCCAACTTTTTTTTTGACATTTATTGACTTCCCAGGGGCTCATGGAATATGAAAGACTGGAATTTTAAGCAGTATTGCCTTATATAGTTGAAAGGCAAAAGATGGAAGGACTTTGTTTACCCCTAGACTGAGATGCAAAAAGAATATGAGAAGCTGAAAGTGGAAGGAGAACAATGCTACTGAGCTTGTTCTGAAGCCAGAGATAATACAGGTGTATATCTCTGATACAGACAGCAGAGAGCCCAAAAGTTAAATCTCAGCTGTCAGAGTAAGCTAGGGTTGGTGTTTAATATTCCTATTCCATGAAAGAAACAAGAATTTAAGGTTGAGCACAGTTCAAGATGCCTTCTCATGTCACAGAACCAGAGATTTTTCCCTTGTCCAGTCTATTAAGATATGGATACTCCTAGAATCATTCAGTGCAGAAACAGGAAAAAGAGTTTTTACCCACTACAACTTGACCTTCCCCTCCCACTCACCCCCCTCATACCAAACAGTGGTAAATTGGAAACACATTTTGTCATTATTCAGATATTTAGTCTTTCTACGAGATGCTTCCAAGTGTGGTTTATGAAGATATTCAGTTTGGAAAAGAATGAAGGTTCTGAGGAGGATTTTATGAAGCAAAACAAGTTTTATTGGTGATAGCTGATCCAATATTGTGCTATTTGCTTGAAATGTATTGTTGCTGTAAGCAACACACTGAACTGCAAAACTATAACTGCAAATAGTTTATATGTCTGTGTGTGTACACATGAGCAACAAAGCAGAATGCAAAGACAATGGAGTAGCTCAAACTAATTCAGCTATCATGCTTGCAGAGCTTGATTTACTGTTTTTAATAGGGTGTCCTCTCTATGCTGGATCTGTCTTAAGCATCATTAAAATACTAAAATTTGTTGCCAGCTAAGAACATACATATGTTTTTACAACAGCTCATTTCAAATATCATAACTCATCTGACAACAATTGCAAACCAGCATAGATGAGACTGAGTCCAGAGTAAAGCCTCATGTATCTCCCCAAAATAGCAGTCAACCTCAGCATTACTGAAAAATAGACTGTCAGTTTAATTTCCAGGACTAAAGCACAGAGAACAAGGGTTTAAATTCAGATCCACTGCCAGGCTGTGCGTTGCTCTGGTGTGAGCTCTTCTTTCCTCTATCTGAAAAATCCTGCTCTGCTGTGGAGTGGTAATATATCCTTTTAAAATCAGCATTATGAAGAGCTCCCCATGTCTATCAAGAAATATGCATAGAAAGTACTGAAGTCAAGGTTGGAGTCATTTTTTTGGAACATTTTGTTGAACCTAAGACAAGGAGGCGTGACAGATGGACCCACTTGATTCAAGAAAGAATCACACTGAAAAATTTTACTCTTTTTAAGTTCTTACGCTCCTTAAGCATAAGAACATCCAGAAAAATTATTAGACCTTTCATATTACTTTTGCACATTTTTTGTGAACGTAATGAATCAAATGTGGCTTCTCAATCTGAATTCCTCTAGAATTAAAAACCTGACATGTATGCAAACAAGAGAAGCTCAAAGAAAGAGGTCACTGAAGCTACAGGTATACTGCACATGATAACGTCATAACCACAATGAAAAATACCACTGCCTTGATATCCTCTCCTCTCCCATTCCAGCCATAGGCACACATGACAGGTACCCGGTATCATGCCCAAGAGGATGAAATGAGATGGCTTTGAAAGTTACCCCTTGGCGAGTCTTTTTTGCTCTTGCAGTAGTCTTGAAAACATCAAAAGGAATGCATTTTTATCCCTTTGCTACCTCATCAGGTACTTGTTAAACACAATCATTAAGTTGTGAGAAGCTCATTCTGGTTTCCTCAGTCTCCTCATTTTTCCAGACTGCCTTGAAAGAAGCTAGGAAGAAATCAGAACCATGTGTCATTGTTGTCACCAAGTGGAATTTTTCCCTCGAATTTTCCAAGATTAATTTTTTTCCATAACAAAGACACGTTTTGTCACAGGCCAGAAATCCCATTTTTCCATGACAGTTATAAATATGTGAATAAATAAAATATGAAAAAGAAGCCTTATCATTACATACATCGAAATTAAATGAAATATTTAGCCATACTTCACACAACAGACAAATACCTCTTGGATCACACAAGCACAATTCTCTTCCTGAAGAAGCCCCAGCACCCAGTGCTCAGCTTAAACCTTTTTGTGTGCATAACAACTGAACTTTCGTGTCTCAATTTTTGTGTTGCCATGACCAGGTTTTAGTATTCCAGGTCTCCACAGTAAATTCCATTATAGAATGTTAACTTTCTATAAAGCAAGCTATTATTTCCAGGGGAGGAGAGGAGTGGGGAATTTTAAAAGGCAAGAGTATTCTTGTATTTGTTCTCTCATGTACAATCATATTTTTCATTTGTGATAGCACTTTTATCAATATATTTCAAGACTGTAAAATTGGAACAATGTCACTGGCACACTATTTTACAGACAGGGAATCTCAGACACAGAAACTCATGTCAGTGGCTATACAAGATTTTTACTTTAGGACTGGTGTCAAGACTGGGTAATTCAGTAATTCACAAACACCCCAATTTCAGGTACTCAAGCATTTTTTTAATTCAATATTAGAACTCTACCATTGGGCTGACAATACTTGTGTGTTAGGCCAGCACTCCACGGGAGTATCAGCAGTACTAAAATCTACTCACAGCTTAAGACGATGTCATTCTGTCCCCTTGGTCTTGGTCTACCTCTCAAACTTCCTTAGTCAACTGAGTTACCTTCTTATCTCTTCACCAAGTGAGTTGTAAGGACAGATTGCACAAATGAAGAAATCATTTCCAAATCAGAAATCTACACCAAACTGATGTGCAGAAGGGCTTACTACCCTCAGCTCCTGCTGAAGGTCACCCCAACTTCACTCCCTCTGGGAGTTAGCTCCATTCCCTCACTTAAAACCGCCTAAAACTAGCAGAGAGTTGCTGCTCAGCTAGCTATTCCCGGGAACCCTGCCAACCTCCCTTGACCCACAGGCTGGCACAAGCCCTATGCTTGATGTGGTGTTTTCCACATTACAGTCCTCAGAAGACTGTGCTCTGCCAAGCGCTGTGTACGGCTCTCTGAGGCATTGGATTATAGCTCTGCTCTCTCACTAGAAGTCCTCCTACTTAACTTTCCTGCTCTGTGCTCTGCATTACAGCACAGGGCAGCCCAAGCACCCACCAGCACTCAAACAGCTGGTTTGTCATCACTGGTGGGGGAACCAGCAACAGGAATTCTCACCCGCAACTGGCAAGAATAGATTTACAACAGCATCTTGCCCGGGTTCTTCCTTCCCTCTCAGAAGCTAAAGGCTCTGTCTTAATTCACTCACTAAATAATGCAGAAGAAACTTTCCAAAATTACTCAAAACATTGCTAAGAGGCTGTCAAATTGCATGCCTGCACTGGCTACACAAAGCACATTTGTCCTGATGTTATCCTGCTGGCTGAGTCAGGGCTATGTAACTTACCTGCTCCAAAGATACTTGCAAATAGCCACTGTCCTCTATAGACCACATGATATCTTGGGATAGCTCTTTCACTTTCCTGCATATTCTTCGCTTATCCAGGCGCATTTTTGGTAAGCAATTTGCCTTCAAAACACTGTGGGTGAAAGTGAAAACTTGTCAAGGTACAGTGACCACATTTCAGTCCCTTATCAACTTGTGGAAAGGTTTCTTTCTCATTTTTGCAGAAGAAACTAAAGCTATAGCAAGGAAAGGCAATATGAAAAGCTGAGATGTTCCTGAAGATCACTTTCTGTCAAAGCAAACTACAAGGAAAAGAGCCATGACCCAGAACCACAGAACACCTACAGATGTGTAAAAATAACCAGCACTCAGAGGAATTTCATAAAGAAAATGGACCAAAAAAATACATAGATAGTATTAAGGTTATAAACCAATAAGGAAAATTTCTGTAGTTTTACAAAAAAGATATTACCTCTCATTAGACAGAGGGGCATGACACTCCCACAGAAAACATTATCTTCTTCTCCCACATAAACTCACATGAAATACTGGTCTAAAGAGCCACCAAAGACAAACAAGCACCAAGTTCCTTGCCTTGTGCATTCTCTTCACCAAACAAATGATATATTCACCCTTTAGCAAACCTCATGGATGCCTCATATAAAAGCTGGACTAAAGATCCAGTTTAGTTTCACATATCCTCTAGGTATTGTTATAAACTCTGTCAAAATCAGAAACTTTTCTCACTTTGTTTTAAAGAAGACAAGGCATAGCAATACGTTTTCATGTCAGGATCTTGTACCCTCTTTTTAATTTACACAAAGTTCTTCCGCTTCCCAGTCCCTACATATATCCAGGCAGGCCCTTTCTGGGGCAGTGCAAAAGGTACAGAAAGAAAACAAGGGAACCCATAACCAAGGATTTCCTTGAGTAAGGTCTTGCCAGAGAGGCTGAGCTAAGATAGCCTATGTTGCACAGCATTGAGCTGCCAGACAGGGAGGGTCAGGAGGGAAGGGCGTCACCCCAGGAAGCCTGGGGTTTAATCCAGAGTGAAAGCAAATAGCTGGCTATTAACCTACAGCACATAAAGCTTTTGAAAACCTGGCATGAGGGAGTGAATTGCTTTTCCGGTAATCACTGCTCATTTACCTCTTCCATATTTCTGATTATGCTGTTCTGAGACACTTGATAATGGCCAAAGCCACCCTCCCTTTCTGCTTTCACACTGTTGACCTCTTTCTTTTCATAAGTTTCTCGGTCACCCCAAAGTCAGCCAGTTCCAGTTTCTGATGTGCTCCCTGTGTCCTCCCTTCACACATTTACAGGGCTGCCTCCCTTCCTTGTCTTCAGACCCCTTTAAGCAAAAAACTGCCTTGCTTGAGTGTAAGCTGGATGACAATTCCTCTATCAGTGCAAATATGCTGCTTCTTTCTCCCAGTGTCTCCATCCCTAGCAGCTGCCCAAACTATCAATTTCATATTTTAAAACTTACGCAGAAAACACAATCCCCACACCTCAGAAAACCTCAGAGTCTTGGGAAATAACAACCTTGCAGCTGTACACTGTAGAAAGCTCTAATACACCATTCTCATTTGCTCAAGTCTGGGGCTTTGCCCTGTGATCCCACCTGTGCACCTGCACAGCTCTACTAAACAGTCTCAGAGCACACACAGCTGCATGCAGCTCACAGGGAGACCTTCTGATAGTGGGGCTGTGGCATGTCAAAAGCTTTTAGGATATAGGCTGTAGCAGCACAAGTATCGGTGAAGAGCAAACTCGCACTCTAAAAATGATCACTGCCGATCTTAGCTTGAACACACGAGTTAAAGATTAGTGAACTCACACAAAAGCTATGCCACTGGCAGCATTTGGAAATTGGCTTTTTCTTCATTTAATGGCTTTGATACAGACAAACCACTGTTTGTGCTTTAGAAAGCATTTGTGTTTTCATAGGTTAATCTGCTTTAAGGAGATGCAAAATTATTAAAGGAGGAATTAGTATTCCTTGCAAGTGAAGTCGGCGGTTTTGTGCACAGAAGGCTGTCCGTAGTCTCAACCTTATCTTTCTTCTCAAGTAAAGCTGCCTTCATTTCTTATTTTTCAAGCCTCAGAGAAGCTGGCCCCAAAGCCAGCAGGACAGCTATTTTCTTAGACATACTTCCACTGCCATCTAGTGCCTCCAGCACAGAATGCAAGGGCCTCTTTTGCTTTACGAACTTGTCACAAAAGATAAAAAGTCCTAAGGTTCCTGTCAAACCTCAATTTTTCATTCGGAAACCAATCTTTGTGATACCACTATAGATTTTTTTTTTCTCAGAACAGATCAGACTTGTTATAATGAGGTGGGTTTTTTTTTTTTGCAGCCTGAAGTATGAGCTACCCCTCCTGACTGTCTGGGCTGAGTGGTGATTTCAAATACCTTGTCAGTCACACTCAGTGAACTGGAATAGCATTGCTGTTTATCTGGTTTTGGTTAGGACTGAGAGACTTTTCACAGGGAATTAGGTCTCCAGAGGAAAGAAGCAGCTATAGTCATGCAATAATGTGAGCAATATTCATTAGCTTCAGGAAAACAACACTGAAGAAAGGTGACTGCAGATAGAACAAGTGGACTTTACATGTTTTCCTATCGTATCATTCTGCTCCTCTGTTAGGTATGACTTACATATTTTTTTTCAGTGAAAAGAAAGGAGAAAGCCTGGGAATGACCCTTCCTGAGAGCATATAATGGACTCAGCTTTTTACAGATGCATTAACACTCATCCTACCTTGTTAAGTTATGGTAAATACACAGGAACTGATACAATTCTGAGAAGGCACTATGTAAGCTTTACATCATACATGTGTTTCTACACCAAACAAGCTGTTTCCAGCCTATCTTGCTCATCTCCATTCCACTGGTTCCACTAGAAAGGCAGCTTTTCTAAGCACAGCATGTTTCCTTACCTTTTCCAGAAGATTTCCTCACCAGTAGTGGCAGCTGTTGGCAATGTGCTCATGCTTCAGCTCACAGACACCACCACTTTTAATTGTTTTTTCTGCACTGTGAGACTGTTGGACTGTGAAACCACAGGATTCCAATGTACACAGAATCAAGCAAGTCCTTTCCAAAACATTGTGAAAAGACCACCACTCATACTGTGACTATCATTGGAGGCAGAGCATTATCACTGTTCTGTGCAGACATGAAGAATAAAAAAGGCGTCACATTCAGTGGTAGATTCAAAAGAAAATAAAGTCACCCCTTCCAGTCCCCCACCATCAGTAATACAGAGCTGAGGCATATCTGCAGTGGCTTGTTCTCAGGGCACCGTCATTTTCCCACTGACAGGAGGTGACACTGAGCTTTCAATCAGTGTTGTCGCCACTAATGCTATTGGTCTTTGTAGGAAGGAAGTCAAAGCAATAGCTCAGTTTCAGGTCTACTAAGCAAGAGTGCTCAGCACTGTCATATCCCTGTGTTGCGTGTTTCCTCATGGAGAAACTGAGACATGAAATCAACCCAGGAACAATGTTAGGATGCACTCCAGACCTTCATGCACCACTCATTTAAAGTTCTGGTAAGTGTAGTGAATTTAAAAGTTATTTTAAAATCCAGTACTATCCAGGAACAGTACATTTTGTAAACTCAATACAGGTTCATATGCAAATTCATTATATTCTGATTTCAGAGCACTGTCCCCAACAGAGAAAAACTTAAACAAAGAATCTTTAGAGCATCAGAAAAATGCAGCCTGCAACACACACTTCTCTCATCTGCATCAGAGGACAATGGTATTTGCATGATGCTGAGGTCCTTGCAGATTAAAGCGGGATGTGGCCCCCAATCTTTTGAAGTGGTAGAAACAAGGAGAAAAAGACATTTCAATTACACAATGCAAGGTTAAAACATCACAGGGCAGAAAACAATCACCACCACACTTAGAATCAGCATATTACTTTAGAGGAAACTAGCTACTTATTCAGAGAAACTGCCTTATGAAATTACCTAGTATGGATAACTACCCCCAGCAGAAGTCTTCAAAGGCATCTAAGGATGCAGTGTATGCTCATCAGGGAGGTTGCTAAACACAGAATTGCTGTAATCAGGTTTTGATGCAATAAAAGCTACTCAGCACCCTTTCTGCATCAGGCTTCACGGTTCAAAGGAAAAGAAAGAAAATCCTTCAGACTATCATATTCTAATGCCTGATTGTATAATGAAAGGGATCAAAAACCTGCCTGACTTCCAAGAGGTTGAGCTCTACACAGAAGCTACAGAAGATTGGCATCTATCATTCCCAAGTCACCATGTCACACACAAGAAAAACACTCACCTTCAATCCTTAATACTACTACTGAGGATATCACCCAGGTAGCCACCCTAAATGGCACTGGAGAGTGTGTGGGGAGATAAAGGTAGGAAAGGAAAAATACAGGTAAGGTGACTTTTGGCTTGGGGGCTAAAACACCAATAGGCCCTTCTGATGTCTCCGTGGAGAGCCTGATACATATGAATTTTATTTATTGTAAAAATCAATTGAAGTGACAATTCAGATTCAGCACAAGAAAAAAAATACCTGCAATACAGAGCTAATAGGATTCAATTGTAAAAAAATATTAATATTGTTGTATTTTCATATGGCTAGGTATTTGATTGAGAAGGGCAACAGATGTCTCTAAGTGTTCACAATTTTAAAAGGGCAAACAGGAAAGGAGAATGAAAACAAGGTATGTAAAAAATGTATTCACATATGGGGAGGCTGGAATTTTTGTTGTGGAGATCTACTAGAACTAGTATTTAGGGAAAAAAATTATATCTTCCTCACTATGGTATTTTAAATGAGTCTCCCACATGGAGTAACACTGTCACAGAAACTCCCACTGGCTTGGGAAGTGAGTGTTCATAGTTGATGTATCTATATGAAAGCATTCATGTAATCAAAGTCTTTGTCTCTCAAGGTAGAATCACAGGCATTTCATGAAGGACTCAATCCATCCCACAAGTAAATACCAGAGCTCAATAAATACAAGACACATTCTGCAGTATCAACCTTGCTTTCATCATGAATTGGGAAGAAAAGTTGATCTCCCTACACTCCTTACACAGATCATAAACAAAAGCAATGATGCTGTTTGTTTCAAAATCCATAGCAGAATAGCCACCTACAAAAGAGAAGTGGAAGCTCTCCCACCTTTTGTTCCAGCACTCAACAAAGGCACCCTAAAAATATACAACCTATCTAGCAAGGCTGAGGGATCAACAGGGTATTCTCAGCCTCCTCCTTCTGGTATAGCCTTGCCCTGATGCAATATAGCATATTTCCTATAATGCCAGCAAAACAATTTATTTAGAATAAAGCATCAGCTGAGCAGCAAGAAAAAAATGAAGCTGAACTATTAAACAGCAATCTTAGCCTGCACAGGAAATAGGCAGCTTATGCCAGAGACATTGTGCATCCCAGTGAAGCTTTATAGATCTCTGCACCGAGACATTTGTGTGCACCTCAGTTCAGCACAAAACCTGCCTGATCTCTTGCCAGGGAACACTACCATTTATTGCTCCCACTACAAGAGCAATCACATCAGAAGGGGATATGGACATCCTTAACAGGATTTGCTATTAGTCATTGCCAGCTGCTCTTTCAAATGACTCTGTTAACACTATATAATCAAGCTAAGAGGCTACAGAGTCACTCCTGCATGATATCACATTGGGCAATGCACATGAATCTTCCCAAAACCTTGGAAGGAGGGTGGGAGTAACAGATAAATATTTGACCTTTTCATACAGCTCTGCTGCTATGCTCACAGGGAAGATATCTTCTGCAACTGGGAGCAGAACTGATTCACACATCACAGACATGCCTTTCAGCTGCATAACCTGTTCTCATGTTTTCTAACCTTTGCTGATTCTAGTTTTCTTGGGAAATAGCAGTGTCTATAATTAGCTAAACAACATTTGCTTTTTAACAGCAATTAAGTTTTGTACTCTCTATAGGCATTTTAACTAAATCATTGTTAATGGAAAATAGTAAAGAAGATGGCTGTTCACTTTCCAGCAGAAAGTGAACAAAGGAAGTCAAGCTAAACCCAGACTGTTCTTTGCTTTTCCCTATACTACTTGGGAACAAGTGTGTAGTTTGCGGGTTTTTTTGTTGGTGATAATGTTCTGGAGCTTTTAACGGTCATTTTGCTATCTACTCTGTCTTAGATCATGAAGGATCTCCAGACTATGGCTGCATAACTTTAGGCTAATGTTATACACTAGGTTCAGTATCCTACATATCCTCAAGTTAATTGTGCAATGAGCCACCCTCTACTATAGTACTGTGAAATGCATCTGAGAGCACAGTAAAACCAAAAATTACTGTTCTCCTGACCTAAGTGAAGTATAAACTCAGTCAGGTACACTTCATACCAACAGAAAAGGCATTTAAAAAAATTTAAAAGTCAACACTGCAACAAATACTATTAGGATACTTTCATCTCTGCTTTCCAGAGATAGGTTTAGCCTGGGGTGTACAATAGTAAGAGTCAGGTTTAATGCAGTCATCGCAAAGTTACTGGGAGCCCCTGACAAAACTAGTGCTGGATTCTGTGTCTGTTTCTAACCTTATCCAAACATAATTCCTTGAGGAGAAAAACAGTCTCACAGTTGTTTGTCTTAGCCACTATGAAAACCGCAGAGAAGTATCTTGGCACACAGTGAAAGCTTGGCAACACTGCTGCAACACACATTTTCCTCTTCTCAATTACTAGGTGTTTGGGGCTTTTTTTAGAACACAAGTTCTAGAAACACCACCCTTATTGTTTCAGTGACACTTGAGCATAAATGGAAGGAATATAGCAAGAGGAACTTGCTCATGCTGACTTTTCCATGCATACTACTCTCAGAATTGTAAAAAGGCAGCCTAGGAAGTCTTCAAAATCAGAGGGTTTTTTTACAACCTGTCTGTCTGGCACTTCCAGCAAGTGCTAGACTTGTATGAATGTAGTACCTACAAGGTGTTTAAAAACAAACAAACAAATAAAGCAACCAAAAAAAAAAAAAAACCAAAGAAAGAAAAAAACACCACCCACACCTGAAACATCAAAGTGAGGATAATAAAGTCTCCAAGCACTGTCCCTCTTTGACCATACTGCTGAAATCATCAAAGACACCTATCAGCATTATGGTTGATTTTGTAATACCCAAAGCCCTCCAGAAAATGGACTCTGGATAGAAACTTCAGTTAAGCCAATGCAAATTTATTAAGTGAAAATAACCAACCTGCTACTACAAGGCAATAAGACTGATTCTATAAGGAAAAAGCAAACCACTACCACTCCAAATCATATCTGGAAGTAGAAATTTATTTTTGATACAGTGACACAAGGAGGCAGCTGCAAAAAGAACCATCATCAGTAGCCTAAACTGAGTCTTCTGTAATTTTAAAGCAAAGGAGTCCCAGTGTTTTGCAGCAGTTTGAAAATCCCAAGAATTGCTCATGTCTAACCTCAAAGGTGGGGTGGCAGAGAAGGGACAGAATTTATTTTGATGCAGTGTTTGTGTAAGTGGTAGCACATACCTGGTTACTGGAAGGCAATATTTCCAGGGTAAGTCATACCTACTGGCATGATGGTCTGGAAAACATGACTAGCTCTATGAAATCTCTCCCTACTTGTAAAGTTGAACCCTATAGTTTAGCTCAAAAAAAAAAAAAAGTGTGTTTGAAGCTAGATTCAAAAGGATATTCAAAATAACGAATCCTTTAAACCTTAAAAGTACACCCCTACAACGCTGTTTCCATACCTAGAAACTAAAGCTAAACTAGAAACTCAGCTAAATCTCATAAGACCTTAGTAGTCAGCAGTTTTGCATCAATGATCCTCAAATATTGGGCCCCTCAGTTCAGGAAGGATGTTGAGACAGTTGAGCATGTCCAGAGGAGGGCAACAAGGCTGGTGAAGGGCTTGGAACACAAGTCCTATGAGGAACGACTGAGGGAACTGGGGTTGTTTAGCCCAGAGAAAAGGAGACTCAGAGGTGACCTTATCACCCTCTACAACTTCCTGAAAGGTAGTTGTAGTCAGGTGGGCGTTGGTCTCTTTTTCCAGGCAACAACTGACAGAACAAGAGGACACAGTCTTAAGCTGCCCCAAAAAAATATAGGTTGGATATTAGGAAAAATTTTTTACAGAAAGAGTGATAAAATATTGGAATGGTCTACCCAGAGAGGTGGTGGAATCACCACCCCTGCACGTGTTTAAGAGGAGATTGGATGTGGCGCTCAGTGCCATGGTTTAGTTCAGTTTATCTGAGGTATTCTGAGGGGCAAGGGTTGGACTTGATGATCTTCTTGAAGGTCTCTTCCAACCTGGTGATTCTGTGTGATTCTGTGAAATACAATTTAATTCCCTTCACTAAATTCCCAAAAAAAACCAAACCAAACAAAAAAAAAAAAAAAAAAAAAAAAAAACAAAAAAAAAAAAAAAAAAAAAACAGAAAGAAGCAAAATGTGTATTGAGTGCTATAAGAAAATCATTTTATCAACAGCACAAGTCCTAATGCATATGGATTTTGAGATATTTTTAATAAGGACTGGTTGGCTATACTGTTCCAAGCCAATTAAGTTAATGCCAAGCATATTTATCAGAAATCACAATGGAAAAATTGTCAGCTTTCTTACTGGAGAAAACCAAGACCCATTTACAGAAGCATTCCACACAAATAAAGGGGTTTTAAGTGTTTTATTTGTTCATTTGGAATGATTAGCATTTATAATCAACAACATAAATCCACCCCTCAGTGAAAAACTTGACAGCTTGTTATTGCCAAACATATTACAGTCTACTGAAGGGTGAAGAATTACAGACATATAAAGATGAATTGCATTACGCCACTATTAAATCTGTTCATAACACTTTAATCCTCAAACATTGTAAATTAAGATTAGGAAAAAAAAATCAACATTTCCAATGATAAAATACATTGTGTTTAGTACACAATATAACAGTCCAGTTTATTACACTAGTGCATTAGAACGTAAAAAAAATGGACAGCTGCTTTGGAATAACTGCATCACTGCTGATCTCTCTCATACATAAACACTGCTTGCAGTTATAGAAGCTACCAGGAAGTCTCCAAGAAGCATCCAACTATAAAAATCCATCACAGCTAAAATAAATTTATTCTGATATTATTATACTCATATTACTTGAATATGAGGACCTAAAATTAGATTCCTTAGCATGTGGAGTGACCACTGACATTCCTTAGGAAACCAAGCAAGCAATAAACAGAACTCCACCCAGACTTCAACCATCAAATGAAACTGATGTGGAATAATGCCTTTCAGTTTTCACCCACTTAAGTAAACAGTTACTTAATATTTGGAAGCCTTCAACAAGAGTTTTAAACTGTAGTGGTTTAAACCATTTTTCAAGGTCAGTGGCATGTATGAAATTTGCAAGTATGAGTAAGTAGTGTCAGTATAATAGCTAAAGGAGAAAACATTTTTATTCACTAGAAATGGAATTTTAAAAACTGTTCTCCAAAAACTGATTTGGAGGATGAACTTTATAAAGATTTTCCAGGCATGATTCGTATTACATTAACTCTATATTAGATGACAACTTCAAAGAGTGAAGTTAATAATTACTGCAATCAGCTTTCAAAATAAAGGGTATCAGAAGAATATTCTCTATAAATCAAAGTATACTGCAAATCTTTTTCTCAAGATGCTGCCTGCTACAAATGGCCTCATACAGCTATTAGAGCCCTATCCAACCTGTGGAACTACTTGCTTCTCAATTAAATAGGATGTGGAAGTTAAAAGTAGATGGACATGGGAGGCACGTTTCATTACAGCAATAGACATCATCTTCAATCAAACTGACCAAAAACAAACACAGAAAATTCTGGAAATGACTGGATTGCAAATGTATGTGAGGATAATCCCATTCAGTACCTCATTATATTCTAAATTAATAGTTTTTTTAATAACACAGTAACTTGTGAATAAAATTACATGAAGAAACAGTGAAACAGAATCCCTCCTTTCCCAAGGATCTGAACTATACTCAGAACAACACCTAGGAAAAGTTTAAAAACAGACACTCTTGTGTCATTACCACTACTTGGCCCACTGAACAATTCTGTCTGTGCCCACCTACTGTCACTTACCTCATGAGCAGATTGCAAACTCTTATGGGAAAAGACTAATTTCTTTTAAATTTCTTTTATACCCAGAAATGAGAGTATCCATATCCCCCTCTTCTACAGTAGTATAATAAACTAAATAGCATTTTTATGCTTTAATTATTTTCTATTCAAAGCTCTAAATCCATCAAAAGAGAGAAATGGTTGTCCAAGTTTCTAAGAACAAAAGGCCAGTTTCCACATGTGACCTGACATGAAAATAACCATGATGCAAAGTTTTTGCTCTGTGCACCATGCAAAAAACCCACAAGACTATCACCAACAAACCATAATTTATGGTATATTTTAATCCATTTCAACCCTTTCATTGGAAAGAGGAGGTAGATTAGAAGTAAGCCACATCCTGCACTGCCTGATCAGTCACAAGGCACATTTCCATTCCACTGAAAATAGGATGTATTTTAGGGTTGGCAATGAAAGTTGGAAGAAGTAATCAAATGCACTTGGAGAACTGTAATGTCTAGTCGCAGACTATAGCAAAAAAACAGACAAAACATCTTTTTTTACTATAGGAAATCTAGGTACTTTATCCAAATGAAATTTGAGAATGATAGACCTACAAAAATATGGGGCCCACTGGCTCATAAGGCTTACTGGCATTTTGTTTTTCTTTCACAGTGAAAGCAATGGACATAATCGCAGAAGTGTTAAAAAATGTAGCTTAAGATGCATCTGTCTTCTGTCAAATTCTACAGGTATCTCAGAAGTGAGCTGGTAAGTTAAGATGTTGTTATTAAAAGATACTTAAATCCATGAATTTGTTTTCATCATTACCCTGAACTAAAATTTAATGCCAAAATCTGAAGGGCTAAAGTCCCACAGCAACAGTGGGATAAAGCTACAGTCATGTTGATATCTACTCAAGTAAACCTTTAACAAATAATACGGACCGAATGCAGACTCTTTGCCAACAGATCAATCGCAGTTGAGCACTCAGCTCTCCTCCAAGTTTGAACTGGCTCCTATTTAAAGTAACATGAGAACAGGGCTCTCCAGATGCCAAAGCCACCTCACCAAGCTTCAACGTGGAAGTTGTCAAACTGTGCAAACTCAAACGAGCGAGTTCCAAGAGCAGCCCAGCCATTACTTGGTTTAGAAACAGTGACATTCTCCCAGAGTGGATAACCATTTAACAGTCCTGAGGCAGAATTGCCCTGTCAAAAAAAAAAGAAAATGTTAGCTTTGTAAAATCCAGTGTCTGTAGACGCTGTGCCTACTCACATGGGAGACAAGACAATGCAAAAAGATGTCAAGTCAGCTTTCAAATACATTTCACACATTTTTGATGCGGAGGTGCATCTAAATATTGCATAGAATCCTCTGGTGTCTATCAGCTCTGTGAAACAGATCTAATGCCTTTCAGTGAATCTATAAAAGGCTCATCTTCGCCAACTCACAGCTTTGCTAACTCAGTATAGAACCTGAAAGGTAAACTGGTTTTCCTCATCCATTTTTATCAGGCTCCCTCAAACAGCCCAACTGTCTTGAGGTGATATGATACACCTGCCACTGATTCTGCAGAGTTAGACAGAAGTCAAAAGTAAAGAAAGATGTAATTTAGTCATTAAGCTGAGAGAAAGAGGAGACAGCAGAACTTTCAAGTATCACTCAAGACACTTCAAGCCATTGAAATGAAAAGCAGTTTCAGGAAAAATTACTGTTTATCTTGTCTGTACTCCACTAAACAGCATTTAGAAAAAAGTAACTCAGTTTACGTGTCTTAATTTCTTAATCTGAAAGACAATTACAGACCCAGATAAAACCAAACAATGTCTTTCAAGGAGTCAGTGTGAGAATTATTTAAAGAGGGCTCTGCGCTTCTGTCATTACACCAAAGGTATATTTGGTACAAAATACTTTAACAGAACAGATGGAAGGTTGAAGCATTCTAACTTTAAAATTACCATCACTGTTTTGATTTTTATGTGATTTATGTTCATCTTCAGTAACCCAGTGTCTTGCCCTGTTTTAGTGATGGCAAGCACTGTCATAACTGTAAGTATACCAAAACCAAAACTAAAGTACATCCATTCCAGTCAATGCTTCAGGTACAAGTGTCCCTTTGTCTCCAAAGGGATAGTACAAGAGACATAAAACACCTTCTAATACTCAATGACATTTTAGCATGAGGGACTCAGTGCACATTTTTAAAAGAGTTAGCTTCAGGAATAGATGTCCCCAGCTAGGATTCAAGCTTCCCCACATTTCAGGCCAGCAGCAATTGTGAAGGTTATATTAGACCAAGGGATTAGGTATTCAGAAGAGAAACTTAAAGCCTTTTAGGTACTTGCACCAATGTCTCACCCATCAAAGCATATAGGTATATTTGAAGTACAGTTTGGGGCTCCTTTCCTCACCAAGTGACTATGGTCAAAAAGGGTGGAGTGGAAGGGAAGGAAAAAAATGCAGAAAGGCTTCTCATTAACTGCAGCCCATTTATACAGCAACACAATGCCATGCTTTTCCAGTACACTAGAGAAGGAACTCAGCTTATCTGAGTTCACCAGTCCTTTACTAGCTCCACATACAAGGCCTTAGCCTGCAAAGGGAGCTGGTGGGAGACAGATTTGTAACACAGGCTATTTCAGTAGTTTACTGACTGTCTTAAGAACAGGAAGTCAGGTTATGATCTTTCCATCAGATTAAATTTCCTCTGACCCTTCTACTTCCAAGCTTTCAATTCATCTTTCCAATTATTTTCTCTACTTTCTACAGTTTCTCAAGGTCTCTTCAAAAATGCATCCAGCAGAACTCTGTATGGTATTTTAATATTGGTTTTAAATAACAGATATTATTTATGCTTTAGATGGGGTAAACTAATGCAAGTACACTATCAACAGTACAGCACAGTTCTGTCCAAACCATTTAGTTCTGAAAGTTTCATAACTGGCTTTCTAGCTTTTTCCCTGTGTCCTTACCTGAATGTTGAGAGTAAGTGTGTGCCATGCATTATCCCGGACACCAGAAAGTCCTTTCATTAATATTTCTTCTCCAGCTGCGAAACATACTTAAGTTAGTGAAGTGTTACTTCAGCCCTTTGCTGAAACTGATAATACCAAGCCAGCAAAAGGGAATTAATATCTATTTTTCAGAAGTGTTCAGGACTGACATTTTACCAATTTCAACTGCAGCATGGAAGGCTTAATACACAAACCCAGACTCTGCATTATCAATGCATTCTCCTGTTTTGCCAGGACCATTTTCCCACTGAAATCTCCAATGTTCTTGGCAATTTGGCATGAGATGAGGATTCACTCTATGGAGAGTATGGGTTCACAAAGTGTGACTAGCTATCACTCTGCTCATTCTATAGATCTTGTTTACGTATGGTTTGACATTATTTTAAGTCACAGGGTTTAGTTGCCACATCATCACATTGCTTAGTTCAACTCAAAATTTAAGCTAAGCAAAAATTGGGTGTGAATGACACCTAGATGGAAGACCTGAAAAGAATTAAGTGCTACAAGTCCTCAATTATTCAGTAGACAGTTTTAACTGCAAGATCATTTAACATTCAGGCTCCCTTCTAGAAAAACATAAAGATGACTAAAAATAGCTGTACAGAAAAAGATTGTCATACTGTATAACAAGAGTCTTAGCCTGAAATAATGGGGTGGTTAATCAAAATCCACTCATTTCATCAAGGAAAAATTATTTCTGACAGCCTGAGAAACTAATCAGGTAATGTTGCTATGTCTTACTACAAATAAATACTGGAGTCAATCCTAAACACAAGTATGTATTTACGTACAATTGAAATTTCAGTTTTTATGGAGTTAAACATTGCAGTTTCCCCAGGGAGCACTGGTGTATTATGAGAAGCTATGTATAATATTCTTTATGCTACTTGTCCATGGTAAAAGTGGAAAGGAACACAGACACACACACAAAAAGTATATCTTATCAGATACACTGTAGATCTAAAAGCTACATTTGACTAATCAGAAACTACTGAAAATATTAATTTATACTCATGAAGTGATAGGAAATGCATTTAAACAACTAAACCTGCCACTATTTCTAAGCAAATTGAAAAGAACTTTTAGCTATTGATGAAGCATTATCACACACTCTTTCATGTGCCTGTCAAGTGCTCTACAAAGGAACACACATGAATGTTAATATCACAAGTAGAACATGCACTCACTCCACTGAGCCAGACTAACAGCAGGATGCACAACTCGAGGAAACAGGAGGCCACTTATCATCATTACTTAAGCCAGATGTAAGTACAATGACTTGCACAGTACTTCTTGCACAGACTCTCTATAAAAGCCACTTCATTTCAACTGGGATTTTTAAGAATACAGATCAAATCTTTCTGTAATTAATATTGTATCAGAGTATTTATGAAATGTGAAATAACTTCTATTTTCTAGTGTAAAATAGATTTCGTCAGAGCAAAAAAACTCCAGAAAGCTGAGCCTGAGAAGTGGGGCAGCCAGTAGCCTTCAGATGCTTTCTCCACATACAAAAAGAGGCCATCATTAGAACACCACAGGTTAAATTCACAGTGATGACAACTGAACTATAAAATCTGAATGTTATCCATTTTTATCAAAGTTATCAAAACCACATGTCCATATGCCAGCATCCACTTTTGCAAAGAGCTGCTTACCTAGGTCACCAGTGACTCTGTAGGTGCCATCTGCAAAAACCCAGAAGAAAACTCCTTTGGTACGTCGAACATATATCCCACCATTGTCAACTCTTCCTGCAATAAACACGCCCCCATCCTTCTGCTTTTCTATGTAGATGTCACAAGTGACCGTCATGTTCACCCTGTAAGAGAAGTTTAGTGCTTTAACAAGGAAGGAATCAATATTTTGAGCAGGCAGAAGGGAGACAAGTATTCCCTATGTATTACAGCAACCTTTTTAAGGAAAAATTTAGCAATCCTGATGTTGGAGAAGTATAGACCTTTTTTAGACTCATATCCCAAATATGAGTTCACAGATTTTCATAGGAAGGGCAATTCTCAGAAATCAACAACAAAATGTTTTGTCATCAAGTTTCAATTATTTATTAAAATAAAATTTAAAAACCCAACCCACACAAACAAAAACCCACCAAACAGTAGGTTTGCATGTCCATAGAAAAACTGTCAACTCTGCAAAATGAAAAGTTTCTTCTAGATAACTAAATCAGATCAAAGATTCAAGGTCTTAGCACCATATCTGCTAAAATTTCGTCTTCATTTCTCTAAGATTTTTAATACAGTGCAAGTCTTCAATAATCCAGACTACTTGTCCAAAAGCCAGAAAAAACGTTTTTAAACAAAATGTTCAAATAGGTTGAAATTATTTGATTTTCCTGAGATGATACTCCAGCTCAGCAGTAAAGCACTGTTCTATGCATGCAGTGAGTTCCGTAAAGGAAAATAAAGCAATGCAATACTAGAACCATCAAATAGCACCTAGAATATTTACATAATTTCATCCTCCCCAAAGCTGCGCTACAAGGCACTTAATCATAAAAATTAAAAGGATTTTTTACCTCTATTAATGGACATTCAAACCAAAAATCTACATTCCATGTCTAAAAGCACTTGCAATAGGTCACAAGGTCACACAGCCACAAGGTCAAATATTTAGGAAGTTTCTAATTATCCGTAATTATTTACAGAATGTCTCTGTGACACCAGCCCAGCTGATAACTGAATCAAAGAATATCTACGTAAGCCACTTTCTCCCTCACCTCTAACACAATAGTAAGAACAACCTGAGTTTTCATTCTAATGTAATGCTATTAGAATGCTATCAGATTCTTGAATATATATTCATTACACAAACAAGATTACTGTCTTGCCTCCCTGTGTATTAAACAAGACTCTTCACATTTTCCTTAAGCCATTATAAAGACGCAAAGCAATACATAATTAATTAAATAGTAATATTTTCAGAATATAGCTACGTTCAATAAAACCATGAGAGCAAAACACTAACAAATTCAGGATAAGAGAACAAAAAAGCTTTCACATGTACAAGTTTAAAATCCAAACTAAAACCAACTAAACACTGCTGAAATTGAATCATGATAAATTGCCATTGAGGATTGAAGTAAAGTATCATTCCACAGAGAAATTTAATGCAAGGTTGGCTCAGAATTTCAACAGCATGCAATCATTGTTGAAAATATCTACCAGGGACAAATTGAGTCTTAAACTGAGGATGAAGCAAACAAACTTGAGGGCCTGAAATTGAAGACTAGCATTATGAAAAGTTACAGATCAGTAAAACTTGAATAAACTGAATATTCAGGAAGCAGGCTTGGTTCTGGCAACAAGATGAAGACTCAGAAAGAAATTGAACCAATACAAAAAAATAGGAAGCTTTTAGGAATCTCAGTACAGCAATTTAAGAATACATTCAGTGTTAGAGGTATCATTGAATATGATACTCAGTGAGGGTAAGTTAATTATAGGGGAATACAAGATTTTTCTTAACAGAGGACTGCTAAAGAAAATATAAGATAACTGAAGAACAACCTACAAGTACAAGAGAGTGGTATTCTTCCAGGCTTTGGATCAAAGTGATTCAATCACTTCTCCAGGCCTGAAATTAGAAGTGTGAAACAAGTTCTGAAAAAGCATTTTTGAGAGCAGTGATCTAATCAAAGTGAAAGAAACCTGACAGAATGTCTATATTAAAGAACAAATCAAAAGAGTTTAGGCTAGACTTCTAAGCAGAAGAAAAGGTTTCAAGCCTGAAGTTTATTATTGCTATAAAAGCACAATTAGTTAACAGGCTCTTTCCCAAATGCTTATCAATTTTACATAAGCATTATTCTAAAATACGCTGATAATTTTGAGTTACCATCATTACAGCTTCTAGCAACAGTATAGCTCCTAGAAAGAACTGCAATTGTAACCATACTCTTATCAAAGCAATAAACCTCAGTTACTTTCACCCAGAAATAAAACTGGTTTAAGTAGCAGTAGAATCAAACCCACGCAATTCTAGCAACTGCTCAGAAGATGGCAGTCTGCAACAAATAAAATTGAATTATCAAATAAATAGTCTGGGAGTTATGAGATTGACCAGGTTGCTAACAAATAAGCCAGAAAACTCAAAATTATGGAATTTAAAATTAAACCCTTTTTTTGGCCAATTTAAGAAACATTGAAACTCAGGGGACACATTAGTCTTTCTAGTATGCAAACTCAGATCCATTATTCTGAAAAATTAGCTTGAACAAATATGCCCAGCAATAAGGCAAAAAAAAATTCTAAGGCAGTGCAGCAGTGGGCCAAGCAACCAAGAAATGTGGTGGACTTCCCATCCTATAAGAGTAATTGAGACAGACACAGTTGATCTTCAGTCCTGAGTTGGGCTCAATGTCTTTTAGAAGAGCCTGAAACATCATTCCTACATGTCTACACAGAATCTGAAGGCAAAAGCCCGCTGTCCAAGAGAAATGAGGCTTGAGACAGATTAACTGATCATAACTCACACTGGTGAGGGGGCCATTTCCCCAATGTCACTAGAAAATACCATTTACATACCACTTAAAATTTCCTATGACACTGATGGTCTGGTCTGCATCAGAAACCCAAGTGATGGGCCGCTGAACCACCACCTGGCGGAGTGTGAACACATGATCTCCTGGGTCAGAAGCATTTACAAAGTATTCAAATACACCTGTCTGATCTGCAAAATTTGGGGCTTCACTGAAAGGTGGATTACCTGTTCAGAAAATAAAATACATATCAACTCTAAAACATTCTTTGTCTTCTCTGTATTCATTTTCTTATTACTTATTTTTCTTCTGTGCACTCCCGAAAATTTTCTCCATAATTTTGACTTGCTATATCAAAGCCATCTCCAAGACTGGAGATTTTAAGCAGACACCAGTTTCGCAAACACATGAACAAATTACTTTCTTCCCTATCTGCCTTCCAAAAAGTAGTTCATTATAGTTATGAGGTATACCAATTGAATCAAGAATTGGTGCTAGTGACCACACAATTAATACATAAAATTAAATACACCTCTCATTGCAAATGTAAGATGCACACTTGTACAGGTGTAAGTTGTTGGAAAAACAGGTATAAATAAACAAAAACAAAACAGATCTTCAGGCTACCTCATGTAGAGGATTCAAATAACCTAACTTACTGCCTTTATACATTACAATTATATCTTTTTGCGAATTAAGGTTTTTGGTAAGAGAATTCTGACTTACGTATATTGAAATCATCTTTGTAATATGAAGGAAACGGCTGAGGTGGAGGCGGCTCTGGGCAACCACATTTCTGTCCTGTCTTGAGCGTGGTTAAAGTGTAGACTTCATCTACATTTAGATCTAAAGAAAATCTTCCCTCCCATACCTGGAATTGAAGAAAGCTCAAGCTGCAAAAATTAAACAACTAACTGATGAAATATCCAAGTTTCTGAATTAATGAAGATCCTCTGAAGTCTTCATTTAAGGCAAAAATCCTGTTTTCTTGCCTCAGCATTTAAGTATCTGTGCGTTGTTTTGAAAATTCCTTTTCCCCAAATTCTTTATTACCTCCAGGTAAGCTTGTATAGAACTAGTAAAATTGTAGTCAAACAGCGTTAATAAAACATACTCTAAATATGCAGCTTAAGTATGAAAGTCAAGGAGTTTCAGCAAAGAGGGAAGATGCACCTGAAATTGCAGAGAGACTAATTAAAACAGATCAACTTACCTTTACAGGATGAAGTTTCTGGAAAAGACTGGAGTTTCCAGATTCAAAATCAAGTCTAGAATGCCATACTTGAAGGGTTTTCACCATACACTACAATGAAACACAACATACAATTTATAACACAACAACAGCAAAATAAACAACCTTGACTATTCAACTTGAGAAGTATCAGTCCTCTACACGTGTCTAATTTTTGTTATTTTAAAGCTGTTGATCACATTAGAGGCCATGACTCTATGCAGCTAGTCATTACATATGCCTTACATTTTTATAGATTATACATCAATAAGGCACTGTCCTAACATGCACTAATGTTGCTCATGAAGACAGAAAGCATTGCAATCACAGACACAATCTTTAGCTTCTCTATCACCAACAGTGGCACCCCTTTGATACAAGCTCTCTTCCTAGAAGTAACTAGACTGAAATAATATTCTGCTAGTTTCACTTTAATGAGACCTTTAGTTTAGTTGCTAGTTCTTTGATATTAATTTTTGAGCACAGTATTTTGCTTATAGATCTCCAGACTTCTGCAATACTATGGCATATCAACTACATGAGCTACAGATTTTAATCACACCTAATCCCTACAATTTTTTTCAGTTACACACATCAACAACAAAGCAAGAAACCTAGAGCTTGTTTTGGATAAAGCCATCTGATACTTCCCCAAAAGGGAGCTGTACATCCAAACTGACAGTCAACTACTTTTCCTAAGCAAACCATTTTATTGCCAAAAGTATTGTCCAAACTATCTTCTCTTAAAGGAAATTAATGCTGCCAAATTCCTAATAAGTAAATATTGTCAACTTCTGGGAAGGAATCATCTGAATCAACCAAGAGTGATTCACTCCAGTTTACACTGTGCAAGTATCATTGACATTTCAGAAGGAAATTTACTTTAGCAAGATTAAAAAAGAAAATAAACCAACAACTGGGAGATTCTCAGAGTATCTCTTCACAGGATGCAACAACATAACCTACAGTACAAAAACAACTCCAGCTATTCCCCTGGAAAGCAACTGATAACTAGAAAGGCCATAGCCATGCTAGTCAGACCATGTCAGCATGTCAGAGCACTCCACCTTGGAATAAATTCTAAAGAAAAATCCAGTTGCATTTCTGTTCCGGGAAGTTTCTTCTTCAATATACAGATGATTAGACAATATACAGATGATTAGACTGGGAGGTAGCAATTCTATAATTTCAGTTATGACATTGCATCTCATGGTAAAACAGAACTAGAATGCTTAAAACTTTGCCAGGTGTGTAACAGCCTCCAATACTGTTTATTTCTTGATAACCTGTGACACTGTCTTGCATGTATCCTTGATTATAAATGGCAGTTCATTTCATAAGGCTGATCAAATTTATTCAAGATTACTTACAAATGACCCTTCGAGGTAGAAAGTTGCTCTCTGAGGTGTAACACTGAAATTCGGCAGTCGAGGTCTGATACATTTAGAGTGATTATGAGTCTGAAGAAAAATATATAACAGAAGAAACATACATTACTGGAATGCAACACATGGCAATGTTTATGCAAAACATACAGCATAGAATTTAAACTAAAAAAGCAATAATTTATTTCACTGTTATCTTAATGATAACTGCAATTACACTATTTTAGTAATTTTTTGAATACAGATTTTAGGAAAGCATATGATTTAACTTCCTCCCAGTGTGTCATCCCTTTAAAGCTAATGTGTGATAAAAAGATAAAGATGACATATATATTGGCCTCCAGGAAGATTCAGCTAGCTGTTCAAAGTGCAGATAGAAAAAAGGACCTCTAGTGGACTCACTAACAAAGCTATGAGTATCAAAGAACATTCACAGATACTGAACTAGATAAATCAAGACAGGTTTTTCATAACAAAATATTTCCTTTAACTTTTCTAGTCCACTGGAATTGCTGATGCACATACCATAGTTTCAATGATGATGGTAAGGTTCCCTAGGCCATCTGTCAGAGCTACAAAACTGCCACCTCCTTTTAAGTGTCCATCCACTTGCAAGTATGACCAGCCTGGCTGCGTAAATTGTGTTGTGTGTGCTGAGACAAAAATCAGAATAAAACAATTAAGACTTAATAAAAAATAGTACCATTTGCAGTCTTAATTAAATTTCTCTCTCATACATGTTTACAAAACAAAAACTTGATTTGGGGAAGAAAGTAATAGAACTTCCAAAACAAATTTTATCTATCTAAGAGGAAAGATAAAAGAATTACAACACAGCAAAATTAAAAATATCAACTCTGTGGCAGACAGAACAGTTAAAATTATAGCAATTATTTAGACAGGAAGTACAAAATATAAGGCAATTATGTACATGCAATTTGAATATTCATCACATTTAAGATTTTCCCAAATCTCTCTTTTCTTCTTTAAATAAAGTAAATGTTTGAGCCAGAGAAAGCATAGATGGCCATCTCCATGAGAAATAACTAAATAAGTAAAGTTTTCAGCAAATAAGTGAAACTATCAAAGAAGAATATAATCCAAACCATGAAAATCCTGAGCAACATAAACACAGGAACAACTGCTCAGCTGTTCTGAACTGTTGCAACTGCTCAGCTGTTCATGGAACAGTATGGACATTTTTCTTTTAATGGTTTTACATATATAGGTAACTAGCAAAAGAACAAAAATTAAAGCATTTGTCTTGTTCCTCCTTCCTGGCACTGCATATCCTCTACTGAACTCTGGCAAATACAGTAAAATATCACAGGAGGACTACAGAGTAGCCAGTGACTCCATGTGTTCACAGACACTATGTGCCTCCCTTTCCCCAAGCTCAAGGAAATGATAATTTACACAAGCCAAGAATCTCAGGCAGGACAATACAGAGGTTCTTTGTTCCATTGTCTCAAGTTGAGAAGTACCATATGGAATTGATACTACTCGCTGCTCGGGCATTTTTCCTAACCCTTTTACCTGCCCCTCATTCCCAGTTTTTTCTGCCCTAATCTATCGCAACAAAGAATTTTGCCGACCACATGGCACAGCCATGTGGTCCGAAAACGGCGCGGGTCACGTGACTCAGCCTGCAGCTTTTCTTCCTTCTCCCTTCTTGCCTGCGAATTTTTCCTGCGCTGGGGCTCGGCCCCTCCCCCTTTCCATTGGGCCCTTCCCCCGCGGGGAATTCACCAAGCAGCTGGCCAAATTAACATACAGTGGCGCTGCTAATGAGCAAAGCTGGTGCCCCACACTCCCCGATGGGCAAACAGTGTGGAGAAAATAAGCCTGTGTGCCCCCTCTCCTTTACTCGGGTGGGTGCAGGGGGATCTTAGTGTTTGTTAAGCTCTCCCCAGAAACTACAGAAGTAAACAAGAAAAATGCCGCTTGGAAGAAGAAAAAGAAAAGGATGCAAAGAAAACAACCAAGACTACGTGAAACTCCAAGCTGTTTCAAAAGAAAAAAAAATCCACACACGGGACTCAAAAAGACTGAAACGGACTTTCTGACTTTTGGGCACCTGTGGGTGGAGGGACTCCATTATTAATCTGTAAAACCCTTTTGTTTTTTTTGTTTGTGAGAAACAGTGAATTGTTGCGGTCCTCTGGGCATGGCTTGCGACCGGCCCGTTCCCGTCGGGCCGGGGCCGAGGGGTGCCGCTCCTTCCCCCCCGTGCTGCAGCTGTCGGCTCGGCATGGGCTGTCCCCGCCCAGGGGAACAGACCATTGGTTCCCATGCCAGCTACGGACGGCTGGCTCCCTGGCTGGTGCCCCTGTCAATCATTGTGGTCCTCCGCAGTGATTGGCTCTCCCGACTGCCCTCCCCTCGCCCTGGTTTTATAACACGCCCCAGTCACCATTTTGGCTGTCTTCTCCGCAGCATACTGCAGGAATAAAACCTACTGGCGATAAGTGGAAAGAACCCTTTCTTGTTCTCTTTATTTCCCTGCATGAATTAAACCACTGTACTTGAGCTAAGCCAAGATTCTGCGGGAGTTCTGATGCTCAGCTCACCTCTGACTGGAGACTAGATAATGCCTGAGTCGCATTATTTAGGCAAACGGGACTGTCACAAAAGACTCCGAGTTACTCGTGCTTTCTACCTGCGGCAACTACTCAAGGATTAAAAACAGAAAACAGAAAGGAAACAGGAAATCACACTAACCTTTATGGGCTCTTCACATCAAAATATTTTAATAGTAAAAGCTGTAAAGGCAGTAGCTTATTTATTTCTGCTACAGCTAAATGTCAAGTATTAAAATTTCCCTTGCTATTAGATCTTTCTACTGAAATGAGGGGTCTTTCTTCTTTTTTGATGTATTCACAAAACTTTCCATAAATCTACCTCAATTTGGCACAAAAAAATAATACACATAAAAACACTAAATAAATAAAGGCCTTAGAAAATACAGTGATGCTTGGTGTAAGATCACCAAAATTTAAGCGCAAAATTTTCACCTGTAATCCAGATAGGAGATTCAACTTTATAGTGGCCACTCCACGGCTCTTGAGCTGTCATTAATGCACATCGACCAAAGGGCAGCTCTTCATAATAACTGGCCACCAGGTTCCATGCAATTGTTCTGGAAGAAAAACAGGTGTTTGTTCCATTAGTGCAAGAATCCATTCCTCTTTTTTCTCCAGCATACAATGAAAATAATTTAGGATGTGGGGGTGGAGGGAACATCTTTGCAGCTAAAAGGAAAAAAAAAAAAACAACAGGAGAAGAAAATTAAGCAAAACGCTTCCACTGTTGAGAACTTCTTCCAAGGCTGGTGATAGATTCTCTGGCTATAGAACCACAAAAAGCTGCACATTAAAGGAAATACATATTGAAGGTTAAAACTCCATTTGTTTGGTTTTTTTCTTGTTCTGAAGGTAAAAAGGTTTGTTAGCAAGGTCTACACTTTTTGTGTTGTTTGGTTGGGGATTTTTTGATTGATTGGTTATTTCTGTGCATGGTGGTAGCTTTTTTAGGTGGAGTTTTTTGGGGGAGCAGTTAAGTACCACTAAAGAATATTATCTTATCTTTATCCATATAAGTAACAAACAGAAAACAATTTTAACCAGCCATCCTCCAGGAGTTGTTGCTCTTTCAAGAGGCTGTCAGGATACCGACAAGGATAATCACTTTAGGCACTCTGATTTGGTCTTCACTAAAAACGTTTTCCAAGGACTTTACACTTAAGACCTGTAGGCCATAAGTATGGAAATACAGCTTAATAGAGCAGTTAAGTAGAAGGCAAAAGCTGTCAATCTGTTTTGCTATTGCTTATAGATGAGTACAAAGGCCTTTTTCTAAAGTCACTGCCATAGATTTATCACACTATATATGCATACGGAAGAGATACTGGAATTCTATAAAAATGTGCTCACAAAACAAACAACTCTTGAATTGTAAGCTCAACTTGCTCACATCAAACTTGTGCTGATTTCAAACTTAGAAAGAAATGTAGGAAACAACTTCAAAGGAAACAGGCTTAGCGGAAAGATAAGCTGCCTTTCATCAGAGAGTTTCTATTTTCAATATAAAAGCCAAGATAACTTCACTGTTGGATATATGGACTTGGAACTACTACAGTTTATAAATACAGTACATAAGCCTGGCTGCCAGGCTGTGAAAGAAACAGCTTGTAAAAACAGAAAAACAATGGGAACAGAAGGACCCCAAATTAAGATACTAAAGCATGTGAGAGTTAAGAGGAGACCAGAATGATCAGGAATTCACTCAGGAAATATTCATCTGGTAGAAAATTTCAGCTTGCAGAGAAGACAAAAGATTTGTAGAAAGCAGGTGACTCAAGAAACTTCCCAAGTATCTAAGTACTGCACTCCACTTCAAGCAACAGACAAAAAGATTTCTCTTTATTGTTCCAAAATGAAATTATATAAAATCTAAAAGCTTTGAACAATTTTGCTTACATCAGGATGCCTACAATTTCTTTAATCAGACTTTTCTCTTTCTTTCTTAGTAATAGTTGTTGCACTAGAAACATCAAACTATATATTTTATTCTCTTCTAAAACTGAGTAATGTAATTTCCCAGTAAAGACAACAGCTTTCCTTACAGTCTTCAGTATGGAAAGAAAATGTGCAGAAAACAGTATATGTATCAAAAGACTACAGCATATTTTAGAATGGATTCTGAGGAAGAAGTAGTATGGAAAAACTAAATAATCACATCTGCAATTATCTGTTTAACTAAGACAAACAACCCGATAAAGACCTTAAGAAAAATACAGATAAATTAGCTTTATTGTTCTTTTTCTCAGATGTTTTTCATTATTAGGTCTTCTTAAGAACATTCCCTTTTTAATAAATATCATCAGTCTCAAAGGCATCTGAAATTAACTGCATAAACCATTGGATACTGTGGAACAGTAATACATTAAAACTTGTGGGACTTCTACACCAGCAAGAGGCAAGAACAGCAAATTTCATCTTACTATATTTGAATTCAGACTCACAGTGGGGCGTCTTCCAGTTTACCTGTTTTCTCACCACAGCAGATGGCTGTGTTACATTGTACTTTTAACAATTCTTACACACCAAGTTGTGAAAGTGAGCAACAGCGCCCAACACTTACGAGGTCATGTTTCCATTCACGTAGTTTTGGTTCAGGATCCGAGCCCAGCAGCCTGCACCTACTTCATTATTGAAAGTACTGTAATCTTCTGAAGCCCACAGTTTCTTCCCAGTTAATATGGCATTTGGCACTGTTTTTGTCCCAGGATAGTGAGCCCTACACGATATTTTAAAAAGAAAGAGCACTTAGTACAAAGAGAAAATCAAAGTCTGGAAGTACATACAGCAGCAATGATTCATCTCCTTCAAACTGAAAATGAAAAATAAGATTTCCTTGGAATACTACAAGCGGAATAGAAGAAAACTGAACAAGGGGGAGCAGTAACATTCCAGAGCTTGTTGTATTTACATTGGTAGATTATTTCTTCTGCTACATGACAGCATATAGATAAACTTAAAGATACCATGCAATTTCCACAGCTTGATACAGTAAATTTCTATCCTGAAATTGAGCTTGAAGATGTTCATAACTGTAATGTGCTGAATGGAGAAAATACATGCTAACTTACACTATCTTAAACAAAACCATAAATACTGTAAAACCAACAGTAAGATATACTACTAGGTGCTATTTTAAGAACTTATTAATGTCTTAGAATCCAAACAAGAACTTGACTGATTTTGTACATCTTTTTTAATAAATTCAGGTTTCAAAAACACATGCTAGTTGGACTACAGAAGTTACAGGGCTATAAACTCAAAACAGTTGAAACATATAGTGATAGCTAATTTTCTTTTCAAGGTCTTCCTTAGTATGAGACTCTCCCAATGGAGACTTTGTTTATACTCAATCACAACATTGATCCACTGTGCAAGGTTTGTCTGGTCAAAATAAAAGCTTCCAAATCACTTGCAGAAAAAGTGATTTTCCTTTTGTTGTGAAAGGAACATCAGTTGTGATTTTCCTCACTTAGAACATCCACTGAACACACTAAACACATACATTAAAATGAAACTATCAGCACTGGGAAGGAAAGCATAAATATTCCCTTTAGTATTAGCCTGAAACTTGACAAATTGATACATTTCTGGCAGGGACACAAGAAACACCAGTTTTTCTAGGCTGCTGGGTTTTTTTCATTATTTTCCCTCTACTGGACAATAAGGCCATTTCCCAGTGTTGTAGTCCTTCATACATAGCTTCACTAATGGTAATGTAACAGGAGAGATTTTAGCTACAGTCTTCTCTGCTGTACAGATTCCTGTACATTTCCCCTTTGGCTTGGAAACATAAGTATTACCATAGTACCAAGCAAAAGGTTTTTGTAATGGCATAAAGTGCATAGGTTGCAAAAGCAAAGCAAAGAAGGAATAATTTGTCTTTCTACACCCCAAATCCTGAAAAGCTGTTTCTTAAATGTCAACATCTCAGCCAAATACAAGCTAAAATACACAAGAGTATTTAGGGTTAGGATTGAATCAGAGTAGGGATGTAAAACTTACACTCATAAGGAGTTAAGCAATTACAGCTTACTTAGACAGTGTAAAAACAGTTGAGCTTCATCCAGACATGATCCAAGACTCCACCTATGAAAAACTACCAGGATACTATTCATGTTCAGAGTGAAGGAGGGACTGATTGCAGGGGTAGATGACACTGACTGCCTATCTGTATTTGGAAAAAAAAGTCATCATTTCTACACCGCCTAAGGGTCAAATATATAAAGATAATTGAAAAAGACTCAAGTTGAAGCAAGGAACTGCCACATTTGAAGCATGTGATTGGGTCAGGCAAGTGTATGGAATCTAGTAATTAAAATTTAGAGCTACTGTAAAAAGTAAAGTTAATGAGTACACCTTACACACACTTCTATTCAGCCATCAACTCAGTAATCAATCTCAAATTTAGTCTACTACTAAAACATTATTATGACAAAACACAGAACTTGTAAAACAAATCAAGTGGTTGCATGCTTTCCCAACACAACCTTCTCATCAAAACAAAATGGGAACTAAGAACCAAGACATTATTGCAACTCAAAGAAGAATCACAGCCCAAATTAATTTCTGGATCACAACCATTTCAGTAACAAACCAGTGGAAGTCAGTAACATAAGGCTGTATAGAAAGGTGTAAAGCTAAAGCACTTTTTGCATACAAATCAGAGTAACCACAACAACTCTCAGAATAAACGTGGTTGTCCAAAAAACCTTCAAACCATCAAAAAGTGCAGTGAACAGGGTTGTCCAAAAAAACCTTCAATCCATCAGAAGTGCAACCACACCCAATAGGAATCTTCAACATGACAGAAGACTCCTAACCCAATGAAAGGGTTGAGGCTGTTACCATTACAAGTGCTGTATGATTTGATGTGGGTTAGTAAGGAAGATTATAGAATCAATCCTTTCCTTGCAGGTAAGAGTACAGAGAGGTAAAGCTTTGGCTGCGTTAGTTATAAATAAGATGAAGACATACTATAAACAAACCACCAAGAAAGAAAAACAGAGAGAACCCCCTACCCAATGACATCGACCACTCCGTGGAGCTCAGAGTCAGTCAGCATGACATAGGAAATGGGCTCCCACAGTCTATCGCTGGCTATGATCCTCACCTGCTCCAGACCACGCTTATCCAATGTGTACCTCAACAGCTTGGAGAAAAAGGAGAGCAAAGAACAGAGAGAAGGGACAAATAAAAACAATGTTTTCAAATTGTCAAAACTTTGTATCGGGAAAGGCAGCATCCTCTTCAGCAATATTTGAACATAGCTGAAAAAACTACTATGCTTCAATTCATGTTTTTGCAAGTTGGACAACAACTGTTACACCAAACAAAACATACTAGATTGTCAAGCACTAAGTGCCTTCAAAGAAGGACACCTTCTTTCTCTATTATACCAAATCCCAACAAACATGACAAAAGGAAAAATTAAAAATATTTGGTTCTTCTTACATTCACAAAACACAGATAAAGACAAAGCATATCACATTTCATGCAAGACACCAGAGATCAGCCACTTAGGTGTTACAATGCTGCTGGTTAAGCTCCAAGGACCACATACAGGGCACAGACAATTGAATTACAATTTATAAACCTTGTGAAAGCACAGAAAACATTTCATTAAGAACAGGAGTTGATTCCCCTTATTCTCCCTGCTAACCAACTATTTCAGTTTAACAGTGAATCAACTATAAATGAGATGAGCTCTTCCTAAATACAAGCAATAACAGAAACAAGAAAAACACCAGACACATACACACCTTTTTACCCAACTGTGTTTTATTCTGATCTTTAAAACTGCAACTACTGTACAGTTCCCTAGACACATTTTAAGGCCTTTAAAGTCAATTAAATCTAAAATGTCAGGTAACATCTAACGATACAGTTTCTTGAAGTCCAGAGGTCCCCTAAACAGTGTTTGCTGTACTTGCAAATTCATGTAACATCAAATGCCTAACTATTTTCAAATCCCTCTGTATGTTTCTACCAGACATAATCTTCTCTAACAGGGCACCTGCAAAAAAACTATCTGCAAAAAACACTTCTGCAAGATTTTTCTTCCCCAGATCATAATCTGAACAAGGTTATGTACAGTCTGACAGCAACTTGAAACATCAAGATTTCCTTCCCCAAAGTCTTAAGGACTTTGGCTCAACACAACATTACTATTACTAACAATATACTCCTGTGTTGTACTTTCCCATTCCATCTTGCCTTAGAATAAGGCAATAATAACAGAATTATTATTGCAGACTTGTACACAAAAAGGCTAATATGATTAGCAATTAGGGAAGGTTCCTGATGACTAGAGAAGTTTTAATGTTCGTCTTCAAGAAGGAGAATCTGTAAAACTACAGAGCCATCAGTCTAGCCACAGTCCCCAGGAAGGTTACAGAGCAAGTCTTCCTGAAAGTTATGCTGAAGCACGAGAAGGATAGCAGGGTAACTGGGAACAGCAGCATGGATTTACCAAGGGCAAATCACACCTGACAAACATGACTGCTTTCTACAAGATGGCTACCTGTGTGGGCAAAGTGAAATCAGTGGATGTCACATACCTCAACTTCAGCAAAGCCTTCAACCCAGGTGGATAGAAAAGTGCAGTCAGGGAGCAGATTGCTAGCAATGTCCCCATAGGCTGACACTAGGACCAATACTGTTTGACATGTTTAATAAAACTCTGAAAGTTTACATTTTGCTTTGCTTGCAGATACAGCTTTTGCCTTCTCTGTTAAGCTGTCTAACTTTACTCATGAGTTTTCTCACTCATGCCTTTCTGATTCTCACCACATCCCATTTACCTTTAATCTACCTCAGATATCCTTCAGATTACAAATGGCATTTTAGGCTGGGATAGAGCTCCATGGGGAGCAATAGTATCAACATAAAATTACCTGATGCAAAAAAAGAAAGGAAAGGAAAACAGAAAATTAAAAGAAACACAAAGAAAAGGAAAGGGCAGTTATTTCTTGTGGATGGATGCCAAAGCAATCATTTCAACTATCTTGATAATTTCTAAATAAAACAATATAAATTTAAGCCCAGGTTTCTATTCCACACTAAAAGAACCAAAACAAAGTCACAGAGAGGGTTATACCTGGAAAGAGATTACAGAAGAATACACAGGAAAGGATTTCTGAGAAAAGAATGTAAGACTATACAGGAAAACAGATTGACTAGCAGATTTTGCAAACAACTAGACATGGTTTTCCAAGAGACATAAAGATACAGTGTACTTTTAGTAACCTTCTGAACCTCAGCATTTGAAGAACAGATGTCTAAACACTACAATCTTTCACTAGTTCAGCAAAAACTCTGGTAGTTAGTACCATAAAGTCAGCACTGGTTGAGAAACATGGTGTTCTCATTTTGTACTAACCTTCCTTTCTTGATAGATAACAACATTATTACACAGGAAAACCTAACTCTTCATCATTTGTAATCAGCAGTGCTGGGGGAGTTGGGAAAAAACCTCTGACAAAAAGAACTTTCATGTTAAACAACAACTAAAACATGTCTGTGGTTCTAAAGGCACAAAAAAAACCCCAAGTACTCCTATCCTTGATTCTGTCAAGCTCTTAAAGAAACAAGAGCCGTACACAGTCAGTGCATTCGTTCTTCAAGTTGTATTGTCATGGAAATCATTACTAAAACATTTCCTAATGCACTTGCTGAGCTGCAAGTCTTGCCTAACCTAAAAAAGTTTTTTTTAAACCAAATGAGTTACTCAATACTGACACTATAATTGTCACTAAAACTGAAATTTATATTTCTCAGGCAGCCACTTCCAGGTGATCAGTGTTTACAAGCTCGACACATATGAAAGCAGGTTCTTTGTAAAATCCCTACTTAACTGACTAGCTATAACCCTTGAACCATGCATTAATTTAAACAATGATGAGCATATCATACTTCCTTACATACAGAGGATAAATGGTACACTAGTGACCACAGGAATGCCCTTATCACAGTATGGTTAACAACAGAGATAAAGAAGTTAGCAAACGTTACACAAGTGAGTAATTTATATCTGTATAGGTAATTTCCACTGTGAACATATAACTTTTTAAAAAACATTTATAATTTTGAGAAACCATAGATTACAAAGAAAGCAAGGGCAGCAGAATAAGTACCAAGCCAGCTGACAGAAGCAAGGTAGTAAGAAAGTGTATTGTGGAACAAGAGTGAAGGCAGTCAAGCTGATATTTGCTGAAACTGCAACAGAAGGCATTCCCAGCGGCCAAAATTGAGATAGGCTGTATTCGTTTACAAACTTCGGGTGTTTGTTTTTACTTCTATTTTACTGTCAGTGTGTGCATTTCTAACATTATCTGTTATCAGACATAAGCAAGAAACAGAAGCTTCTAGTTCTAGGATACGACAAGAAAAAATTCAGCTGCAGGCACAGAAAGTCTGAGGGTGTTAAGTTTCACTGTGAAAGTTCAAGTACACCTGAAATTAAAACTGACTGCAGACCAAGAATTCAGTCCAAAGGTTTTTCTGACTTGGAAGATGCACATGCAGATTAGTTAGAAGATTCTTGTCATTTGCTAATGCTAAGAAGCCGAAAATATAGCTCCTAAAGGGACACTTGAAAGAAATGATGGAAGAGTGATAAGGTCAGCTTACACATGTACTAAACTGAAGGAAGAGAGGAAGACAACAAAGAATAATCCATCACCACTGTACACAACGATGAAAAAAATGGAAACAGCTGGGAAGTATGAAATAAGAATATGTGACTCTTGAAAATGGAGAAGACTGACTTACAGAAAGGAAGCAATAAGCAATGTTTAAAATGCCTCCCTTCTGCCACACTTACCCGACTACCTCAATAGCATCATTAAGATAGGGATCAACTATCATCTCTTTTGAAATCTTCCAATCTCCATCCGCAGCGATGATGCCAACGTTCCTTAGACCCAGTCTGTCCAAATAATGTCGAAGCACCTTAGTAATAGATAACACCACTTAAAGTACAGCCTTCATCAATAGGCAAGATAAAAATTTAAGACTGAAAACAATTTCAGAATTGCAGAAGTAGTCAGTGGAAGCCTTTGTTTTCAGACCAAGATGGATAAGAAGAGTTCCCACTTCTCAAACAAGAACTATAGAGACAACTAAGACAAAGTTAACAGTAAGTATTTTTAAGGGTTATCTATGACATTCAGATAGTCATTACACAAAAATGGGCTTCTCTTAATTTGGATTATTTTTGACACCCCATGTGCATTGAAAGACTCCACTTGGACACTAAACATACTGACTCCACTGCATGCATGTAATCCATTACACATATGTAATGGATTTGTAATGAAGTCAGTCATGTTAGCTTATCTAAAAATGACAGCTGGCTGAAATGGGAAATGGACAAGTGATCAGAATTGAAAGTTAACCTGATCCCAAAAAAGGTATCTTGAAAAAACAGGGATTAAAGTTTTAAAATAGAAAAGACCTTCTAACCATGCACCTCTCTACAAGAACAGAAATCTTTGCCAAACACCTGTCCTGTTCAAGTGAAGAGAACATAAACATTCTTTTTGCTGCCCATTTTACTGAACCAAAAAAATCACATCAATCCATGGCCTAAAATGTTTTTTAACAATCTTAGATGTAAAGGAATGATGCATTATGTGCTGTGTGCATGCATGCATGTATAAGAAAGACTTCTGCAACTTGATTTAAAGATCAATGGGCATGAATCCTTAAATAATTTCTTGCAATAGCCCTCTAGCAATGTGAAGTAGAATAGGGACCACTTCTACTTTTCATGTAGTCAAACAAGGACAAGTTTTCCATGTAGTCAAACAATGAAAAAGACTAAGTGTTAATGACAATCAAAACCTACATCTAAAGGGCATAAAACTTATCAAGAAGAAGAAAAGTAGCAATGAAGTTCTGTTCAGCTGTTTGAAACCTTTGAAACACAAAGTTTCAGAAGAAAAATTCATCATGTTAGAAGGTCCTTGCAATTTAAAGCTTTCTAGCTACCTAGACATTCAGGAAACTTGGCTAAGCACAGAGACAGTTCAGAAGAACAGAATGACTGGAACAGTTGCAGAACTTCCATGCTGGAAGGTACCAAGGACACAGAACTGCATGCACCAAAAATGCTCTCCACAATAACATGCAGAACAGTTCCCCCACACCGAACACATAGTATTCATATAATTGGAAGAACAGGATCTTATTGAACAAGAATTTATAAGCATTAGAAGCCTCATATCTTTTTTTCCTACTTAATAAGAAACATAACTAGTTCCTTAGTAGATGAAGTAACTAAAATAATGTCTTACAAGTAAAAATTCAGCAAGATAACTAAGACCTTATCTGTCATATGTTTAACAGGAATTACAGAAAATGTTTGGTGTGCAGCAGCGCACTTCAGTAAATTGACCTCTTCTGAAATGGCAAACTGCAAATAGAAGTATCATGCTGATTAGAGAATAGGTGCCAAGTGACACTGTAAGAGAATTAATGGTAAAACGGGTGTTAAATAAAAAGCTTCTTATCAGTTAACATACAGGAGAAGGAAGGCCGAAACTTTTCAGTAAATATTTGGGTGATTTTAAGATCAAATTTTAAACTAAAAATTCAGCTTTAGCAGCCAAAAGCTCAGTACCAATTCAACAGCATTTAAAAAGCCAACAAGTAGAATGCTACATCTAGAGTAAATGGTTTGTTCTCCACATTTTTCCTCCTCACACTAGAAAGAGTTTCCTCCTCACACAAGACAAAGAGATGAGAAAGCCTCCAGGTGACATGACAGAGTTGGGATTTTTCAGCCTGGAGAAGGGAAGGCTTTGGGGTGACCTAACTGCTGTGTTCCAATATCTGAAGGGAGCCTACAAGAAAAGACAGAACTTTTCACAAAAGCATGTAGTGATAGGACAAGAGGGAATGGATGGGGATGCCCCATCCCTGGAAGTGTTCAAGGCCAGGCTGGATGAGGCTTTGGGCAACGCAGTCTAGTGGACGGTATCAAATGACAGGGGGATTGGAACAAGATGATCTTTAAGGTCCCTTCCAACTCAAGCCATTCCACGGTTCTCTAAGTCCTGTTTGTTTTTAAGAAGAGGTAATGCCATTGCTTCTTAGCCTCAAAGCAACAACAAAGAAAGGAACAAAGCAGAAGATTGAGCTTAAGATTTCTCTTCACGATAATGTAACAAACAGAAGAGAGTTTTCAAAGCAGGGCAGGGGAGCTACAGGAGCATTCAGCAGTGATAACTATTAAAGCTATCTCAAGGTCAGTTATGTGAAATACTGTGTTCCTCCAACTTTTTAGAACAAAAGGTACTGAATTTTGCAGAGCTAAAAACACAGAGCCTTTACTCTGCTTTGCTTAAAATAAGAACCTGGGGTTTTAGAGCAATATTTAAGGGTACTATAATTACAGAACTTTGCTAGAGAATTTTAAACAATTCTAGATCTTGGAGTCTTAGGTATGTCTAAGCCAATATAAAGATGATACAAATTTGTATGGTTTCAGCATCATCACCTGAAGCTTCCATTAAACTATAAAAGTCCTAATATTTAGCATACATTGACATGCTTTAAGTTCAAAATAGCAGTTTCAGACACACAAAACAAACAATCCAGAGATTTGACCATGTTAGCATTCCATGCATCTAACTACAAAAAACAGAGGTCAGTAAGTGAAGTAGTTGCAGAATTAAGGTCCCTTGCCAGGAAAATTCAGAAATCTTACTGATCACATACAATAAAACAAGCATTTCACTTTACAGAACTAAGAAAAAATACATACCTTAATGTATTTGCTACTAAATGCCCTTTCATTCCATATCTATAAAGGAAAAGTAAAATCCATTTAGAAAAATCAGGATATGTCAATGCATAATTAAATATTTTACTTATATATATGTAAGATTATACAATCCATTAATCAGCTCCATGGTTTCAGAGTGCTAGGGGAAAGTGCTCTGGTTGGTTTTGTTATCAGCTTTTCAGTGGGAAATTCTGTATGAACATTCATAGTAGCCGCTTGTTTGTCCTTCTCTAAGGTCTCCTGACTCCCCTCGCACTGAAAAGAATGCTAGAGCTGCTTGAGCTCTACAATGGCAGCAGTGTTGCACTACCAATGGCCCTACAGTTCATTAGAAATCATTGACAAACACACTGTGGCTTCAAGGTGGGGCCTAATGAATGGGCCCCTATTGCAATACAATGATACAGGACAGTGAGAGTAACTCACATATTGAACAATCCAGTGAAGCTTACAGTTCTAATGCACACAGGACTACATCCAAGCTTGAACACAAAAGAGATCCAGCATATTTTAAGCAAACAGACAAAAAATTAGCTAATTTCTAAATTTTCTATCTTTTATGGAAAGAGTGTTTAAGCTAAACAAAATTCAAACCAGAAACACTGGTCCTCCTTCCTACCAAACCTATAAAATGCATAGGCAGAAACATTGTTTCTTTCTTTTTTTTCTAACAATAACTTGAACACTGTGACGTACATTCACCAGTGAAGGTGAAAGTATTGCCCCATGGGGGATATTTGTACATCACCCAACCAAGTACAAGCAGACAGTTTCCTGCAGAAGGGCTAAAGCCAATTGATTCTGATATTTCTACATCTTTCAATAAATGCTAACATGTGCCTTCAGAAGTGAACCAATCAAAACATTACTTACAGAAAGGCTCATCTCATAAAGCAAAGAATGATAGGGAACATGTGCTATTAGCGAAAATAGTGGTAAAGGCTATTGTACAATGTACAATCATAACAGCATTAAATGTGTTTTGACAGTTTCTGAGCCTTCACAGACCTCACTGATTTCCTGTATTTCAGATTATACCCCCAAAGAAATCAGACAATATGCAATATGACCATATTGCCTGGAGAAGTAGAAATTTGCCTTTTTTAGGAGAGAATTCAGAAGGCCAGTTACTGTGAAGTAACAACACAGAAGCCAATATTACTCAAATACATGAAGTGCAGAACTTACTTTCTATTCCAAGAGCACAGGACAGAGAAAAATGTAATAACAATGGTTCTCCCTGTCCCCACAATGAATTGTCGAAGTATCACTGTGTTACCCACAGTGCAAGACTGACCCAACCAAAATAAGTCAGCAACATCAAGGAGGATGCATTCCAGAGGAGATGTACCTGAGATGTACCTTCCTACATTACAGCAGAGAAGTCAGACTCATTTTGAGGGATGGGAACCACAGTTTTAGAAGATTTGTTCTGGACTGCTGAAGTGATTTTCATCTTTTCTGCAGTTAAACTCTCTCATATCAAAACACTTAAAAGTCCAAAATATGTGTTCACTAAGTCTAGGATTGATTTTAGAGGAATCCTAGACACACACTTTCTTGGTCAAATAACGAATTTGAAGCGTTTTTTCAGACTGTCTGCTTCTCTCTCTCATCTCCAAATTATGACATTTTTTCTCAGACATTCATTCACTATTTCCACATTAATTCACTACTTCCACATTTTGCACTATAGCACAATACAGTCGTTATAATGTACTGTAAAACACACACCTTTATGTACTATAAATAATGCAGGTAAAAATGGAAAAAGTTGCACAGGACTGCTCCTCTGCAAAATAACCACCATATCTTATATGCTAAGTCATGTTAGCTGGCTTTCACAAACTGTATTAACTGATGCTTTTTGTTATCTGGTAACTGCTGAAATGCAAGCAAAACAAGCAAAGCAGAAAAGGAAAATATTTCAGAACTCTCAAATTATCTGGTAACTTTGTTCTAGAATTGAGAAGCCAGGAACCGTTTGACACTGGTTCTGCTTTAACAGCCATCATTCCAGAAAGACTGTAAACTAACATTACTACTGCCTTTTACCTGGCAACAGTAAAAGCCAAAATTGCAATTATGAAACAAGTAGTTTCTCTTTCCATCCTTCACCTCCAGTAATCAACCAAGAGAGGCAACACCAACATCTTACGAGTGAAGATAGATAAAATATACAGGAGATTTTGCTTTACTGACCCCAATATAATCAATGTCCAAATCATGATACTGTTTTGCTCCTAATATCCAAGAAACAATATAGTAAGCAGTGACATCTGGATAGTCATAGGGCCAGTTTTCACCCTTTCCTATCCATCCCGGAAATGCCCAAGGTAATCCTGGAAAGAGAGAAGAAAAACAAATTAATAAGGTAAGTGGTTGACCTACATTACTCATCAAGCATCAACAGCAAGCTGTAATTTGCTCTACATAAAATGAAGGAGCAGATATGCACTTCAAACTCAGTTAGCTCCAGTGAACACAATGAAACATAACCTATCTAACTGCAGAGTATGTACTAATACAAATTATGTGCAAATATATTAATAACTGCTCTTTTTTTTGAGCTAGGAAGCATTCAGTACTAGAGGACAACTGACTACATAGAATCTGTCAGTTTTATGGTATTAGCTCTAACAGGTTTAAAAACCCAAAGATTTTAGGATAGAAATTTACAAAGTTGAAGACAAAGGATCAATACAGAACATTAAAAAATGTTCATCTCCTGAATATGCATTTCAGAAGTGATCATAATAGAGTAAGGAAGATTTGGATCATGAAAAAGCATTTCCAAGTCTCCTCTGTTTAATGGATCTTGTAGTAAAAAAGAAAAACAAATTCATCTGACCAGATATTGTTAAGTTTCCAGCTGACCTGTGTAAGATAGCATCGGCTAATTTAAAGGTAAACCCTCTGTTCTTTGTGGAGAGCTTAATCTGAGGGAAGAGGGACATTAATAATAATCACAATTAGTCATAGATAATAGGCTTAACCCAACCTGAGTGGCAAATCCTGCACCAAGCTTTGCCTTGTGAATATGGTAAAGCCCTCGGAAGCTGGGGGGATTAGACACCTTTTAACTGACAGGTTTCTTACCTTGTTTTGTGTGAAATCTATTTTGTATTTCCAAAATACAAAAATACAATCTAGAGTTCCACATTTTTAATGTCACAGCACACACACAACTCACAATCAAAACAGGAAGACAGGAAACTCCTCTTATAACTCAACTACACACATAAGACAAATCAGAAAAACAGAACCACTATAGAGGGGAGAGAGTGATTGGCTTGCAGTAAGAACTTATAACCAAAAGTTGTGTGTATAAGATTTAAGTATTTATACTTCCAGTAATATTACTTTATCCCTTCCACATTTTTTACTCAATTATTCAGAAATTCTTCTCTCATGATAAATCATTCATGTTCATTGCTGTGATATACTCTAAGCATTAATGTTACTTAATACAAGCAAATTATTAGACTTTTTTTATCCTATGCTTCTTGTTATAGTAGCACATAGGGATGTTGTGCTACTGTAACAAGAAGCAGAGGATAGGATGAGTCATCGAGACAAGCTTAACAAATATTAGAGATTCTACTTTGTTTACTGCAACTTCAAAACATCTAGTCATTAAAATTACTACATTAATTAAGGGTCAGATGGGTATTTAGTCAGGGGAATAAAAAGGCATGGAAATCTAAAAACTTAAAGCAATTTACCAATCAGTTTAATTTTGGGATTCCTCTTTTTAGCTTCTTTCATCAGCCACCATTCATAGCCCCGGAAGTAGTTCTCATCATTTTCATAGTGCATATGGGAGGGTTCAGTACCATCTAGGAAGGAAAGACACAGGTAGCTCACGATTATCTTCTGTGTCATAAGCTGTTACACACCATAAAGTTTGCTGTATTGCTCACTGCCATAGTATGCAAGCACATATCTCCAACATGGTTCACAAGTCCTTTGGTATGTATTTCAAAGGAAAATTAAAGGCTTGCCACCCTTCGTTCTTAGCCTATTAACTTAGCATAAATTTAGTATTTTTATTTTTAAAGGTCTTTGACTGCTTTTAACACCAGATGTGTTTAACTATTAAGCATTTTCTATCCCTAGCTATGATAACACTAAATCTATATTCACTATTGTCTCGTGTCTTCATCTCACCAACCACTAGGAAAGTTACAGCATTAAGATTAGGAGGAAAAAAAAATAATTACATAAGCAGGTTATCTCTAAACCAAAAATCAAACAAAAGAAGGTTATAATTTGTTTCTTCTGTGCAAGGCAAGTCCAGGGACAGAAAAGAAAGGAACTACTATGAAGTTTTTCATGGACAGGACAATTACAGGACAGAGGGGGTTTTGTATTTTTACAGTAAAATGTCTAGTTTGTAACTTCCATGGTGCTCTGTGACTGTTTTTGGAAACAGTTTTTGAAATTGAACACTATGTACTGAATTTCCTCAGGCAAGGGTAAACAAACTGGAAAGGTGCAAAAGAATCGGTGTTGCATGGGAAGTTATTACACACAAAAGTCAAGTAATAACTTGTGGACAACTGCAATAATTATGCAACTTATGTTAACATATGCAGAGCCCTCTTCTAATGAGACTTCGTTTTAAATGAAGCCTGCTGAAATAGTACATTTCATCACAGAAAACAGAACTGATTTTTCTACTTTACTAACACTTGGCTATACGGAAATTCTGTTTGTCAGGGACATAGAACAATCAGATTCCAAACTTAGACTTCTGGTCATATTTCAACAAACTCCTGATCACACCTTTGAGGCCAGAAGAAATCTTGCAGAATAGTGCATTGAGATAGATGCATTTTATCATTCTCCTTTTGAAAAGTGGAAAGCCATCACACAAGTATATGACATCTCCTTAGCCAGCAATAAGTGTTTGAAGAGAAGGTCTGTACAAGTCTGAAGAAGACTCCATTCTCCGATCAGTAATTCATTACCAAGCTCTCAAACCCAATATGATACTTTTCATCATGTTAATTTTTGTGAAGTAATCCCAAGAATGAAAAACAACACATAATTATACAAAACACAGACATTATTAAAAAAAAATATAAACATCCAGAATATTTATTTATTTATTTATTTATATATTTAGTGCCACAAAATCAGATTCTATCTTTTCTATTTATAACTGTGTCTGGTTTAAAGTCTATTTTTGATGTGATCAGACTAACTTTGAGGAAAAATAGAAAAAAAAAAAAAAAAAAAAAAAAAAAAAATGTATGCCTCATCTGCTTCTCAGCTTTTGATCACGACCAGTTACTAAATACTTTCTCCTGTATGTGAATGTAGCAGGCTAGGCAAATTACATTAAGACATTTTCATTTGCAACTCTTCCCAGGAAGAAAAGGAATGCTGCCTACTGCATGCCAATGTCACTCCAGTGAAATGTAGATGCTAATTAAAGCAAACAAACGTAACTGCTTCTGGCCAGATGTCTTTGCTCTTCAGTCTTTTAAGACATGAACTACTTAGTATTGCAAAACTGGTGTTTGAGAAACACTCTGCAACTCAGAAACCTAGCGTGGGGGGAAAAAAAACTGATTTGTTCTAGAATTCAGCCTATTAACCATATGATAGTCAGAACTATCTCCAGGGCATTGGTGTAAATCTTTCTTCTACAAGTTATCAGCTATTATGGTTTTTTGCAGCTTCAGTACAACTCTCTCCACGGTTCAGCTAAAGTGACATGTGCAGCATATTACTTACAGTATCACTGAAACAAGAAGTTAAATGCTGCTCGTGCAAAATCCATACCTGTAGACTGTGCATCGCCGCCAATCTCTACCTTGAGAATATGTAAAGAAGCACCAAAATTTGGCTAAACACAAAAGAGACAGAAAAACAGAGAATCCTGCTGTTAGCAAGAAGAATGAGATAAATTAGTGTATGAGTATGTTAAAAATGCAACATTTTTATTTTTTTAAACACCTGTTATAGACATAATATTACATAAATTTCTGTTTTTCAAAAGAAAATCCAGCAGAATAGTACACTGATCTTTAATCAGTTTCATTGAGTCTTGCACCATTAACAACATTTCTCCACAACTGTGCAGATTTTAAACAGATTATGCTCAAGAAAATACTAAAGCACTATTAAAACAGAACACAGGATATATGAGGAACACAACAGTATTTTAATGCTATTAGAAGTCAAGTTTGTTTTCTTTTAAAATCATATTACTAACGTATTTCTGTAAATAATTTATTCTTTGGTGTAAAGGGTTACACTGTTTATGTGAAAGGGCATACATACAGATTAGAAATAATCTGCTAACTACAGGCAGCAAGGCAAGAGAGGAAAAAATCCCACCACACTGAAAAACAAATGGCTAGTCCACTATCCCCCTCCCCTGGCATCTGACTGCTGGAACCAAATATAAAATTCAAGCTCATACAGGTGACTCTACTCCTAGTATGTTCTTCCAGCCATTAGTGGCTTAAGAGTTGCTCAAGCCAGAAGTTACAATTAATCATTACTTTAGTAACCACTAATAAGCTGGCCTCCTCCATGGAATTACCCAAGTATAATTTTGGTATCTAAAAAAATTGTTTAAGACATGAGAATTTGCAGTTTGATTTTAAAAATATGCTGCACAGATGACAGTGTGTGTGGCTTACAAGTTTTGAATTTTTTGTTTGCTTTCAACTAAGTAAATATTTCAAATTTACCATTTCTCAGTTCAACTTTTTTTTTTAAACTTCTAACACATTTGTTCTCCCATTCCCATCATAAAAGTTGATTGATGTTAAAAGACAAGGAGAATGAGGCAAGGTATAGGTCTGCCAGGTATGACAGCCTAAGAGGTTTCGGTGAAAGAACACGTCAAAACTTCTTTGACAATCGTGATCGCTCAGCTAGATTTTCTTTTGTCACATGTGTTGCTGTTTTACTGGGAACGGAGGACACGAGGCAGTGCAGTGAGAGGCAGCAGAAGCAGCAGAAGCCCCATTCTTTGTTGTATTTCCCTTTAGATACGGTAAGGACCCATTGGGTGATTGGACAATGGTCACCCACCCCCCAGGGTGCTTGGCTGGTCTTACAACACCCAATTCCAAAACACACCCTGTCTTGAATCAAAACAGATCAGGAAAAACAGCAGGTGTCCAAGCGTTATCTTATTGTTTTCATAGTTTGCATGGGAGAGAAGAATTTCTCAAGAGAGGCCCTGTGCAGCCACGACATGCTTATTCAGAACATTCAAATTAGTAGCACACAGCTTTCATCTCAAAAAAAACATTAGGTTTGATTCTCCAGGCACACATTATGGCTTACTCTACCCTTTAAAATTAATTCTTTAAACTGCACGGTAAATTATTCCACTCCAGCCATCTGGATTGCATTACTTGAAAGTGACATGACATCCTCTTCCAGCAGAGTAATTTACAGTGCCAAAAGCAAAACAAGCTATTAATGTCCAGTGCAATAATCTTACCATATATTGAGTAACTCCACAGGTTACACTTGCTAACTAAACGCAGTTTATAAACCAGTGACATTCCTCCACCTCCTAGAGTAACTGCAGTTGTACTTGAGACAAATTTGGAATAGATACATTGTTAAAATCCTGCAGTCTGCACAGTCTGCACATTTTCATGCTATGTTAACATATCTGTACTCCAAAAAAATCAAAACTGTCTCAAAGACCCACTTATTTCAATCACTATGAACAGCTAAACCCTCCATTTTAGCCACAGAAATTATTCCTCATTTAGCCCATGTGGATGATCAAGATATGGTTAAACAGATTTTTAAAACATATTTTCAAAACATATTGCAAAAACATTAAAGGACTTTTCATAACAATTTGAAGAAAAGGACTCCTGAACAAAATCCTTGTTGCCAAAACCAACAGCTAAAATTCAAGGTTGTAAAAATCACCATTAAAATAGATGCTTTACAAGATGGGATTTTGTCTAATTTCATGTAGCACTGGATATACTATAGGAGTTCCCACATTACACAGTAAGAAATTCTACATGAAATGAAGCATTATTGTCGCAGTGAAACCAACTTTACCTTGAACAGGTAATCCAAAATCTGGGAGCGATAAGGTTCTTGGTAGTTCACTAGAAGTCTGGATGTGGCCTAAAATGGAAAGAAAACATGAAAATATAAAAACACAACTTTCAAACATTTAAATGCACCCCAGAGTTTCAGTCTAGGCCTTTCACATAGATAATAAATATACAAAAACAATTATAGCACCAAGAACTCAGCTAAGCCCCTACACAAATTCATTTCTAAACCTTTAGCTGTGCATTTCTGGTTTCACAGGTTGCAATCGCCTTGTGCTCCAGTTACCTGGAATTTACTGCAAAGAGAGTCCAGAGAACAAAGAGATCACACGGCTTTATGACAGGCTGCCTCCCTGCACCATCTCTCCTGCTCTGCTCAACTCCCACTGCCTTGGCTCACCACATGCCAAAGGCAAGGGGAGCTCACGGGACACACAGGCAGGAGGCCAAGGAAAGCATCTCAGCAGGTCCAAGAGTGGGTCAAAACTCCAGGAATCTCACGGCTCTGCTGCCTGGACCACAAGAAGGACAACGAACGGCTGTGGCTCGTCCAGCATTTTAAAACAAAGAGACTATCAAGACCCTCTAATAAAAACCCACCCCACCTTAGCTCTCTTCCACTGGTACCCAGGATGTTGCAGGCCCTGGGCACCCCGAAGAGCCATTGAGCAGGGGGCCGGCGGGAAAGCGCAATGCAGAGCCGGGCTCCACGTCCCCTCACAGCCGGACCACCGCCCGCAGCGCTGCCCCCAGCGCCTCCAGGCTGTCCCGCTGAGCCCCGCTCGCGTAGCGTGTGTCCCCAGACCCCCGCCCTCAGGACTCCCCTTCGGGACACCTCCGGCCCAGGCCCCGCCGAAGCCACCGTGCTCCCACTGACGGGATGCCCTGCAGGTGTCCCTTGCTGCCCCGAGGAGGGTACCAGCACCGCAGCCCCGGAGGCGCCGCTCACCCCGCCGCCGCTGACAGCCCCGATCCCGTCGAACTCCCTGCCCAACCCGTCGGCATCGTCCAGCACGTAGGTGGCCGTCAGGAGCGGAGCGGCACCGACCCTGGGGGGCCCCGGGCCGCAGCTGCAGCCAAGCAAGACGGCGCCCCACAGCAGAGCCGCGCCCCCCATCCCACTCCCGCGCCGCTCCCGCCGCGTCCTGCGGCCGCCCCGTCCCGACAGCGGCTCCGCACTGCCCGGCAACGCGCGTCACATGACCGCCGCCTGGCAGCCCCGGGGGCGGGGCCCCAGCGCCCGCGCCGCCATCTTGTTCAAGGGAAAGGCTTTTCATGGTTTACGGGCAACCCCGCGCCCGGCTGAAGTCAACAGTTGCCATTTTGAGAGAGGTCAAGGCTCGTTCCGGCTGGTGAGGAGCGCGTCGCCATGCTGGAATTGGGCACTGAGCAGCGAGTGAAGCTGCCGCGGAGCCGTCCTGGCTGTGGGAAAGCCGCATGGCTGCGCGGCGAGGTTGGGTTTGTGCGGGCGCTCACCGGGAATTGCGTTCAGTGCAGCGTCAGCGGCTGCGCGTAGGTATCGAGTTAAGCCGACCCTCCTTTTCGGGGCCTCTGACCCTCCTTTTCGGGGCCTCTGGCAAGTCACGGTACTTGTCCCGGGAGACGAATGGAGTTTCCTAGTGTGTCTCTCATGCCCGGGCCCTTGCGAGCACCTCGCAGCCCGTTGCCTGGTTTTGCCCTGTTCTCAGGCTGCCAATAAATCCTTTGAAGAGTCGGCATAAATCGGCGCTTTGAAGGAGCACATTCCAGCGCGCTGTGAGCAGGACCTTTGGTCGCCGCGGGGGCAGAGCCAGGGAGCGGTCCCGGGCCCCGCGCCAGGCCGTGCCCCGGAGAGGATGCTGGCAGCCGCGCGCCCTTCCCGGGGAATCCCGGTTGGCCCCAGTTAGATCCACAGCTGCGTCAGCAGGACCCCAGAGAGGAATGCTGAAAGTGGGGTTTAATTTATGAGGGGCTGAGTGAGCCTGTTTACGCCTTCAGGGGTGCGCTGTAGGGTAGCCGCATCAAAATGTGAGCAGCCGAGGTGGTGCTGTGCCACACGCCAGAAATTTCCGTGAGGTTTGCCAGGGTGTTCCCTCAGACTCCAGCTCATACAAGCATTCGGCTCGGAGGAAAAGTAACCAGGAGATCGGCGATCATCTTGATTATCCTATAAAAATTAATAACGGGGAACTGTCTTGTCTATTAACCTCAGTATTTCACAGAAGAGATGCTTCATGTGCCTAAAGGAGGAATGAGGCATCTGGAGATGCAGTGGCTGATGTCCTGCATTGTGTAAGAGTTCTGGAAAAGCCCGGGTTTTGCAGGTTTCTGTCCATAAAGAATGCTGTTATTCGAGCCTCTGCCACTCTTGTAATTGAGGGATCTAATGTGTCAGTGATGACAATACCTTACTGACGTTTCCTGTTTATTTCTTTTCAAATAACAATACCAAGCACTCACAAAACATTTTGCACTTTACAGCAATATCAAGCATTAACTAATGAACCTGCTCACACCCAAATGAGCTATAGGATACCATTATTACATGCAGAAGGATAGAATGACTTCCTCAGGGCTACAGTGAGTCAGTGCCAGAGCATTATGCTCTTGGTCCTAGTTCACATTCATTCCAGCAGACTGTACAGCTTTGCACACCTGGAAGGTTTGCAAAACCATAATGAATTATTAATTGGTTGATTTTGATAGTTTTGTTAATTACTGTGTCAGTTTATTCCATGTAAAAGGCTTCGTCTGTGAAATTCAGTCTCTCATTCACTCATCCTAAAAGTGTCAGTTTTCAAAACTGATATTTGCATCCTGTGATGTGCTGAGTGCCTGCCCTTTTCGATTGGTACAGAAAAACATTCGTAGAATCAGTTTTGGTGGAAGGAAAAGAATATTTTGCTGTGACTCTGTGAACTTTTATTCTGCATCAAGAATCTTGTCCTTGTGTTTGTTTACCTTTTTTTCTTTACACCTTTGTTCATAGATCCTTTGTAAATGAAAATTTAGCCAATAAATTTATTGAGGACTTAGTCATTGCTTCTTTTGTGGATAGGATAGTTTCCCACTGTTAATGTTTTTCTATTCCAGTTCTTTTTTTTGTTCTTATTGATGGTACATAATCTCAGCAAACACTAAGAACACCTATTGTTCCAAGATGACTGATCTGAGATACCATGTATGTCCAGATCTTAAAAAATCCTTGGAAAATTGTGCTGCCGCCGAAAATTATGCATAGACGGCCTAAAAGGCATTGTCTCCTCTCTTGTTTCCTTTGAGGTTTCAGTTCTCCTATCAGTTGTCACAGCAAAGAACCATAGAAAGGTTTCACCTGTGTTTCTCTATTTCTAATAATGATAAGAACTGCTTTTTCTTCAGTAAAATATAGGAATGCTCAACAAAACAGCAGAACCAACACAATGGACACTGTTCTTAGGTACCATGTTAGGAAAAGGCACATGGAAAATGATGAAACAGGTCTTTGTCTGATGACTTCTCTCTCAATGAAAATGAAGGTGTGACTGAAATTGGTTTCAGCAATGTATCTAACCAAGTGGTCTTTCATTCACCAAACTGGAAGGGGCTAAGATAACAGTTTGAGAATGGCCACAAGTACTTGATAATTTAGCCTTTGTGTAACAATCAGTAAAAAAACTGTGGATGACAAACTCACACTGACCAAAAAGAAAAGGAATCAAATCTCTGCCTCCAGTGGTAAGATATTATAGAGCTGCCTGGTATTTTTAAGGAAGTCACTGTGCCCCTGATTTAGAACTTTTGAATTTGTTCTGTTTCATTTCTCTTTATCATCAAACTGTGCGGGTTTTGTGTTACCCAACAGATGTACATTTAAAGTGACATTGTACCCACTTTCTTAAAGCAGAATTGTATCGTTCCAAACAGAATTGAAGAAAAAATATGTACAGTAAGTTATTCTGATCACAGAAGGGAAAGAGAACTGTGCTCAATGTAACAACTTTCCACCTGTCTAATTGAGTAGAATTATCTGTTAAAATAATCACTCCTATGAAGCTTGCATCCAACCTCAGGTTCAGTTTATATAAAAATACATAAATATGTAACCTGTCACAGTGCAGAAAATGCACTGTGTTAACTAGAACTATTCACAAACTTCTTATTAATTCTGAAAATACTTAATTCTCTTTCCACAAACTTCTAAAATCATTGTGATATATTTAGGTGGATTCTTATTTGATTAAAGCAAGTTATAAAAAATCATGCCATATTTTGGACATATACAAATAAACAAATAAAACACAGTATTTTACTTCTGTGGATTGGTTTCTCTGCAGAGTGCAATGTCTTCTAGATAAGGAGTGTAAAATATACTACACTCGTGTAATTAGGCAGTATTTTCAATTAAACTTTTATAAACTCTCTAAAAGTATTCCTAAATTTACTGAGGTTGGTACCATCCTTTGTTCATACTTCTTTGTAATCATGTCGTGTTTTTCTCATGCATAAGCATAGATTAAGAAGGAGTTGGGGGGAAAAGCAAAAGAAAGCAAAACCAAGAGATGTGTGAGCTGTTGCCTGTAGAGCAGCTTCCTGTCTCTGATAGAGCAGAAGCAGACACTTGCCTTAGAAGCAGACACGGGTTGCGCTGCTCGAAGGCACAACAGGAGAAGTGCTGCACAGGGTCACATGGCTGCCAAGGTAAGTTCAGGACCCAAGGAGTAAGATGCACAACTTCTGTTCTGGGACAGGTTTCAACCTAGTTCTCTCTTAATGTGATGCTGGCATCGTACAGCAGAAAGAAGGGACACAAAAGGGGCTGGAAAAGATTGCTTTGGGAGAAGGATTATTTCAATCCCAGCACAACCAAAACATGAGAGTAAGGCAAATGACATCAAAAGATGGAATCGGGAAAGACATGCCAGCTTGATTCATTGTTTGTTGTAGTGGTATTGCCGTGATCAAGATACTGTTGGTTAGGAAAGGGGGGAAGAAAAGAGAAGAACTGTATTTGTGGGTGAGTTTTCAACATTCTGAGCTGTCCCGTCACTGTCAGCCCTCACAGGGGGTTCCAGTAACTCTTCTTTTATTGTTCTTCACTATTTTAAGACACTAACAAGATACCCGGTGCTATTTATGTTATTTATATGAATATACACAATGCTTAAAAATTAGCAGAAAAACAAGCTCTGGTAAAAATACTTTCTTAGAATGCCACATATCATGTATATGAAAATATTTTGTACATCTTTCTGTATGCATAGAGGAAAACATGATGCACATAATGATACAGCAAAATAATACTTGTCTGCATGGCCTACATCCTAAAAAACGACTTTTTTTTTCTATTTGTTCTAACTAACAAAATGTTTATGCTCAGTGAAACAGTCCATAAAGTATATCTCCAAGTTAAAAAGGCTGAGCTCTTTTAGACCTGTTTGAGTTTCTACAGAATCTCATGGAGACCTGTGGATGAAATTTAATGTTGCATGAGGTAAAATGCTGTTAATTTTTAGCAAAGTCCATGTTTCTGAAAGGTGTATTTCAACTCTCCTAAGCTGTGAAGTTTTTCAGAATTGGATTTTGAGATATGCTTCTTAGGTAAAAAGAATCAGCTGCTATGGAATGTCCCTTTTACTCGAGGAAATTAACTTTGCAATACAACTTGTTTTGAGAACACGAAGCAATCTACTTTGTTGAAATGGCTTTAAGAGAAAGAAAAATCTCTTTCCATCTTATGATATGTGTACGGTATCACCAGTACAGCAGCTACTGCACTACCTCACACAGCATTGTTCTTTTCTTCATTTGCAAAGTCGTTTACAGATAAAAGTATGGAATATCCTTTTGTATTTGTGTTTATGAAAGTTTAAGACTTATTTTGTGACTTTCAAAATTTCGTAAATGGAGAGACCACATAAAGTTCCTTTTGAACCTGAAGAAGATGCTGTAGAAATGCATTGATACAAATACAATCTATAATGACTACTTTTCTCTATAAACTTTCACAAGGTTCCTTTACGGGCTTGTTTGCATACATTACTTGAAGCATAACATTTGCTAGTCAGTGTCTCTAAATTTTATGTCTTACTAACTCTTCAGCATTCTTGTACAGAGGGTTTTCTGTAGCAAAATTACAGAGGCAGAAACTATGATAATAATGGAATAATGTGTCTAAAAGAAAAAATTACAGTTAAGAATTTTTTTTTATTTGAAGCATCTGATACCAAAACAAGTCTATGAAATAAGTCACAAGTATATGGAATTAGGTTTAGTCCATAAAAGTCAAATCATTAGAGTATATCATTAAGCAGAAATTCCTTGATAGTTAACAAAAAAGAACAATCACTGGCAAAAATTTTCATTATTTTTTTAGGATAGCTGTAAGCCAATACCATCCTCCTAGGCAAAACCAGCAGGTTTGCTCAGTAGCTGAGAGAAAACCTGGCTTCAGATCATGCATTCAGGTAAGAAAAATCATCTTGCTTTACAAAGTCCCAATTATCAGAAAAACAACTAAGCAAGAAAGTTTAATATGGACTACTTCTTCTGCAATAAAACTCCAAGCAATTTGAGTGAAATGTGTTGTAATCAGGGCAAAGCAGTACTTTCTGCTTTCATATTTCACATTGCAAGAAACTGCAGCATGCATTGTGGTAAGCTTAATTTGCTGGCTCTTTGACACACTTAAGTATAGGTCATCAATACATGCCAGAATGACACACTTCTCATTATTACCATCATTGAAAGCATGTCCTCATATAAGTAACATCAATGTGTCATCAAAGTGAACATACTGGTTAAAAATAAAATAAAAACTATGGGGTACAGTGACCTGTGAATATGAAGGAGAGAAAAAACTTTCTGAGGTGACAAATTTCATGTGGTCTCCGATCACTTCTTTGAATTTCATCTTTAGTATCCCAGACTGCCATTAGCCAAGTACACCTTCAGATATGGTTTCCTTAAGGCAGATGGCAGAAGAGCAAAGCAAAGTCTTACCCCAAAGAATATGTGGTTTACGCAGACAAGTGCAATATAAGGACAAGTGTTTTACCTTGTGATCAGTGAGATCAACAGAGCAAAACTCTTAGAAACAATGAACTAAAATGAGAAAGCTGAATAAAAACAGGTGGGTGGTATGAGGAAATTGGCATGTTGGTCTGTGAGCAGATACAAAAAAGAAGCTGTTGTGCGTAACACAGAGGGAAGTTGGGAGCTTTTAAGGATGGTGAGTCTGCAATAAAATAAGTTAACTAATAAAAGAGCTTATGGGGGAGGGAGAAGGAATTCCAGTTTCTCAGTCATGAGACTAATAAACACTGCCTCATACACTTGCTGCATTACACACATGCTTCTGAAAGGGCACATTTCCCTGTTAGACAAGAAGAGACCTGTCATAGGAAAAGAGATGCTAAAATATGATTAGAAGAAGAGGTAGGTATTTTATCTTTAATTCATCTGGTCTGTCTGCATATGTTTGCTTTCTTTTTGGTCAGAAGTGGATCACAAAACCCTGGGATCCTATTTCTAGAGCTAGACTCTTGATTTGTGATACTTATCTATAGTGATAAACTTACAATGCCCTATTTACTGTGTGGTTTTATGAAACCAAGCTGAAATGCAGACACCTTATGTTTGTCTTAAATATAGACACTGCATTTTTTTTTTTAATTAGTCATGATGTTGGTAAAGTTCCTCACTGGATCAAATTGTCAAGTCCTTCTCAAGAATTTTCCTTGGCTTTCAAGCTTGTGAATGAGTTTAGCTCTAGCTGATAAATTAGGCAACCTGATCAAACAAAGCACTGACAGGTAAAATTAAATATGTGCTTTCTGACTAGTTTTGTCATTTTTTTTTTTTTTCTGAATAAGCATAAAGAGTTTTTTTTTATGGACAAGAGATCCATTTAATAACCTCTCAACACAGGCAATAAACCTGTTTGGGTTTTTCTGATAAACCCACAAATCTCCACAAACACATCAAACCCCTAAAAGGCTGGATTTTTCTTACTGCATGGGAAAGTTTCTGCACACAAGTTGTCTTCCTGTGGGTTCTTGCTGTGGGTAGAAAGCGTGAGTAACTCGGAGTCTTTTGCGTCTGTCTCGTGTCCTGAAAGAAGCGACTTTGGCTTCATCCAGTCTCCGAACANTAGTTCATGCACAGCAGTTTAATTAAAGCAGGGAAGCAAAGAGACGAGAAAGGGTTCTTTTCTGCTTATTGGCAGCAGGATTTTATTTACTGGATCATGGAGTGTGGTAAAGACGAGACAAAAGGGAGGTCAGGGCGTGTTATAGGATGGAGGCGAGGGAAGGGCAGTCGGGAGAGCCAATCACTGCGGAGGATTACAATGACTGACAGCGGCGCTGGCCAGTGAGTTGGCTGTCCGCACCCGGCATAGGAACCAATGAGCTGTGCCCCTGGGTGGGGACAGCTCCTGCCGCTGCAGCCGGGGAGCCCCGCTGCCGACCCGGGGCTGCGCCACCCCAGCCGCATCGCGCGGCAGTGGGGGGGGAAAAGGACCGGCCCCCGCGGCCCTGGCCCGGCAGGGCTGGGCCCGGTTGTAAGCCACGCCCAGTGGCACCGCAACAGGTTCTTGCCCATGTGGGGACACTTGTAGACGAGCTATCTTGCAACCAACTCGTTCTTCAGCCTCTCCACTGCTGGCAGACCAGGCTCAAAGCAAAGATGAGTTCTCATAGGCAGTCTCTGAAGCAGATAGTATATTTGGCAGTATAACTGGACCACAATAGATATTTTCCATTCTCATATTTCCTGGACATAACAACTAGATCTTTAGAGAAGGGAACTACTGAGTGTTAGAGCTGTGATACAATCAGCAAGTACCAGCTGTCTCACAACTACAGTTGCACACCTTTTTTTACTGAAAGGCCAGCTCTTCTACGTGCTTCTAAGGATGACACATAACTCCTCCAGTCCCACTGCTTCAGTCAGGGCTGCCATTTTACCTTTATTTTCATGTTGATGCTGTTGATAACCACAGTCCTGGTAGTGACTAGTGACTACAAAATTTTAATTGCTAATAGCTTTATAAGCTTATGCATTGTGGCTGCAAGTTTTAGAGGGAAGAAGTATACATGAAAAATTGTACTCAGGGTCTCCACCTCACACATTCAGAAGGACACCCAGCAGATTCTCATGTGCATGCAGGAACCCAATAGCCTGCCAGGTTTCATGTGAGGGTTTCTGGTACATGCAGTAAGTTTTACTGGAACAGCACAGTTAATGGCAAGTTCTTGTGGGATCACATACAAAGGACGAGAGAGGAAGCAGGGATGTGTGAGGATGCAAACAAGACAAGAAAGTGATTTGCAATAGGGAAACATACCAGACACACATTTTCCTCTTCTGAGCAGATCCCAACATCCAGTAGTACCTGAATCCCTGTATTTCTATCCTTGTCTCTCCATTGCCTTAGAGGGGAGGAGGTTATTTGGGATAAGAAATCTGCCATATTCGTATTCCCAAAACCATGCTTACCAGAACAATAGAAAGTGCACTTCTATTGTTTATGGTCCATTTTCTGATCTCCTTTAACTCTCCCACAAGAGAGACCCAGGATTGCAGGACACCACCCCACCCCCAGAAGTGTCTTAACTATTTACCCTGCTTCTGCAGTAGAAGCTTGCATCTAACGGACCTTGACCACCTTAGATTTTGGGTTCCTCTTCCTATGCATTCCTAACTCCAGGAGTGTTTACATCCTCTGATCTCCTACAAACAGTTTCTTTCTTCTAAAAAAAAGACACACATCCAGAAGCCCATAAAAACAAACAGTGTTATAGCTGACATTTTTCCTTTTTGGTAACAGAAGGCTGGAATCTTGTCAACCAGGTCCTGAAGAACTAGCGAATGACAACTCAACAGACTACACAAGGGTTTTTATTGCACCCAGGCTGGAATTAGCCCAAGGATACTTCTGGGGTGGACAATGAACAACAACACTGCTGAGTGCCATGATGATCACACCCTGGCTAAGTATTTGTTTCCATTTGTGTACAGTGTTGTGGTGATGATCAGTATTCCCATCAACTGCATATCCCTCTGTGCATCTTGCATTCAGGTGAAGAAAAAGAATGAGTTAGCGGTCTACATCTTTAGCCTGTCCCTGGCTGACCTTTTGTACTCTTTGATTCTACCTCTGTGGATTGATTATGCCTGGCATGGAGATAACTGGAGGCTGTCAGCCTTACTTTGTCAGATTTCTGCCTTCCTTATGTATATGAATTTCTACACCAGCACTGCGTTCCTTGCTTGCATTTCTGTTGACAGGTACCTGGCATTAGTTCACCCTTTGAAGCTCCAATACTTGCGTACAAGAAGATTTTCCTTGATTGTCTGCATAATTGTTTGGCTTCTGGAAAGCATCTTGAATTCAGTCATACTGATGTACAATGAAGTATTCAATGATTTTTGCAATTTCACTAATCATACATTATGCTATGATAAATACCCGCTGGAAGAGTGGCAAGCGAAGATAAATTTTTTCCGGATATGCTCAGGGTACTTGGTCCCTTTGACAATCATTGTGTTTTGCTACTATAAAATCTACCAAGTAGTGAGGTATAACCAAGCCACAGTAGATGAAGAAAAGAAAAAAGTGAGGAAACTTATTCTGAACATCACAGTTAGTTTCATTGTTTGCTTCACTCCCTATCATGTTATGTTGCTTATTCGCAGCATCAAAGAACCTTCCACCACTGACCCACATCTTTATAAGCTTTACAGAATCACACAGGCCTTAACAAGTTTGAATTGCATTGCAGATCCCATTCTTTACTGCTTTGTGAGTGAAACTGCACGAACAGAGATAGTGAATTTGCTCAGGTGTTGCTTGTGCCTACAAAAGTGTGAGGAAGACCAAGTGAAAGACCATGCTCTGTGTAGTTCTGCTACAAAAAGCAGTGCACTGATCACCTACAGAACTTCCTGTGAAACAGAGACTGTCAGAAATTCCTGAATGAGCACATGCAAAGCTAAATTGGATAACCTAACAGGAAAAGAAAAAAAAACTCTTCTCCAGTCTGTACCTAGGAAATAACCCAAAAGTCTGAGATACCAATCTGGCAAAACCAGTATCTGGTTACTATAGGGTCAGTGAAACCAATGGAGCATCAACACATATCTTTAATACAGATATGGTGTATAAGTCAATGCCAGCAACCAAATGCACAGTCGAGAAGGATGACTGTGACACACTGACGGAATTACTGAGGATTCCTCACAAAAGTGCCCCCGTTGCAGCTTGCTAGACAGCTGGCAAGCTGGGCATACGTGTACTTAGCTGGAGGAAGGCTGAAGTCCTCTTTGTCCTGATTGGCAAAGGAGCAGACAGAGGGAATGTGGTAAATTTCTCTCTAATTTCATGATGTAATTTATGCTGCTATGATGGTTCCTGTGTTTCATTAAAGACTCTAATTCTTCTTCAGCATACACCTGAGATCAGCCACTTCTTAAAATTGTTTACCTCCCGTGTACGGGTATTTACCTGCCTTTAAGCTTTGGTTTTCTTTGAAAACTATATGTTCTAATGTATAACTGTATGTCATGCAGTTTCATTACAATACCAGTACTGAGTTTCTGATAGTTCAAGTGCCCGTAAAGAACCAAACTCAAGTCACCAGTGTTTTATCTTGGATGAAACTTTTCCTGATATATGTAGGGAGGAAGAGAAGGATTGAAAGGTGAGGTTTCACATCTCCACAGTATAAAGGGCCAGCCTTTAGAGTTGCTTATTATGACTGAAATCTGGAGTGTGGTTCCATTTTTCAGAGTCAATAGAGCAAGATTTTTATCCATTTACTTAATTGCGCACGGAGGCCTCAGCTAGAGGTTCCAGGGCTCTAATCTGCCAGTTTTAAAATAATTTAACAACAAACCAACCGGTAATACTGACAAACCAGAAAAGAACAGGAATGTACCAACAAACAGTAAGAACTGAAGCAAAAGAACCTGCATTTTGGAAGAGTTGGTGTTAGCAGAAATCAAAAGTTAATTCAGGGACTTTGTGCACAGGCCACAGAAACAGCTGCCTAGTTCCCTGATAGCAGCAGACACTCGACCCTCTGAAAAGGGTTAAAACATGATGGCAAGTGTCTTTTTGTCTCCTCTCAAAACCTTTTCACTTTTGCCCAATTTCCAGGAAGAATTTTTGGTTATGGTGGTTTTTTCAATTTCATGGGCAAAGAATTTGTCTTTCCATAAAAATAAAATTGTCCTCTAGCAAGTTTGTGTGGTGGAAAGATTTTGATGAGCACTTTTCAGCACACTTCTAGGTCTGACATGTATGGAGGATGTGCATAAAGTGCTCACAAGCAATAAGAAATTTCTTACAAAAATATATCCATCTGTGTGTAAATTAAAAATTTCTCCATTTCAAAGAGCATTTCCATTGTTTTCATGAGTTGCTGTTGTGTCTATACTTTCAGTTAATTTCACATTCTGAAACAGGAACTTGCCCGGCTGTGGAAGCTGGTGTTATTCAAGAGAAGAGAAGACTTTGGATGACCTAATGGCAGTTTTACAATCCTGCAGAGAGGGTGTTGAGAAGATGGAGCCAAGCTCTTCACAAGTGCTCATAGCAGGAGTGGTGTGGTTTAAGGCTAGCTGGAAATTAAGCACCACACAGCTGCTTGCTCAACTCCCTTCTGTCCCCCCAGACAGGTGAAATGGAGAGAAGAATCCAAGTAAAGCTTCTAGGCTGAGATAAGAACAGTTTAATAATGAAAAATAAATTTAAAATATAAAAATAATGGTAAATTATAATAATTATTATAATAATAAGGGAAAAAACAAGTGACGCACAGTAATTGCTCACCACTGACCAATGCCAGACCCCACTTCCTGAACCCAGATCAGCCACCCTTCCAGGTAACTTCCCCCAGGTTATACACAGGGCATGACATTCTATGGTGCGGAATATCCCATTGGGCGGTTTGGGTCAGGTGTCCCACCTATGCCCCCTCCAGATTCCTTTGCAAACCTCCTCACTGGCAGAGCATGAGAAAAGAAAAAAGTCATTTTCTTAGGATAAGCACAACTTAGCCAGCAACAAAACATCAGTGTTATCAACACCATTCCCATTCTGAATGCAAAACACAGCACTGTAGCAGCTACTGAGAAGAAATTAACTCTACCCGAGCTGAAACCAGGGCAAGGAGGGACAAGAAATCATGTGCATAACTTGAAGCATGAAGGGTCAGTGTTGATATAAGGAAAAGCTTTTGAACTCAAGCAGTGGAGCAGGTTACACCAAGATGTTCTGTGTGCTCTGTCCTCAGCGGTTTTCAATACCCAACTCAACAAAGCTTGAGTGATGTCTGGCCTTGTAGCTGACATTCCCTTTACCAGAAGATCAGACTTGAAATTTCCTGAGGTCCCTTCCAACCACAATTGTCCCATGATCCTGTGGGTAGTCACTATTCTAGCTGTTGCCTTCCTCTTTAAAAAATTATGTTCCTTTTTTGTTTCCATTTGCTGGATTTTGTTTTGTTGCGGGTTTGTGATTCTGGTTTAGGGTTTTCTTTTTCTGTAGTTCCTTCTTATGTATTATGAAGGAAAAATTATGCAAGCAGTGGTGCAAGTTACTTCGCCATGGATTTGTTCCTGTGCTGACCAATGCATTTTGCAACAGAATGTGAAATTTGACTGTAAAACTGAAATAAAAGCAGAACCAAACTTCACTGTAACTTCATGGGGAAAAAAACTCAGTTGTTTATTTTTAAATCTTTCACATGCCTTAAAGGTTGGAAAGGTAATTTTGTTTGGGCTTTTAATTCAAATAATTTAATAATTAATTTAAAGAATAATGAAAACTAAAGCTAAGCAACAAAACTGAGTCAAGTTTAACCTCTGTGTCAGGGAGTAGTGAGAGTTGGCAGCTCCACAAGGGGCAGTGAGCCAGGAGCTGAGGGTGACAGTCAGGCAGACTGGGCAGCATCGCCATCAACAAGCCACAGTCCCACAGCACCCCAGCAAGGCACACAGAGCAGGTTTGGCCGATGGTTCTGTGATCACCAGACAGATCTGTAGTGACGAGACAGGTCAGAGGTCAAGCTGGGAAGGCAGGGTTGGGATTAGCAAGGTGCAAGGCTGGATATGGCAGCACCATGTCAGCACATGGCAGTCAATTCCCAAGGTGGTAGTAGAAGAGAGCACAGACTCTGTTGGTAAAGTTAGGGCCCTGACCCTTTGCAAAAAGCTTAATTTCCACAAAATTTAGCCCTGAGATTTTATATTCTTTAATGTTCTACCAATGCTCATGAAAGCCATAGCTTGGACCAGCTTATGTTGGTAGAGGGGGATGTTTTTCATAGCATCCTCTCCTATGGTACCTCCCTGCATTGCTGAAGATTTACTTCAAGATAAAGGAAAACAATGACAAGGGCTGGCCCATGGGCTGGGCTTCGTGAAAAAGCTTAGGTAAGTCCAGTGTCCTATCCCTTTATGATAATAAAACCTAATTCCTTAGATTGTTGAGAAATTCTCTGTGCTCAGATTACAACCCTCTGGAGAAATGAGGACACTTCTAGATGTAACGACTACAGTGAACTGTACTTCTTCAATCATTTGTGTATTTCCCTCATTATTGTTACCTCACTAAAAAATTACAGTTCTTGTCATTCTCTCACCAAATTATTTTGTCCCAGCTGGACCAAATCTGCTGTGTGAAAGTGAACAGTATGTTCTTTTTAAAATTACATTGTCACAGGAGAGATACTTTTCACTATGCACAAAGGCTTAGGACATGGTAAATGTCATCCAGCTTTAAATCCATGCTATGTATTATTGTTACTGAATATTCCACTTAGAATTCCTGATGGCTCTGCCAGCAAAAAAACATTGCAAATCCACAGGAACTCTTCCCAAAGCAATGACATTCCTTCCACAATAGAGTTTTTGAAATTCACATGCCTATTTAATGGCAAGAAGAAGGGCATGCATTCAGATTCCATTTTCCTCACAGGCAGTGCCTACAAACATTAGTGTATGGTCTCAATGAGTCACCATAGTTCCTATCTCACTTCAAATCAATCTAATAAGAATATGGATAATTAAAAGGTCTGTGGTGGTAATTTAATTAATATCCACAGGGTTTGAAGTGTCAGTGCCAAATAATATTGCTGTCAGCTTAATAGCAGCAGGGGTGAATTTGTCTATCAATAATTCTCTTAAAGCAGAATCTGTCTGCCAAAAGTCCAGCAAATATATAGCTCAGCTTCATAAATTGAGGGATTTTCAGTGAACTGTGGTGACCTAGCTGGTGCAATTTCAGGCATCACTTAATCTGGTTTTCTTCAGAATCTTAGAATTATTAAGGTTGGAAAAGAGTTTTAAGATCATCTAGTGCAACCATCAGCCACAATCTGCATCACTGAAGATCATTATTCTGTTCTGACATAGATACACGTTAGCTTTACTTTGTCAATGTCAGTGTGGCCAGTCCTGACTCACAACGTTGTAGGCTAACAGAGACACCTGCCTAGCCTTTTGGCCTTTTCTGTTTGATTTTTTTTCAGTGTCTAACACATCTAACTTCAGAACCATTGAAAAAGATGAAAGGAAGTGTGAATTTGAGTTATAAAGTAAAATATTCCACTTCCTGTTTCTATTCACAGAGAATGACGCTTCTGAAACCGTTCTGATGAGTCTAGTGGCAAGAGTTCAATGATGCCACACTTGATTAAATGCCAGTAGAGAAGGGAGCAATGGGCCATAGTTTAGCCATGTGCCGCTTTCCATATTAATTACCAGTTTCATCTGTGTCATCATCAGTCTAGTTTTCTATTTTCTAAGGTAGTAAAGAACCAAATTATTCATTTGGTCCGACCTCCACAGCAGAAAGAGAGAACATGGGTGAGACTGTAAGGGTGTTTGGGACCAGCAGAACCACAGCAGCAGAAAAACAGCTTGCCCAGAACAAGGCTGCAAGGAAGGAAAACAAAGCATGGCTCTGAGCCCAGCAGGAGCCAGGGGGAGCTGCTGCACCCATAGGCCGGTGCTGCCAATTGCCAGGCCTCTCCTTCTGCCTCAGACAGCAGCTCCTGGTGGCCTCTGAGCCCTGCAAGACGGCAGCTTGCCCCTGCCCAAGGCCACCAACTCCTCTGCACCTGCAAGGTCCCTGATGGTGCTGACCCAAGGCAGCATCTGATAGGTGATGCTCTACCACTGATAAGGTTAAACAGAATGAAACACATAGTCCATATCATAAAGATTGTTCTTTTATTTGTGCATCACAATGGCTGTTACTAACAAATTGCTAGCCTAAGCTGACACAGGGAAGTATTGACTATTCAGCTAAGAATTAAAAGTAACCAAACTATTTCACTTAAACCCTTTAATATCCTAGAATAACATAAAGTATATTCTGGACTGGGACTTCAGAAAAGAGAAACACAAATAAAACAATCAAAACCCCCCCACACAATAACAAAAAACAAACAGAAAACACTGAGGAAAAGACTGTATCAAATGGTATGTAAAAAGCCTGATCCAGGTGAATTACAAAGACACTGCACAAAAGAGAGTTAGATTCTCATTTGTGCCAGCCCAGAGGCACTGTCAGCAGTGTATCACCTACAGCCTGCATCCAGCCTGTGTACAGCAGAGTGTGTGTCCTGTAGCATCTCTCACTGAATATCAGAGCACACACATCATATTTCTAATGTGGTATGAGAATAGTGGGAGGTGCAAAAAAAAAGTGGGAAAATAGGTCAATCCCTTTTTTGTTCTGTTTTCAAAATTAACTTTGAATATCTGGTGATGGAAGCACAGACTCACAGCTTCTTTAAGTGGAGTGTGAGAGAAATTTAAAAAAAAATATGATGTCTCAAGAGCAGAAGTAGCTGTTACTTTAAATTTAGTATTTTGAGAAATGTTATTGCTATAGCAACTGCTAAAGGTTCAATACAGGGATAAAAGATTCTTTTCTTTTCCTTTGTTTTATTTTCCTGGTAAAGTCAAGATCTGTTGCTGGAAAAACAGAGCTGGTGACAGATTGGGTAAAAGCACACCCAGATCCTGTGCTAGTGTCCAATCACATGTAACCTTTTTGGGATGCTGGTGGATGAGAGGCTGGACTTGACCTGACAATGATTGATCACAGCTCAGAAAATTAATCCTGCATGGCCAGCAGGGCAAGGGAAGGGATTCTGCCCTTCTGCTCTGATGAGACCCCACCTGCAGCACTGCATCCAGCTCTGGGATCTCCAGCACAAAAAGGGCATTGACCTGCTTGTGCGAGTCCAGAGGAGGGTCTCCAAGATGATCAGAGGGATGGAGCAGCTCTCCTGTGAGAAAAGGCTGAGAGATTTGGGTTTGTTCAGCCTAGAGAAGAGAAGGCTTCAGGGCAATTTAATTGCTGCTTTCCAATACCTGAAGGGATCCTCTAAGAAAGATGGAGAGAGACTTTCTACTAGGGCATGCAAAGATAGGACAAGGGGGAAAGACTTCAAACTGAAAGTAGGTTTAGATTAGATATTGGGAAGAAATTGTTCCCTGTGAGGGTGGTGAGGCACAGGAACAGGTTGTCCTGAGAAGCTGTGGATGCCTCATCCCTGGAGGTGTTCAAGGCCAGGCTGGATGGGTTTGGAGCAACCCAGTCTAGTGGGAGGTGTTCCTGCTTATAGCAAGGGGGTTGGAACTACGATGATCTTTAAGGTCCCTTCCAGCCCAAAATATTCTATGATTTTATGATGACTCTTCAGATCATCTAGATGCAGCACATTACCTTTCAAATTACTTATTGAAGTTCATTTAACATAAACAATGACTTGCACAAGCTTTTCCCAAGACATTGTCCTAATATCACTAAATTTGTGCCGTATGCCATACCAGCTGAAGCTTTACTTTGATTTCTTGTAGAATCTTGGCCTTACCTGTCATTTCTCCTTTTTAAAAAATCATCCTCCCTTCTACCAACAGAGGAACAAAGTAATGGCTGTTTTTCTGACCCCACATGCAGAACTATACCCAGGAGCAATCTTGTTTCAAATTTCTAGCATTTTAGCACAGAGGTTTTTGCTTCTCAATCCTAGTCATATTGCAGGGATATATTGAGCTATTGGAAGAATTGTCACCTCAGTTTCCTTCATCTGATAGCTGGTACTTTACCAGATGTCCCAACAAGTACTGAATCCAGAAAGCTACAGTCTAAAGGGGAGATCCATACAGTGTGTTCTGTTTTGCATACTTAATTATATGTGTGAGGAAACTGTGAGAAGAATGCATTTGATCCTGTTAATCAGTGTGGGCAGAATTCCTTAGGCTCACATCCTAAAACAAAATTAAATGAACTGGTGAGACTGAGGTAAATATCCTAATTTGAGGCACCAGGTCTCATATATAACATCTCCTGTGTCTAAACAAGTGGTCTGGCTTATGGCAATTCATCTTCTGGGTTATCTTTTCACTACAGGAGACCCAAGGGCTCTTAAACAATAAGGAAGGTAAAACGTACTAATCCTTAGAGGGCAAAACGAACTCATAACTCTGCCAAATATGTATGAAGCAATTCCTGAGATTTATTGTATTCACAGAATGAGAGCACTAACACATGGCTTCACTATCTTCTTTACTTGTCATCATGCACTGCAACCCAATAAATAATCCACAGTGAACCAAAGTTTCTGCTCCTTCCTAGAATGTATTGCAGCAGAAAAAAAAAAAAAAAGAAAACACCACAAAACAAAAAAGGTCAACCTATCAAGGGCTGCTGATGTATTCATGGTAACCCCATGCAAGCAGAAGTGAGCTCTCCTTCCTGGCATGCAGAGAACAAGCACGTCACAGTCTGGCAGCTCAGTATATGTGAACCTAATATAGGTTCTGTGGAGCACAACCAACCCAGGAAAAAGCTTCATACTGAGATGTTGTACAGGGAAACAGTGCTGCAGTCACGTTTGTTACAGAGTTTGTGCCAGAAATGTGTAAAATACAGGATGTAATTTCTTGGACACCTGTTTTGATGTTATCAGTGCCGGTCTTCCTTCCCCATCTGATGGCTGTTGGTTCACAATGCAGTGTCTCAACCCTGTTCATGTAAAACTGGGACCTCATAACATAACAGAAGGTGTAAGATACTGCAGTGTATTGTGAAATGTACTGTGTATTGCCCATGACTCCACATGTAACTTTGCACTGAATTTTGCAGCTGTGAAAACTCCCCATGCTCTGTTTGAGTAGCACATTTCATCATGAAGTCTAGTGTTCATACTTACAGCATGATTTACGTCTGTGGAAAGCAAGAAATAAATTTAGGCAGTAGCATTTAGCAGTTTAAAATTAGCCCTATTTGGAGAGGAAAAAAGTCCTGAAGGGTTGTTTTTTTTTTTTTTTTATCTCTATTACATTGCTTGTAGACTCAAAACTTGATTTTAGATAAGCCTGACATATGCAGCTTCAAAAAGATCTAGAAATATTGTTCAGCAGTAACCACCACAACTCTGTCTCTGCCAAGGCAAGTCAAGGAAAGTAACTTTTTTTGAGAAAAAGAAACACTAATTCTTCCTGTTATACTGTTGTTTATACTCATGATTTCTTCAGAATTCTTTCATGTGGTTGTTTAAAAGTCATACCTCTTGTATCTGGAGGTTCTTGGGTATTTTCTCTTACTTTTTCTTGTGTTTTATGTTCATAACTGCATAGTCTTTACAATGTAAATTTTAAAAGACTAAAGGTAGGACAGGAAAAAAAGAATCTAAAAAAATAGTAAATTTAACTGTAATTATTTTTTAAATAAAATCTTAACATTGATTTGCTATGCTTTTTTTTTTGACCTTAATATTCAGTTTATTTCTTCATTGTAAAAGGAAACAACTTATATATGGTGTCATGGTAGAAATAATAGAAAAGTGGAAATTTCAAGAATGATTTGGTAGCTATGAAGAGGTTTGCAGATTCCAAATGCCTGTTCAAACACTCAGATCAAGCCAAAGGAATCTGCAAAATGGATTTAGCTGGAAGCCTTTTCAAAAACTTACTAATCTGGTACATATAGGTTTATCTTTTCTTTGTTGTGCATTTGCTTCAATTCATTACAGTCATACTACAAGTGAAACCACTTCTGGATACTTCTTTGGGTTTTAGCCAATTATGCAGTTTGTTTATTTTTAGCAATTCATTCAGAGAAACCAGGATCAAGAACTTGGAGACCTTTTGAAGCACTGACTGTGCAGGAGACATAAGACACCCAATGCAGACATTAAATCTGGCTCTTCACTCAAGATTCCTGTAAATACATTATGCAGACATTAAAGTAAGCACCCTAATGATTGCAGTGAGAGCTACTAGGATCACCTATGCTTGGATATATATTATTTTATGGAAAATGCTTATGTATCCTGCAAATAGATTTTTCCTTAAATTCTTGGGGCTTTTTCTTGCAAATTTTATGTAGCATTTTCACTCAAAGTTAAATGCAGTGGAATATTTTGATTATCTCAGTTGTATTTACAAAAGACTTGTGTAAAATGAGTGAGCTGAGAGACTATTCTCACTAGGTGGCGATTTTGGTCTGTTTAGCCAGGCTTTGGAGAAAACATTGAAAAACACCCTAGTTTAAGGATGTGTTTCTTACACAGAAGAAAAGGAAGTTTGGGAACGGAGTTGGCCACTATGTTCCAAGTTCTCATGAGGCTGGGGTGAACCGTCATGGTCCTTTCAACCTCTGCCTTGAGCTGCAGCAAGCTGGCAAGCTGTCAATCATCAAACCCAGGAGCAAAAAACAAAAGGCCCAACACCCATAGAGACCTTTCTACAGCAGTACACCACTGACTCTCATTTTGCTGGTTCAGTTTTATGTATTTAAACATTAAATTTGACAAAGAAAACGTTCAATGTTATATTGTGCAAGTCTGTCCAATGTGAAGCCTTAGGTTTCTCTTCATTCTTTTTCTTCTGCCTCCATTTCACTAGTCCTTGATGCTCATTCCCTTCTTTTTTCTTTTTCCAAAGTACATTTCTCTATATTGATCCATCTTTGTTCAGTTATATGTCCTGAAGAATATTTATAAAAATTCTCTGCTCAAATCCTCACATTTTTATTACAAACATAAGCAACCCTGAGCCACAGCACAGTACATGGGACTGTCATGTTGGAGAAGTTAAGAAAAAGGTCACTGGGTAGGTATCAATATTTTGGCTGGGTCAGAAAGGACACATTTACCACAATGGCAGCCACAAGTGGGATTTGGGAGAATTTTCTCAGCACTTAAATGAACTCCAGGGCCAACCACCATGAAGTCTCATATATATGTGATGACAAAATAAACAGATGTCATGCAACCCAAGTTCCTTGTTACTGCAGTCTTCTATGCTTTTCTTCCTTTTTTGATCTTCCTTTTGTTTGAGCTCTTTTTCTCCCTGTTATTTACTGCACCAAAGAGCTCTTTAATATGCAACTGAAGTAACTTAGGAAATGTGGTGTTAAAATTTGTTTATTAGAATAAACATCATGCCTTTACCTGGCCTTAGAATGCTGTAACCATCGTCTAAATAAATGTTAATTTTCAAGAAATTACTACAGCCAGGTAAATCAGCTTGATCAAAAAAGAGAAGAAGAAGAATCTTGCTGAGCTCTTACATCATTTTTATAATTATATCCGAATAAACACTGTTAGAATAACTTGAGAGTGCTATGTTGTGCAGGAATAACAACTACTTATTTAAACAACTGCTTATTTAAACAAGACACTTTTTCCTCTTGAAACAAAAGGCAAGGAAAAAAGAAAATAATTGCCAGAGAATGAGATTGGTTTATGTTTGTTAAAATTTAAAAAACAAAAATGCCTTTGTCTTGCATCATCTACATCTGGGTGTCATTTTTTGGGGCTGAGAGGCTTCCACTAGTCCTCTTGACTCAGCAAAGACTGGCATACCATTCACAAACTATTTTTAGGAATTCAATCACTGCAGTGATGGTTAAGGTAAAAGATATTTAATAAAAGGTATGGTACCAAATGCAACCATGCTGTAGAAACTCAGCCATGAATCATGCTGTGGGGATACCAGTGTAAGTTAATTACACATGAGCTAAATTCTCTGGTAAAAAAATCATTAATTAATTGAAAACCTGATTAAGGAGTCAATAATGCTTTTCTAACATGTAAGTATGAAAAGTACAGCTAGACTCTTAAAAATAAAAATATATATCCACATGACTCCATCATCTACTGGAGAATTGTTCCCTGCTGTCTTTTAATTAGCCTAAATTCTAAAGTCCCATGTAAAACAATTTCTTTCATTAAGCTGGCTAATCTATAATCAGCTTTCATTGGTGAGAAATTTTCTGCATATTCTCAGATATGAGTAGCAATGAGAAAAGTATTAAATGTACTTATTTGCTTTGAAATGTTTTTAGATTAGTAAGCTTTGCAATGAGGTGCTCATATAACTATATGAGCTTTTCCCATTTAAAAGTTCTCTGAGTTATTGACCATGGAGGTTGATACAAGATACAGATAAAGCCTTTCCAGCTCACTTAGGAGTCAGCACATCATTGCTTGCTTATCCTCAAAGTACATCTTCAGACTCTGTAACTTCAAGAATCATCGAAATGTTGGAACCAGGCTTAGTTTTTAATCTCAGAATATATTTCAGTAATGTTCTCAGTAGCTCCCACCAACACAATAATAATAATAATTATTATTATTATTATTATTATTATTATCATCATCATCATGATCATCATCATCATTTCCCACTGACACAATCTTTTTTCAAGAATAAATGGTTGTGTAATTAACCAAAAGAAAAACACATCCTGGTAATTTTCACTCTCTGCCATTCAAGACAGAACAAGAAAATGTGTGCCTGAAAGTTATATCAATAAGGAAGTTATCTGAAATATCTGGCTCTGCAGGAACATGTTCATGTGAAACAGATACTAAAGAAACATAGAGGCCTGATACTGTTCAGAGTGTCTGCTAGGCCAGAGTCATTATGCCCACGCTCTCCCCTCTCCTGTCATGCTGACATGCTGGATGCTGGTTTGTTCTTTTCTTGTGTTGGGCATCACTTCTGCTTGAGGGCACAGGGCATGCAGTCAGCAGGGGAGCAGCACATGTACAGGTGTACATGTGCAGTCACAGACATCTACGACTGCTGGAAAATGTAGAGAATCACTGTAGCCAAGAAAATACCCTTCCCTGTGTTGCCCTGAGTTTTGCAGTTCTTCGATGTTTTCATTCTTCTGTAGCAGTTTATCACACATTCTCTGTAAACATAGCCATGTTTTTGCAACTGTATTCTATTGTTTGCATTCCTTTCTCCTGGGCGGAGATATTTGATGGATAATTCCTTTGACCAGTGTGATTGGGGGGTGGCGATTTCTCCCTCCAATCCACGGTAGATTCTAGAGGACATATAAATAAAGTTCAGGGTCTCTGACCCCCCAGTTTTTGGCCCACAGTCCGGACTCCTCTCTTCAATGTGTCTACGTCTTTCTTTCGTGTCGGAGTGCAACATCCCTGAATTATGGGAAGCCATGACCCTGTATCGCATGGCCACCTCTAACTAAGCAGTATTATGGCATCTTAAACACAGATCACCAGCAGGGTCTATTTACTAATCAATCTAAAAGCAGAGGTTTTAATGGCCCTTATTTTTCAAATACCCATTTTTTTCTTATATTCACTATTAGCAAACTGCTGCTACCAATAGCATTTGCATTTACCAGTGATTGCACCAGACTGTGAAAAAAGGCTATGCCTGAGCTGGACAGACACCACACCTGGATATAAACCTCCCACAGCAAGATATAAATAAGATCAGAGTCTGAATACAATGCAGCTCAGAGTCTGAATACAGTGCAGTGAGTAGTCCAATTATATACGTGTTATATATCTCATGCACATATCAAGTGTTATAAAATCTTATGCCGAGCAGACAATACAGAGCTCTAAAAATAACTTCTTTGTCCTGAAATAATTGTGTTTCTACCTTGCTGTCAGCCATTTGTGGAAAAGTATTAAATTTCATACGAGGTACTAAACCACAAAGATTCTTATAAAGAGGATATTAAAGAAGTCATCATCTCAGCACAGAATGGGAGAACCCTATTGTCTTCAGCATGGCTTTCATTTTTCTATCTATGGCACTTCAGAATTCACATAAAAGTTGTAGCTATTAGAAATTATGTGCACATGCTGACCTTTGACTATCACATGCACCAATTCAATAAATTAATTCAGCTAAGTGTAAAAATAAAATTTTGTTTCCCTTGAGTATGGCAACAGTGCTTGCCTTGCACGGATTCATCTCTCTGTAATAACACTCTTTTCAAAGCTGTGTATGAATATACTTTCTTAAAAACCCAAATCACAGCAAATTCTTATTCTGAAAAGACCTTAACTTCCTTGTTAATAGCTGTATCTTGTGAAAAAAATAGCAGGGTGCTGATCAGCTGATAAATTATTGGATGAGAGGAAATCAATATTTTATTAGAAGCACAAGGTTTGCTCTGATGAACCTTGCAGATGTGTCTTTCTTCTTACAGGTAAATCATTAGATTTCCTAAAATAGACAAGGCTGTTAGACAGCTGATTTCTTCAGCTCGGGGCAATGGGAATTATAATACAGGCATAAAGGAAGAAGGTACAGAATGAGAAATGTTGCTATAAAAATCCTCCTAAAGGAGAGGGCAGAAGGTACAAAAGGAGACTATATGTGCATCTTCCTTCTGTTTTCAGAGCTTCTCTTGAACCTTATACTAATGATGGTAAGGGTATTTTATGTGCAAAGTTATTAAATATCACCCAGGTTACAGTGGTGTTTTTCATTATGATTCTGAGCAGTTTGGAGCATCTGAGACTCCAGCTGAAGTCCAGTTGCCAGGATTCTCAGAGGTCCTCAAAACCGTGTTAAGTCACTAATTATAGTTTATTTAGTAGCTTTGAAGTGCTGGCTCCAAGAAAACATGGTGCTGATGGGAATGGAGGCTGCTGAGCTCCCAACAGATGCTTGAGACCTAGCAGAAACAGTCTCTTGCTGAAGAAAGCACAATGTGAGCTATTCCCGTGCATATTAGGGAGAGAGCTGTCAAGCATGCACTATCCCATGCCAAACATGCCTCTTAAATCCTCCAATACAGGCTTCTGTGGACATCCTTTGTGCACAGGGATCTTTTTAGCATATTTCAAATATATTTCTCTCTTCCATCAAGCTGTCTCTTTACACATAGATATGGTGGTGGAGAAATAATCTCACATGGCTCCAGAGGCTATCAAAATGACCATTCACGTGTTTGTACTGCCAACCCACACTATTGATTAAAATATACTTGGTGAATTCTGATAGTTCCCACCTGCAGATGAAAGAAAAACAAAAATTTATTTCTCAGTGGAAAGACTCAATTAAGTGGGCTTACTGGATGCTTACACCATTACCCAGAACTGAATTTAGCCTGCAACTACCTGCAGAGGGTACACTGGAAATATTCCCTTCTCAAACTCAGATTTAGTATAATTTGTGAATTGAACAGAAATCAAGTTAGAGAAGTGAATTATGATAGCTGTGGTAAGGTATATTACTTACTTCTCTTTCTCATCATCTTGTCTCACCTTGTAAATGTTTTTTTCATGGAGCAACTTTCTTCCCCAAATCAATATCACTGTACAAGAGGCATAAGCTAGCTCCCATCAGATTCTGAGGAAAAATTCACTCAGGCACCATCAGCAGTCATACCTGAACAGATTACATAGTTTATCAATGGTGTTCTGTTCTGAAAGTAAAACACTGCCATTGGCTATGCCCGTGCAGCTGTTCCTCCAGTGCTCGCACTGGGATAAGCAGCCCTGTGAGCATGCCTGCCTCCTCAGCGGAATTATTTTGGTATCTGCTGGTGATTGCTACAAGTGCACATTGCAGGCTGTTCCTGCTGGCAAGAAATTAGCCCCAGTGCTCTGTCCCAGTGTAAACCAGCTCATGCGACATGAACCACACCCAGATCCATCTGCTCAGATCCGTCTCTCCCCATCTGCCACCATGCTCTCTGCATTCCATAGGACATTGCCTCAGAATTATGAATCATCCTCTCTAGGCTCTCGATATCCTACTGTAACAGATGGGCATAACATATATTCCATAATAACCATTCTGGATATAGCTGCCCTTTGCTGTATTACTAAGTTAAAAAGAAAAGAGCCAATAGCTGGCATTACTAAATTACTTACCTTTCAGGTAAAAAAGGCTGAAGGCTGTGTCAGTAATCCCAGAGAAGGCATACCTGTGAAACAATGAATTTCCTCTTGGTTTGGCTGGAAATCGACACGAGGCATTATCTGAATCTTTGTTAATACCACTGACTATGGCAGAGTAATTCCTAGAAAGAACAAATCTTAGGAGTGACACTAAGGCTAAGTAAATATACTATTCAACACTTACAACATTTTGGCAATAGACCAATGAAGAGAAATATAAATTTATTAATAGTGAAGCACAGATGAACCCACAATAGCAGAGAAGCATCTCTCTGGTGCTTGTTTTGTATGATAAAATCTTATCTGCGTGCCAGCTTTTAAAAGATGTGAATTGCTTTCTGCTGGACAGTTTAAATTTCACAACAGATTATCCAGGGGCTAGAAAACCTTATTGCATGTCACAAGGATTCAAGATATTTGATTACCATAGAAGAAAGCTGAGGAGTAATTTGATCAATTTTTTACAAGTTTAGACATTGAAAAGGTGTGTGTGACAGGAGGCAGCTTATCTGCCTGGCTACCCAGAAAGGATCACAAGTCCATGTGGCTTAGGAGGTGCAGTTTGACATATGGGAAAGGCCATTTCTTTACAACAGTGGCGTTTAAACATCAGTAAGTTCCCAAGGCAGCAGCACCATCACTTGGAATCTCTAAAATAAGGCAAGATGGTTTCAAAAAATCTGTAATCCATTTTTCCAGTAAATATGCTACATTTAAAGATGCATACTATATAAGCAAGATAGACCGTGATGGTCTGTGAGTCAGTGAATCCTTGCCACTTATCCTGAATGGAAGCAGAGACTTTCTGAAAGAGTGGCTGAAGGAGCTACAGCTGTCCCTTCTCCTGCACAGCTAGCACAGGAGTGTGCTTTGTCTGCTCTATGCCACATGAAGGGGAGAACAGGTGGTGCCTTAAGGTTTCATTCCTGCTGCTCCCTCTATATAACAGCTACAGCCACTAGTGCTGAAACCAGTGACTCAATACCAAGGACAGGGGAAAAAATACAAAAGAACATGAGGCTCAGTTGTACAGTGCGTGATTTATTACTGAGTATTTAATGATGGGAGATAGCAGGAGAAACATTATTTTAAGAGCTATGGGGTCTTTTTTTCTAACACATTGTAGGCTAAAATACAGGATTTCTGAGGCATTTCAGAATGAAAGAGCACAGAGAGATTTCCAGGTGTCTCGCTCTGGAAATCTCTGATGTTCCATTTGTCCAGCAACAGTGGCACGGACTGATTCCCATTGGGCTGTCAGGTTTTCTCTTAGACTCGTTGTTTCCTCTGGATGTAAGGAGTGGGGGTTGTGGGGTGTGGTGGTATCCAGATAGGTCACCAGAATATAGCAAATTGTTTCCAGTTCTGTTGAGGATGAACATTTTTTCAGCTACTTTGTTGATCTCTTCGTTGTTGATGGGATTTTTTCTCATCAACACCCCAAAACTTCCAAAGGAAACAGTTACTGTATATATGTAATTGGTGGCATATATGACACTTTAGTGGAGAAATTGACAAAGCCAGGCTGCATTTTACCTAAGCAAATTATTTTTGAAGACAGTTGCCCACCTAACTTTAGAGGATGTAGGGCATTGCCAAATGAATAGCTTCCTTGACTTATATATATTGATGGCATCTCCATAAGAGCCTACATTCCTAGGCCCCTGCTTCCATGCAAATACAAAGACAACTTGCTCTTAATATTGAAAACCAGGAATAAAATCTGCTTTTTTGACATGGCTGTGGTAAGACTTAAAGTCAATTAATTTATTATTCTTAATAAGTGACAATTTATTCTTATAATTTCACAGATTTTATCTAAGCCTTTTATTTTGTTTTCGGTAATCTTTTATTCGCATTTAATTCCACAGTGGCTAATTAAGATTTATAAGCAAATCCAGAAATTAGACAAATTCAGCAGAATTAACTGATATAACAATCATAATGCATAGTATTATACATCAGCTTTCTAGATATGAATATCCCTTAGACTGTGTAATTCTAGGCTATAAAAAAAGTGCTTGCCCTGCATTTATTTAAGATTGTACTAATGGCTTTAAGCATGGTATCATCATTAATATCAATAATAATTAGATTAATGAATCATTAAAGGAGTTATTTCTACAGCATTTCATGCTGTTCTTTCACCTGTAAAAATCTTTTTCTCTTACATTGCTGGAGGAAGGGCTCTGAATCCCCCTGTGATTTGCTACTGGTGGTCATTAGTGGTGTTTGCAGATAAAACAAACCCAGTACACAACTTTTGGCTGAGTCATTAGAGAGTCTTCCCTGTGATAGGAACTAGCTGGTAAGGGACCTCCTTTGCTGTGGGATTGCTCTTGATGGCACACTGGCACAGAGAAAGACCTACCTTTTGTAAAGGTACTTCAGCATCATATAGGAAAAGGACATATACTGGCAAGAAAACATCTCTCCTTATATTCAAAGCACTTTCTCCTCATAATTCATCTATTAGGACAAAGAAAGAAGCAGCTGATTACTACAACATATTCTAAAGGGGAAAAAACTTTGTCACTATTTCCATTGCATGCCATTGCCATTCTTTAAGTTGATTGCACTTTAGCAGGAGATAATTGATCTTCATTTTGTTTCTAGGGAATAACTTTCAAAGTTTCTCTGGAAACAGCACTATCATGATAGATTCATTAATTGAATAACCACGAGAAACCTAACATTTGAATTTTAAAAAATTCCTCCCTCAACCTGCATTTCTCCATTCTTCTTGAAAAACACAAATATCTTTGGATAGAAATTATGTGGTTTCATAAACATATGCACACATTCATCCAACATTTGATTCAAGATCATCGTCAGTTACACTGTGTTGGACATTAAAGAAATATAAGAGCCAGTTTCAGACTTGATGTAATGAGATGTAAATCCAGATTGTGTTTGTTCATTATCTGAATTTGTCTTGAGTAGGTCAAGGTTTAGTACTGGCTTTTTGCAGGATTAATTTGCAGATATCCCACTAAAGGAAAAGTGAGTTATTGATGGGACAGAGTTGGTTTAATGTTGTGATTTTGAGGCCGGAAAAGTATTAGCACAGAAACGTATACAGTAAGGGAGCTGAGGATAAAGGCACCCTGACAGTACATGTGAGATTCAGTTGCAGTTTGAAGACAACTTTTGTAACAACCAACATTACAAGACACTGTTATGTATTGAAAAAGGAACTTCAGTCTAACAAAAAATCATTACTGTTTCCATACATCCACATAGGCAGACATGAGTCAAGCTCAGCTCTCTTTTGCCCTATGGACTTCAACATGAACCAATCAAAATCCCTTATAAAGAAACAATTAAACTATCACTTAGAACACAGTACATCTTATGCCTTATAGGGAGACATAGTGTGACTCTTGGGGATGGTGCTGTGCAAGCCAGGAGTTGGACTCAGTGATCCTTGTGTGTCCCTTCCAAATCAGCTTATTCTGTGATTCTGTGACACACTAAGATTTCAGAACTGGAAAGACTGAGTACCAGAGTCATTTGGGGTCCCTCAATCATTATCCATATTCAGAAATTTGATCCACGACTCAGATAGATAGACTTGTCCTGATGCTCTCCAGCAAAGACAGAGAATGGAGACCACGCAACCCCGTCCCTGGGCTCAATTCTGCTGTGCACTTCTGTAGTCGCACAGCTGCCTCCCCATATCCTCACAAAGCCAATGAATTGGTGACATGGGTCTGTTGTAAAATTTGTATAAAATCTGTAACCAAAATCGAAGCTGGCTATTCTGAAAAGGAAATAATTGCCAGATTGAATTGGCAAACAGATTGTTATAATTAATTCACTTGGATGGCACTTCAATCTCTATAAGCATGTCACAAAGACTCTTCATTCAGGAACACAAATGTGACTGTGTCTTTCAATTCTTTATCTATTCTACCATAATTAAGCATGAATAACGTGCACTAAAAGCCAAACATCATCCAAACTAATGCCATTATGAACAAACATCTATCTGTGTAACTGAACTGTTGCTGAACCTGCAGACTTCTGTGAGTCTTGTCACTAAACATACCATCAGCATTGTATCATGACATGCAAATGAGTAAGAATTGATCTAAATGAAAATTAAATTATCTGAGAAATAGTATATTGCTGGCTCCAGGGGCCTGCTCAAGGCCACTCAGCGATAGTCTGGGAGTGACCCTGGTGGAGCGGGGGCTGCAGAGTGCAGTGACCGCAGACACAAGGTTTCCTCTGGCAGCTCTTTTAGTGCTGGCTCCTCTGGATGAGAGCGAGCCCCAAGCCGGTATTGCAGGCACAGGCGAAAGCAAAGGCTCGAGACAAGGGCCTTGGTGTGAAGTCCAGCTCTTTATTCCCGGGGCAGAATGAGGATCAGGAAGAGCTGAACGAGTCCAGGGACCAAAGGCAGGGGAATGGGATAAAGAGGGATATTTATAGGGATACAAGCAGGGGAAAGTAACCAATAGGGGTACAGAGATTTACATGTAACCAATGGCTAACCAAACCAAAATGAAGTTTCCAGAACCTAACCTTTTACAGAACATGAAGTCATATACTGACTAACCAATGACTCTGCAACATGTAAACTAAACAGAAAGGGATGCTGGGGGTGAACCAAAAGCTCACCCTAACCACCAAGTGTGTCTCAGATAGTGGCAGGCTCAGGCTGGTCCCACCACTTTCGAGGCTGTGGCTGCTGCCACACACACTGCCATGATAGTAGGCAAAAAAAAGTAATATGTACTACATATCAAAATATACATCTAGAAAGCTCTTCTATTTCTGGTGGGGATTCTCAGCCATATCATTATGCAATTCATTTCAAGTACACGTGCATCTCTCCTTACTCCCTTCTTTTTCTGCTTAGGCAAGTGATTTCCCCTTGTAACTGAGCAATATGGATAGACTTAACTGTTGATTTGATAATTATTAGATAATAATACCTACTAAGACAAACAAGAGTATCTAAAACAGTAGACTTGGTCAAAACAAATCTTTACATTTATATCAATAGAAGGAAATAATAAAAGCTAGCAAGAGTGCCTGTTCTGCCTGTCCTCCTCTCCCAGAACACATATTTAAAGACCTCAAAATGCTCCACAGAATGAATTCATCATTTCCACTCTGAAGAACAAGAAACTTAAAATACACTATTCCCTTCATGTAAAGTTCATGTGCTCAATCATACCTTTCAATCGTTTTGTTCAAGTATCATACGTTTTTTAATTTCCAACTGTCAGCCCTATACACAGCCCCAGGGCTCACACTGGCTTTTAATCCACAGTGAATTTTGTACATATGCCCTTTTGTATTCACACACAAATGTATATTTATACTTCATTTTCTTTCTCTGCCATGTGTGTATTCAGATAATACATAGGATTGGCCAGAAAACTACAATTTCAACCTGAGAAACATTTTGAATTTTTGATTATATACTGAAATGTAAAGTTACAGTAATGTTACTGTATAGCTTAGACAACAAAAATACCTATGAACAATCCTTCCAAACCCACTAAAAGCTTTACCACTTATCCTCCTTATGAATAGGTGTTGGTTATTAATTTTAACCAAAGTAGTGAAACTGCAGAGCCAAGACAGCCTCTTTACACTAATGGCATGGAAGATACTGTTAGTATGCTTATAGCCCTTTGCTGAAAATCAAATTATTTCAGCTTCATACAGACAACATTCAAGTAAATTACTGGATGTGCCCTTTGCCACTTAGTGCGTTGCCAATTACCAAATGTCATTACTTTCAAATGCAATGAAATATTTTGGTACCACAAGGTTAAAGAGAAAACCTATTTGGAATGAATGAAAGGACATAAAATGTCACATAGAGAAGCAGAAAGACAGATTGAATAGTTACAGCAGGAGTCAGAGGTCTAAAGCATAGATGAGCTGGTTTCCCCAGCCAGATTGCTGGATGTGAATGAAATGGGATATTCACCTGAGATTCAGGAGGCTCTGCACAGTAAAAATTATTGAAGTTGATGCTAAATGCTTTATGCAGGCTCCAGTGAACAAGACAAAAGGTTTTACTTTTATGTGACATTGTGTTTAAAACATTCCATAGAAAAACTTTTGGTTGAAAGACCTGTGCTGTATCAGGTTAATCTTTCTGTATTTCAATAATACCAATAATACCCTTTAAATGTGGGTGTTATTGGGGTTGTTTATTGAGGGGTATTTTGGGGTGGGTTTTTTTTGTGAAACAACAATGACAGATTTACAAATCCAGAGATTTACATTTTGTAATGTCTACTGTGGTGCATAGGTAAGAATCATCTTCAAGGAGAAATTTCCCTTCTGTTGTTTCACATTTCCTTTTCATAAAAGACAATTTGCAATCTAAACTGAAATAATTTCAGATTAAAACCAAACAAAAACTCTGGAGTCTGGTTTCCATAAAAGAGAGTGTCAGCTTGAAGAAGAGATTTAAGTTTGGAGCACTCAGCAATTGAATCTACTACAAAAGAGCCATAGTCTTAAAAAAAATTAAATTATTACATATATAGGAAATACTGGTGGTTATGTAGGTATACACGTTGCCTACCAAATCCAAGAAACTCTGCTGACATCAGAAGATGTTTTCCAAATACGTTCTCAGTTGTCCACAGTTGTGAGTAACCATTAGCAAAATAAAAGTAGGAAGCATGTAAGCAGAAATCAAGCATGGATATTATTAAAAGTAAGCAATCCAGGATATTTTGTTTCTCTCCAACCACAAAACTGGCTCTGTAGAACAGCTGTAGGTATCTTTTGCTATTGTTGGCATTTTAGCTGTACTAGTGCCCGTTCCGCAGCACTGTCATCCATTTGTCATTTCATTTTCCTCCACCTAGTGATTTATGCTTTTCCATTTGGCTAATAGTGTCTCATTTCAGTTACTTCACTTCCTAAGTCCAGTTCCTACAATTACTTAAGAAATGGCTGTTGTCTTTATTATCCTGGGCAGTTGTTTTAGTTTGGTGTTTTTGTTTTTTTTTTTAACACAGCATTCCCTGTGTCATGGTATCTCAGAAATACTTGTGCCTGCTATCTAAAATTGTCTTACCTGTATATTTCACCATTCACATTCCTTTTTCTGTTTTTCTCCCTTTCAGACTCCTGAAACCTCTTTGAAGACCCTGCTTTCAAAACCAGCTTTCTATGATATGTAAACATGTGAAAACCTTTCCAGATCAATTAAAAAGATACTGGGACTGTAGAAATGTAAGACCAGAAGTGAACATATGAGCTTCAAAAACTTGACCGCACAGTGATAGAAGCAGCCAGATCCATGGAGTGTCTATTCTGCCTTACTCCCACATGCCATGAAACATTTCCCCAAACCTCCCTAACAACCTTAAACATTTAATAAAATACATACAGGCACAAATAAAAATAAAAAGAAGTGGAGAGAGCAGGTGAACAGGCACAAATAAAAATAAAAAGAAGTGGAGAGAGCAGGTGAACTCGAAGACATTGTTAATGCTCCAGGTTCTTTCCCAGAAGAGAATCTGTACAACAAAAGAGACCATCCTCCACAGCCATGGATGTAACCATGAAGCCATGAAGCATAGACTGTCCAGCTACTGCCACTATGAGCTGGAGAAAACTTCCTACCAAGCTTCAGTCACAAGAAAGATTTTTTTATTCAGTTTTTTTTCCAGGTCCACATCATACTTCTAATTGTGTGTATGAAATTTACTATATAGAAAACTTCATCAGCTTATGTCTGTATCATATAAAGTCTAATTACCCTTCAGGCAGTGTAAAGTCTACTGTATCATATAAAGCCTAATTACCCTGCAATATCCCTGCCATTGAAGGTGTATTTTATTAATATAAAATTAAGTAGGAGGCTTCTCTGGAAAAAACTTTAATCCCTTGGTATATATGTGGAAAACCTGTGACCCAGGCTAATTTAGTTGACTGAAGGAACATGTTCAAGGTATGCTGCATTGCCACTTACCTACAGGGCAAACAGGGCTACCTTCACTCAGAATTAGTCCAGTTTGCTGAGGTGCTGAAGGTAAGCTAACTTTGAAGGCCTTTCACTGTCCATCGCCTAGTTTCTCCCTGAACAACAGCTTTTCCACCAAGTAACACAACTGGTTATGAGAGAATATTTCAGCACAGAGCAGCAGATAGAAATACAAAGACAGGGCAACTGAGGGATCTGCACAGGAGGTATTCCAAGAAGAATGATGTGAGGCCAGTGCAACCCTTCTTTGCAGTTACGCATGTAATGATCCTATCAAGTAAATCCTGTTTACTAATACATCACTTAACACAGTAGATAAGTGCTTATTTTTCAAACCCTGCACCCATGACAGTGGCCCTCACAGCTGAAGAAGAAAGAAGTCAAGAAAAGTATTCAATGACATGAGTGACTAAAGGAGTGGAAAAAGATTAATTCAGGAAAGAGCTGGGACGGGTCTCAGTTTCAAACACACTAACAAGCCTGCCTCTGTGCCTCTGAGAGCTGACTGACAGCTCTTTCAGTGGCCAGCCTGACAAGTTATGAAGAAACTGAAATAAAAGTGCTCTCTTGTATAAAACCATCAGATCTATAGGTAAAAAGGGTTAAAACAGGACTCACATTTTCAAGAACCCAATAATTTGTGTTCCTAACTCCCTTACGTGCCTTTGATAATCTCCCCCAAAAGACATTTTGCATTTCTAGAAGTAGATATGTGTATGTCTGTAGGTTTGATCAAGCTTTTTAGAGATGTAGGGCATACACCTTCTACATACAACAATCATTAAAGGAAAAGAGATTCTGATCACAGGAAGACAGCTGATTCTGGTTTTACTCAGAATTAATTTTTTCAAAGAATAAGCACCTTTCCTGTTTGGTAGATCAAAAAGATCTATATATTCTATAATGCATCTTCTCTGTAACTATTCCAAACCTAAAATACATTGGAGTCAGCAAGTTCAGGAAGAAAGGAGTTAGTACAAATCTCTGAATCTTTTCTTTCCAACTCCCTGTTGATATTGCTGGTCACTGTATACAGCAATTTTCTCTAACCTCTATATAGTTTTAAACTATTTCAGAGGGGTATAGTTGCCTCTTTTTTCAATAGGGGAAGAGAGATCATTGTGCATGGGGGAACATCACTTTAAGTAACCAGGAAAACAAAGGCACCTAGCTAGCCCTCATTTAATTAATAGGAATATAATTGGTAATTGTTGCACAGAAATTCTAATCATTTTAATTGTTTCTTTCAACCATTTATAAAGAGGGTAACTGAACAATCTGACAAGCCCTGAGCATATTAACTGATGCCCTTGTAAACTGAAGGATCTAATGGCTGGTGTGGACAACTGGAACCATGAGGCCTAATTTTTATCCTGTATCACATAAACCTACAGTGGGCTCAGTGCTACATCTCTTTGTCTCTCTGTGCATTTATTTATACATTAGTCACAGAAGCAAAATGAGAATAAAATGTCTCAGTAGGGTGTTTTGAAATTAATTCATCAGCATCTATAAAGCCATTTGAGACATGCAAATGACAGCTTATATATTAAGTGTGTAAATAGTTACTATTTTTGTAACCTCTTCCATGGACTGATTTCCCACTGCCTCTTTTATTACATTTGTATTTCAGTGGTTTTGCTAATGGTCCTCAGCAGCTGCAATCTCAACCTGGTTGCCAGGTTCCCATGTGTCCAGAAGAGACACTCAAACACTGTATATTTTTCATTTTTTATGGTCCTTTTCTTGATGCATTATATTGCTGCCATAGAGTTAGATGTTTAATGTTACTGTAGTATACACTCAGGCTGTCCTGAGGTCATTGGCTCTTTTCTCATTCCTTCACACTTTCTCATCAAGTGCCACAACTGTCAAAATAATACAACCAAGTTTATTCCACAAGATACCCCAAAAATTGATTGGGCCTGATTTCTGGTCTCTTACAGCTCAAGCTGCATTTGAACCAATGAACTGGAAGACAAAAACTTGTTTTCTAGGCATTACTAGCCTTTGAATCATCTGCCTCCTGGTTTATCATAGAAAATAATTATTCATTGTCACTATAATTTTCTGATCCATAACCAAGGAAAAACAATTCTGGCAGATGGTCTGGGACTGTCTAGGTACAGATAAACACCACACACAAAGCTGTGAAACTCCCTCTGCTGTAACCTTTAGTATTATGAAAGGGTTATTCAAAACTCTATAATATTTCAATAAATAAGAAAATGGGACTCGTCTACATGTTATCTGCTGCCAAAAGAATACATTAAAAATTCTGAGGAACTCAAACATTCTGAGTTTACTGAGAAATACTATGCCTTTCTAGACCAGCATTCTTCAGAATAAAAAGGCTAAATAATCGTTTCTTAACACAGCGAAAGCTCATCAAGAAAAAAAAATAGTGTTTGAACAAAGAGTATCTGGCCTTTTTAGTGTTTATAATTTTGGTTTTTTACATGTGCTACCACTTTTTAGGTGTCTTATTTGCCTTCCTAGAGAGTAACCAGAAGACATCTAGTTCAGTTTAACTACAATCTTCCTTAATTTAGGTCTGAGGCAGAAAGCCACCAAGAAAAATTGCTGAAGACCAGGATTCCATCAAAAGAAAAAATTCATTCATGAGTTGTTGAAATTCCAGGATAATTTTTCATTTCTCTGCAAAGTGGCATTTTTGCTCAATATGTCTGGGTTTGGTTTGTGATTGATTTCAGCATAAAAATTCTGATTTTCAGAAGTGTCCAGAGCTCCAGCTGGGCTCCAACAGAGGTGCAGTATTCTCCCTTCTTGGGAAACAAGTGCTTATAATTATGTGTCATTGCTTTTGTCATTTCTGCATTCTGAATAACCTAACCTTTGTGGTTAAGCCTTGACACCTTGAAGGTTGTACCCATATTTTATTGGAAAGCTAATTCTCTCTGGATTAGGAAGAAAAGGTCTCCTATTTCTCCTGTACCCCTTCCACCACAATATGTTAGCACTGTCTGTGCAGGGTGAGTAATTGTGTGGGGCTGGGTCTGAGCAGGTGCCTCGCAGCTGTCCCAGACCACTGCCCTGCCAATGGTCAGGAACATGCCTGATTTCGCATAAGCAAAGAAGCCTTGGCACATCACATGTTTTAACATTCTCCCTGCTGTTGTGCTGAAAATCTGTATCCTCAATTTTCTGTTTCTGTGGGAAAATTATAAAGCAGGCTGGGGAAACAGAAGGGAAATCAGATACCCTATTAACACACAGCAGTGGAAAATCTCAGGCTAGTGTTTCAGCTCCGAATTGTATAATGAAATTAAATGGTAATAACAAAATAGCAGCTTTAAATGCAGCAAAACACAAAGAAAGTTATGTTTGTGTGACCATTTCTTTTCTCCACAATGAACTCCACTGGTGTCTGACTGGGATGTGGATACTATGATCAGATATTACAGTGATGAACATCAGGGGAAATCTGTAAGAGATGGGGAAAAAAATGGACTGCAGTGCTCAAAAAAAATATTCAGGCAACTCCTGCTTAATGCAATAGAAGGTTTTATGGATGATGAGAGATGATCACCTGCTAGGACATGGCCTCACGACAGAGCTCATGCCATCATTCAGAACTGTTAGGACCAACATGAAAGGACAAACTTTTTATTACTGCAAGTATTTCTTCTGCTTCAAAGGTAAGGCCAGTGGAAGAAAGCAGGTGTCTGTGCTGTTTACCGTGTTAACCTGTATGTGTCCTGCCTGGACTACAGGTAGCCAGGAGAACTAATAGTAGGTCTCAGGTCTGTTGACTTCTGTATCAGCTCCTGAGAAAGCCATGTTAAAATTTTCCAGACATAAATGGTCACACAGGTCTCCTAGCTCACTTCCCAAGGGCTGCATACTTGCAGCTCTTACTGAAACCAAGCCTTCACCAGTCCAATATTTCTATTTGGATTAATTTTATCCTTCACCTAATTATATATTACTTTCTAGTTTTGCATCACAAAGACATTGCACTTTGCAAAATGGAGACCTTGAGAGACTTTCAACTCTTTTAAAAGGCACACATTTTGGTTTGCAATAAATATAGAATTATTGAAATTATTTGAGCTAAACTGATTCAATATATCTGGTTAGGCCAAATAATAAATTTTATCCTTCACTTTCACCCATGCCTAAGGACTGTTTTTCAATAAACGTGAAATTGATACTGCATTGCTGAAGCATTATGAAGTGGGGAGATGAAAATTTCATCCAAAAGCTACTCTCATGAAAGATGTTTCACCCAGCTCTCCTTTCATAAAACTTAGCATTGCTAAAAAAAAGTGTCTATGGGGACCCAGGAAAGGGGTGGATTTTATTCCTTTTAAAATAGGGGGGGGGGGCATGGAAAGGGAGGTGGGAAGCCTCTATAAAGTATTGATACTTCTGCATTCAACCATTTTTGACAGGATCATTCTTACTGCTTCTTTTCCTTGGTGGATTAAGTGACTTCCCATATCCCTTATACTCATTTTCATCTTATACAATTTCTTATACAATAATGCTGTGGTCACTAATAATGCCATGAAAATAGTTACTAGTTTGGTAATCTATATAGAAATCTGCAAATGTAATTAGCTAACAAATGAAATTATTTAGCTAAGTCATCTGATAGGTTTTTCAGCTTAAAACCATATCTCTTCCTTTCTGATAGGACTTTAAACATTTCTCGTCTTTTACTCTGAAGTGACATTTTCAAATGGTGCTTAGTTTGTATCATGCAGCATTAGTCTTGATCTCATGCCTGTTAAAGTTAACACACCTTACTACTGAATTCAAAGAGATTTATCTCTGACCATTAATCTATAATGATTGTTACTAGCTTATTTTTTACCAGTTCATTTAAAATGATAAAGCATTAATTGTCGTGTTGCTAAAAATATTATTGAATGCAAAAGAAACTCGACTTCCCTATTGCTACCTCCAAAGCCTCCCCTGTGAGCCAGCAGCCTTTACACACAATTCATTCAGATACTCGTCTCTGTTTATCACATTCATTGCCTTTAATCAGAGAGAGGTGGAGAGATGGAGAGACAAGGTGAGGTCTGTGATGTTCTTTAGGCTTTGTGCAAAATCCCTGCTTGCAACACTTCAGTAACTAAGCTCTGTGTCCCAAACCTCATCAGAATCTCCTATTACAGTCCATTGGATATTTTGCCATGGATGTGAAATACTATCTGGAATTACACAGCTATAGGTGAGGATGCTGTTGTTCAGTTGTCTGCAGCTGAGCCCAGATATGCTGAAGTCACTGGGAAATTTGCCATCAAATTCAAGTGGGCATTTTTGCCCCAATGTTTTAAGAAAGTTCCTTGCAGAAGTAGGGCCTATTGCAGCTTAACAAGAGTAATTTACGTGCAACTAATTTCTAATCATGTGGCAAACTATCTTCTAGTCTGTCAGACACTTCCTCCCTTAACAGGATTTTCCGCTCAATTTAAAGAGAGGCAAATTGAATATTTCATTGTTTTTTGTTTTTTGTTTTTTTAATAACTGCTATTTTTAGGCAAAGAAAACTGAATTTTAGTCTCTGGTGCTCAGACAATTGAATCATCTGACAATTTCAGGAGAAAAAAATGCTGAACTAATGCAATGCTGCAGTTTATTCAGCTGAGTGCTTGCAGGTGCCAGGAACACAGAATGTATAGTGCAGCATTCAGATTTAAGAATTATTCTTTTCTTTAAAACATTATTGTAAGAGAGCCTATTGTCTGTTTACTACCAGGAGCGTGCCTGTGAGGAGCACCCACTTCCATTTTCCTTGAAACCTGTCTTGCTGGCTCATTGCACTGTCAGAAGACAAACATATTCAGAACCTGAATGAAGAAAAGAAGGGGCAGAAAAAACACTGAGAAGTGACAGAAAGTTTCATAGGAAAAATAATTAATTGCATGTATCTACCAAAATATATTTCTACTCTTGCTTACATTACGCAGTTTCCTGTCATCTGAGCTTTAAATTAAAAACATTTCAGCTTTGCCTGATGTATTTTACCATAAACAAATACTTGGTCACCTTGACAACCATTACTTGTTGCAATGACTTTAACTTTTAGAGATGGGAAGGAAAATCTTCATTTGCATTCTACAGTTTATTTAATTCTTTTTGCCATCCAGTTTTGCCGCAAGTGAATCAAATATTTGGGCCATTTCCATTTTAGTCCATGTCCACTGCAACAACTCTGGTTCGACCAGAAATTATATTTTATCCTTTGTTTCCAAAGTGCAAAACCAAAGCAAGATATTAGAAAGCAGGAGACATACAGGAGATGCATTTAGCTGCTATAAACTTTTGTTAGTCCACATGAGTAGTCTGGGTGCTCCAGCTTCAAGCAGTACTGTGATGCTGTGGCTGTGATTCAGAGACAGCTCTCACAGTGAGCAACGTCGGGATGGGCTCCTGTTTGATGGAGCTCCAAGAAACACCTACATGCTGCAGGAAGTGGTGAGTCAGATGTCAGCAGCTTCCCTCTAAAACACCACAAAATAAATGCCTTAGTGTAGTGCAAGAATGATGGATTAAAAATTAAGCTAAAACTTGAGCTAGGTCGTTTCAGAGGTCACAGCTGTTACAGCCCTTGAAGCCCAAGGTGATAAACTGTCATCCTGTAGGCTCTTGTACACCCCTGGGTCAGTAAGAAGTCACTTCTGGCTGGTGACATCTCCAAAGTCTTTTGGCTGGTGGGGGGATTGTGGGGGCACAGTGTGCCAGGATGCCTTGGCATGACGTGATTTTGTACTAGCCTGTGTGTCACCACCACATTGCCCAGGATTTTAAACCTGAGGTTTGTGAAGCTCTGGTTGTGATGGATATAAGATGGTGCTGAGGTGTAAGGGCCTTGGTTTTGACCAAAGCATTTTTCCACCTAATATCTCTTGCATTTTTTACACAAACCTGGGTGCACCCATGGACAGACCTGTCCATTGCATAAATAGTAATAATAAGCTCAACTCCCGGAGCAAACTCTCACTCTGATGACTGTGTTATTCCTCAGATTTCCCCTTGCAGTCACAGCCAATTGTCTCCTTGCTTACTGCCTGCCTGTGTTAGGTGTTAGGCCTGCGACTCTCCAACAGAACTCAAAAAAATTCTGAAAATGGGTCCAGAATGAAATTCATTTGCAGTGCTTTGAAAGACCACATTTCACAGTATCACCTGCTGTTACAGACATGAAAGAACCATCAACCTTGATTTCTGTCATGACCTTCATAAACTCCAAAAGTGAGTGTAGCAAGAAATACTATTCATCCATCTGAGAAGAAGCCCTGGTTTAAAGGGTCTTTGACACTGAGAGTCTAGGAGGATCTGGGCCCCATCCTTCACACATTTCTGCTCATGTAGCCTGCACACTGCAGCTGTGTTTACTGTAATGAATTTCTTGTGATCACTGCGGCAGAACATTTCCCCAATCTACTGTAGTTAGGATGAGATAAAGGAAGACAAAAGATCAAGTTTAAGTGCTTGCATCAAATAATCCAACTGTTTTAATTTGCTGGTTTCAGTATACCTACCATTCCCAAAGACTTTCTGGTGATGAACCCTGCTTTGGGCAGGGTTTGGTCTTGACCCCTAGTAGCATTTGTAGCACGTTCAAAGAGCACTGTTAACCCAAGCATTCTCCAAGGAAATATTTCATATATTGTGGCTTTTTCTTGCACTCAGTGGCAAGATAAACTATACATCTCTTGTTTTGTATGTATGGACAGAACACAACTCCCATAATTAACCTCACACCCTCAGCAGCTTATTTATTGCATTACACATAAATTGCATCCAGAACTATTCAATAGGGAAAATCACAAATCTAATAATTAACAAATCTAAAACTTTACAATATTTCAGTAACAATTCAGGAAAAGTGGAAATCTTCAAATTATTATTCAGTGAAAAATCCTGTTTCCTCCATTGCATACAGGATTTTTTTAGTGTCACACAGCTTGTATGGAGCAGTAGCCATTTTTATTCCTTACACAGATTCTTCTCCTGCTCCCATTCACTAAGTACCTCTGCAAGCCAGTTTCCAAATGTCTGCAGGGAAAGTATTTCTTCAATATCAATGTTTTGCTCTAAGACTGTGCAAAAATAATTTGGAGGTAACAGTCAGAGGGATAGATGAGAGCTGAAACTGAGAAAAACAGCACATAAAAAAATACATAAGTGCCTAATGTTTGTAAATAAGAATTATCCTAAGTAATTCTTTTTCTATTGGTCTCTTCCATTGATAAAAAATATTTCATGAAATTATCTATAACCAAAAGAAAATCTTTGACAGGATCACCTAACCACCGGCTATGGGGTTCTTTGTTTTCTCTGGTGAGAACATGCATGAACAATTTAATGTGTCTGTCACAGAATATTTGTGTTTAATGTAGTGTTGAAACATGCTGCATGATTCATTTATTAAGTCAACACATTCATGTGGACTTGGGTGTCTTTTGGGTCTTTCATTACCTGAATCTGGCACATCTTGTCTAAACACAAATGTTGCGTGACACTTTCATTTAGAACAGCAGGTGAACTCCTGCTTGCTGCACCAAACTCAAATTGAAATAAACATAGCTTTAAAATGAATGTAAATAAATACAGCATTGAAATAAATATAGCTTTCATTTCACTGCCTTCTGACTTCAGGCATGTTTGCTTCATGATTTCAAGATACTGGAATCTTGGTTTTGGTCTTGGTCTCCACAGAATGCCTGTCTATATCCACTTGTGTAGTAGAAGCCAGTAAAGGGATCTCCTACATGCTTACTGTTCTTTAATTAGCTTTAATTTTCTTAAAATTAATTTTCAGCAGAATACTGTTCTACCTCATGGACCATGCCATGAGGATTGTTCATCTGAACCACTCTGTTCACAGTTCAGTCTCTGAACACCAAGAGAGCACCAAATCTGCTAAGTACTATACAAAAAGAGAGAAAAACAAAAGCATCTTAAACTTTCATTGAGGAAAAAATGAAATTATTGAAGCCAGACCTAAGGTTTGGTGAAGTAAGCAAGAGAAATAGTGCTTTTTCAATGTATCCATTTGTAGAGCAAAAAGACTCTGTTTCCATTGGATCGATTCTCCAGTTCTCCTTTTCCCCAGTACCCAGGAGGTTCTGAAGTGACTACCTTCAACCTCGAAGAAGCAGGCATGTACAGGCTGTTTCTACAGCAAGCCTCTACAAAATAAATCCTCACAATAATCTTCCTATTAGTCAAGATTTTGTTATCTGAAGTCATGCAGAACCGTCATCACTCTAGACACCAGACGGGTTACTGATTGCAGAGGATGTGAGTGGGCAGGATGGGGACAAAACAGCTAGAATAAAACAGAATGAGCTTTGCAAGCCAGCCATATTTGGTAACTGCACATTTGTGGGTTTAATATTTGTTAGGAATACAGTTCAGCCTTCTACTAAATGTTGGCAGTTTGGTCTGTGGAGTCTCATAACAGCCTTAGTCATGACCCAACTGCTTTAGTCACGCTACAAGTTTAGATTCACGACTTCAGTTGCTCATTTTGTTTCCCTTTGACAGCAATGTAAAGAGATATACAGCTGCAAAGATATCCTTTGCCTCTCACTGCTCTACAGTTTTCTTTGTCAGGAAAGCCCAAGAACTGCTGTGATTAGTTAGGTGTTAAGTACTTTGGGGGGGGGGGGGGGTACTTCAAATCACCATTAACTTTACACGTGACAGGGAATTGGGTGGTACAATGTTGGTAATGAGTTGGAAGTCCTGTTAGGTTCTGTTACAGAACGCTTATCTGCTAAAATCTTTTTTGACCAGCATCGTTACCACAATAGTTCTTTTCCTCTGAACCAGTCAAGTAATTGTCCACTGTCTGTCATAAGTTTTTGCACCTTAGGAAGACATTAACATGATTCCAGTTCTCTCTGAGAGTACAAGCAAGAAAATGGTCTGGGTGGGCAATGGAAGCTGGACAGGCATTTCACTAAATCGAAGATGCCACCACTGCATGATGTTGGAAAGTCGAAACAGATTAACTATGACCACATTTTCCCTAATGTGTAAAAGAACTACAATAATTCACATGAAAAATTTCAGGACTAAACTTACTTTTATGTCAGTATTTTAGAGAAGAGAGGGAAGAAAAAAAACTAAGATAAAAGTTTTGATCTTCTATTATTCCTTGAAAAAAGTGAATAAGTGTCTCACTATAAGGCTGGATAGTAAAAAAAACAGTTTATTCAAACCAAAAAAACAAGTGATTGATGGGAACAGCTCATGGAGGGTTTTGATTTTCTTAAAAATACATTAATCATAAGTACTACACGGCCTTAAGAGCAGAATAAAATAGTAAAATGGTCACATGGGAAATTAAGAGGTAGCCTGATTTAATAGCAAAGTATCAAAGCAATACATAATTGACAGTGAAGTCTGTGGACAAGATATACTATCAGTTGGTTTTGAGAAAAGACAGCTTTCCAAACTCAAGCCAGTCAGCAAATGTCAACAAACTCTGGACTTCATGCCCCCTGTCTGGAAGGCCTTCACTATTTTCAGACTGAACCCAGCTGTGGAAAGTGTGCTCAAAACAGTCAAGTGTATTTTTTAGAATTTGGTTGTCACTCCTATCAATTGTTTTGGTTAATTCTTTCGGTGGGAACCCACAACTGGGGCAAATTTTCCCAGACATGCAGAATGCTGTATCTGCAGGACAGGTACCTGGCATTGAGCATGACCTACCTCATCCAAGTTTTTTCTGTATGCCACTACATGCTCAAGTGGAAAAGAGGCTCCTTTCAGTGGATATTGACAGACTGTCTCCAAAACCAAAACTTTCTAAAGGAGAGTCAGGACTAAGTCAAAGTTCAGGCAGCTACTGGTAGATTAAAGAAATTGCATCCCAGGAAGATATCTGCCCTATGTCCTGGAAGGAAGGGTGGGGTAGGAGCTGAGGAGCTGCACACGATGGGGCCTGCTGGCCCACACAGGCCCCTGAGATGGCCCAGCCCATCCCTGTGAGGGGCTGTGCCCACCTGTCAGCCGAGGCTGCACTGCAGCGGGGACACGACCTCGAACCAATGCGGCCGACAGCCTGTTTTATCAGATCTATTGGAGAGAGATAGACAGACAGCAACCAGCCTCATTCCAAGCAGGCAAATGAGGCACAGCCAAGTCCCAAGAAGGGCACACTATTAGAAATGCAAGGTTCAGCAGAATAGGCAGCACTAGAATGAGTGGAGGATACAACACTTAAGCACAACTTGCAAACCCCAGCTCAGGCACAGGCAGCACTTCCCAAGGCAGTGTAGATACAGCTTCCAATATCATCTAGAATTCAAAGAGTACCCAACCCAAATGATTTTTATTCTACATAAATTTTATTCTACAGTGCCATTACAGTTTTTCAAAGCTGCAATTTTATGATTCATATAGATTGACTGTTATAATAGCAAATCCTTTAAATTAGTACAGTATGTTTGCACTAAAGAAGTGGGAACAGTCATGTGAAGTAACATACCAGCACAATATGGGATTTTTCCTACATTCATGCCAATTCAACAGATGTATCATTCCTGTGTTACCCATTAACTTTTTAAGTGACAGAAGATGTCACTTCCTGATATACAGAAAATATATAATTAAACAGCTGGCTAGTAAAAAAAAAAAAGCTCACTGAAGAACATATTGAAAGTAAACTGATAATAAATAAATTTGGAAGCATACAGTAGTATATTAATTCATATACATGATTGAGAGGGAACTATGATTTGCCATAATGAGATACCTTTGGGCTTTTATCATTTGTTTTAATTTACCTGGCACACTGTTGCAATTAAATGTCATTAAGGAGGACTTCAGAGTACAAATTCGTGACCACCTGAATGACATTTAAATCATGAACTTGACCACACATTTATTAAAGTTCTGTCCCAGCACTGCAACCTGGCAAGACAACACCGTATTCCCTTTCATGTGGTTTCTGCTGGGAGACTTTGAATATAATTATTCCCCAGATTGTGGGGAGGCATGGAAATTGATGACATAATGAAACCCACCAGTTTATTATGAGCAGAGAAGTGAAGATCATTCATCAATTTTTTTACACAAAGGAATAACTTCATGAAATATGTATTCCATTTGCAGTGTTTTCCATTAGAAAGTCAGTATTTCCCCTTGAATATTTCCCTACAATTATAGGAGCTGCTGTCAGATACTATAAGCACAGAGTAGCACATGATTTGGTGAGCATTCTTTTATATTCTGGATAGCTGGGAAAAGGTGCTGTCATAGTTAACTCTACAAAATATTAAGGATCTATACTTACATTTAAAATTCGTGAACTGTGAAAAGCCCTCTGTTCAGCAATGTACTGATTCTTAAGTACTGTTGAAAATTTCTTTATACTACATGAGATCTTTACAAAGCCAAGACCCTCATTACTGAAAGAGCAAACACACCTTGCCAATATAAACTCGTTTTGGTACTGAAGAGGAAAGTCCTCAACAGACAACCTAAATGAAACCTTATTTTCTGCTACAAATGCAGAACACTCATTCAAGTCATGTCTGAGTATTGGTGTAAACAAACAGCCAGCCACAGTAGAACAGCACCAGGTACCTGAGGTAGCCACTGACACCTGAAACACAGATCATTTCCGTGATGAAATGATCTCTTACCCAAAAAATATTTCCTTTCTTTGTGTATAATGGAAACACCTACTATTTAAATTAAAAGTTTACTAAAATAGTTTTTCTGTGTTCAGTCTATGTTTAAGAATCTGTCCATGTCAGCTGGTATTTCTAAATCTTAGTGACACTTTCTAACAAGCAATGTATTGGATTTCGTAGGCTATTTAAATATGAAACTTCACTGAAATATCCTTGATCTTTTATCTCTTTCTGCTAGCTATAGATATTCAGGAATATTCTGCTGTCTTTCCTTCATTTTCTTCTGCTTGTCACAGAATTAAATCCTTCAAACAAGAACAGCATGACTTGTGCAACAATGATTATTATTCACAAGAAAATTGGCCCATCACACAGTATGTATTCATTTTTGATGTGTAAATGAGGAGCTTTTGAGGTTTGAACATCACTGCAGAAAACCAGAAACCTACATATCTCTAAACTTGCTGTCACTGTACCCAAATCCTCTGCAGCTTGGTCCTTGCAGAAGTACTTGCATACATTCAAACCAAGAGCAAGCCTATGAAATCTGGCCTGCCTGGTGCTTTCCAGGCAGAGCTTTGAGGGTGAGGTGATGAATAACCATGGTTCACACATCTACCACGTCAGTGCTGTGGTCTGCGGTCAGAACAAGCAAGAAAAGGTGAAACATAGAACAAAATGTCCAAAGCCTTCATCGAAAAACAAAACACAGAGAAGGTTGCATGTAAAAATGGCACCAATAAAAAATGAGATTCAAATATGCCCAGCACCAGAGGACATTTGCAATCACTGCTGCACTACAAAATACACAGCTCAGGTTCATCTCACTGTAAAACTCAGCTTCTTCTGAGTTTCTGCTTCCAATGCAGATGAATAAGGCCACTCAAGAAGGCTGTTTAAAATTTGACCAACTGAATTCTATGGCAGAAAACCTGAACTTTGGGAAAATTTATCCTGAATTTACCTGTTAATTTCATGGTATGTTAAAATATTTACCATAAGACAGTAGCATTCCTTATTGATCTTTAGGGAGATTTTTTAGGCTCTTTCAATGCTGATTTAGATTGCCTTTGAAATAGTTTCCAAAGGATGAAACAGCAGGGCTTGTTAAAGAGCCTATGATCAATCAAATCTGTTTGAACAACCTTGCCTGCTACACTTATGCTCTATTTGGGACCTTGATGAGAGAAAACCAGCAACTGATGGTGGGTGGAGAAAGAAGATAATCAACATTCTCCTTTACCCAGTGGAGAAGCTGCGTTGGACAGCCTATTGTCCCTGCAGCTCAATGCAAAACTTCTTAAGGAATGAAGCAACAGACCCTGTTCTCCAAAATAAAGTCGTTTGTGACCCAAGAATGTCCATACAGGCAGGGATTTCAATGCTCTCTGCAGTTTTTCAAGTTGGCTCCTTTTCTCTTTCTATTTAGACAGAAACATCTACAGTTCTTTTAGTGCCCTTCTGAACCAACCTTGTGTCAGCACACCGGTGGTCCAGAACTGATATGTGATTTATCTTTTGTCAATTCTGCAACAATGTCCCTCTGTTCAGCTGGAGGGAAGGCATAAGCCATTTTTTGTCCGGGTTTTGTACGATTTAATATCATATCATGAAAAGAGGAGAAAAGAAGAGATTATATAAAGAAAAATGGGGTAAGATCTATGCTTCTATTTTGCGGGGGGG
>VZRZ01008822.1:847288-907556 GCA_013398175.1 Climacteris rufus | reverse complement strand
TACCAGCAACAAAGAACAAACTTCTTGAAGAAGGAAGAAAGAATAAGCATCCAACTTCTAGAAACTTGCCTTTCAAAAATGAGAAAAATAGGCTTCATAGGAAAAAAAAAGAGAGAGAAGAGGTATCCATAAAAGCTTCACACACTTCGGAGGAAGTTTTCAAGAACTTCTATGTAACATCTACCACTTAAGACAAAGACTCGTTTACCATATCACTTCAAATATAAATCTGATATGGTGCTTCTGATACAGCTAAAAAGCCATGCATGACACAGAGGAGCATTAGCAAGGTCATCACAGAAGTGTCTGCACAACACAGTTCCTGTTGCTTCAGTCAGACAAGCATAACCTGTATTTGAGCTCTTGCATCATTCCAAGACTAGCTGGGCCTGTTTTCCCTAAGCTCATAAATTTATGAAAATGTCAGCCACAATTACAAATCTGTGGCTTTGCAGGTATGCCAGCAGCACGTGCTCATAACAGGACTTTCCAAAAGAATCCTTGGAATGCAGTTCAGCTGGACTCAAGCTAAGGCTAGCATATTCCCACAATCACTCATGTTTAGGTAGGTTTCCCAGAGTAATTTTGATCTAAATTTTATATGACTGCTGCTTAAATACTATGGATCCACTTCCTGGAAATTAATTACCAACTTAGATGAGTGGACAAATTGTTATCTCCACAAAATAATTAATTCCCCCAAAAAATCTCCTTTTTCCTGGTCATTATTAAAAGCAGAATACATCTGTAGAATGCATCAAAGTAAATACAGCAATTAATCACCATTCAGGAAAGTCTTGGGGAGCGAGGGGTTTTGTTTGCGTTTTGACTGTGGTCTTTCAAATACTTGTTTCATAAGAATTTGGTCAAAACTTTTGTTAGTTTTGCAGTAATGGTCTTTTTATTCAACCAGTGGATGAAATTTAGGGGGAAATGATACCAAGGCCTGATTTTGAACATTCCTATATGCACATTAATCAAAAAAAAAAACCCTAAGTTGGTTTTAATGTCATTTATTATGTGCATATGAAACATTAGTCCTGCATATATATCTAATCCTGTAGTCTTATAAGACAGCCTAACATGAGTTAACTCTTCCTTTCCCTACATTTTGACTAAAATATGTTAATCACGTTTTACTGTGAATTTACTGCTTTTTTCTGTGCTTTGCTTTCAGCTGGCTGGCAGTTTGCACACATTATTAAATAGTATTTGATGCTCCATAGTAGATACCAAAGCTGGATGAATTTCATCTGCACTGATTCCCTATTACTTCTCAAAAAAAAAAAAAAAAAAAAAAAAAAAAAAAAAAAAAGAAAAGATACTTGGTAGATCTCAGTTAAATTTTGTGTTTAATTACCAAATCTCAATTTAGTAATTTTAGGTGACAGGCAAAAAGAAGATATCCTTACATTGGAAGGACTCAATATCAAAACATGAAGAAAACAAAGCCAAATTGCCCTGTCTACCTCCCAGTAATTGCAGAAGACTACAAGCCTATTATAACAAAAATTGTTATTGAAGAGTTCTGTTGGTCTGTTTGATTTTCCTACAAAGATTTACAATTCTCACAACCTATGAAATTTATGTTTCCCAGCATAGACCCAGCTTGTTATAGATCAGATACCTTCTTGCCTGAACAGACTATGCCTGTACTATGAAGAGATGCCCTGAACAGTATTAGCAGATAGAAGGCTCTGGGTTCCGCACTTATTGTCCACCTGCTCTATGTTTTTAGCAGAAATAAGGGGCCCAGGTCACAGGCTGGTGCTTTGTGCAGCACTTATCTAGCAGAGATCTGCTACCAATAGAAATAATAAGTAGGAAATGCTACAGAATAGGTAGCACTGGCAGACAAAGTCTCTTTTTTTGGGCTGCTTTATAAACTAAGTTTTAATAAGACGCTTAAGGTCTATCACCTCCTTTTGACCTGAGACAAAGGGAAATATTCTCTAGCCAGAGGAAGCGCTACAAGTTAACTTCTCACCTACGCATTAGAGAGGATCCCAGAATGAGATCTGACTCCCCTCGGTAACCACAGGCACAAAAGTAAGCCTGAAGGTTAGAACTAGTTTGCTTATCAACACTTTGACAGTTTAGTTGCACACACTCATACCTGTAATCATAAAATTCTCCATTAGTGGTCAAGTAATGAGGATGGGCTGTGCCCAGGCCCAACATCCCTGTGGCCTTGGACTCACATCAGTCATGCTGAGGCTCCTGCCCTTGCTACCTCTTAACTCTGCAAGCCCAGCTGCTTGGGTGAGGTTCAGCACTGGAGGCCTAGACACATATTAGTACTTCTCAATATTGCAAAACTTAAAAGGATTTCAGCATGAAGATGCTTGTTTTCATGTGTTAAGTGTGTGCATGATTCTCCAGCATTTCTTTAATGCAATATTAACTTTACAGTATTTCAATTCACTGTTTTCAAATATTAACATTTTCCATAAATTTATCATAAAATCAGTTCTTTGGGATTCTTGGAAGGAAAAGGTACCTTGATTCTTTTAATTTTGTGTCTCCAGCTCATGTCTGGGATCAGCACAGTGTTTCAAGTTTGACAGAGGGAAGATGCTTGCAGGTGGGTTTAATAACTGCCTTGGGACTAGGGAAAAAAGTCAAGGTCTTTAAATAAGGTGTTTAGCAGACATGAGACAAGGAAACCCTTGAGCAACATGGCAACTAACATGAATCTGAAACTACAGGCCCGTCAATTCCTTTGGGTATATTATCTGAAGAAAATCAAACTTCAAGACTGAAAGTTTTTTTCTTAAGTGATTTAAAATAAAAACAAATACAAATAATATTTCCTTTCTTGTAATTATCATATTCAAGCACAATTCATCTTGATTGAATTTTTAAGAAAGATTGTTTCAGTACACGTATTTCCTTCTTAATGTTTCCCTCTTCCAATAAAGCAAGGGTTTATTACATTTCCACAATTCTCTTGGGAGGGGTATAGAAGTATTTTTTTTCTTTTGTAACACAGCTGTAACTTCTAATAACTTGCAAAATAGCTAAACTGTAGCTACACTAGAGTCATGTGAGTTTCTTCAAATTGTGTTGTTACTTTACTGGGAGAAGTCTCAGGTAAGTCTATCCAAAATAATTATTGTTTACAATGAGTTTCTATATTTAATAAAAAATAAAATCTTATTTTCTGTTTATGCAAAAAGCCGTATTTGCATGAAAAAGATGGACATAAACAGTGTTTAGGAATCACAGGATTAACTGATTTCCTCAGAGGCATTTACATTCTTAATTGTATTTTGAAACATAAGAAAGATGATGGGAATTTTCTCTCCCAAATCAAAATATTCCTCATGTTTTGAAAAGTCCCTTTATTATATACTGGGAGCTTTTGCATTTTAGCCATCAGAGCTGTCTAGACTCCAGTTGTAATATTATCTTCCTTCTTAAAACAAGTGCTCATGCTTTTTCTCCATCACCTCCATGGAGGATGAAAGTGCCACTTATTATTTCAAATACAGCCTTTTATCTCTGTTCACAGCACTGGAACTTAAATTCCTCATAGCTTCTAACCTCTTGTGCACAGGCCATGGCAGAGGACAGTTGTGAAATCACCATCCACTCTGGAAAAACACTCAACCAACAACACCCACACTCTGCAGCATGACTCTTTAGTACAGTGATATCTTCTCAGATGTCACCTTTTTCACGTGGCCATCAGGTATTCAGAGAGCATAAGCAACAGAGCAATTTGTATCACCAAGATCTAAGCAGACACCTACTCAGTGCTCCCCATAGCATGGAACATGATCTGGGGGTCTAAACTCTTACCTGGTGAGGGTTTCTTATCACTGAGGTCTCAAACTCAAAATTAATCCCCTATCTCACTTCCCCACTTTTCAGTCATCTTATGCTCTTAGACTGTCCCTTTCATTGTAGTATCCTGCTATTCATAACACCTTAATGGAAGTCAGAAATTACAGGCCCATAAATTCCTTTGGGCAGGTTATCTCAAGAAAATCAATTATATGTATGTAACTTGAAGCATGAAAGTTTTTTCTTAAGTGGCTTAAACCAAAAACAAATTCCAATAACATTTCCTTTCTTGTAATATCATATTCAAGCAGAATTCACCTGTCCATGATTGATTTTTTTTTTAATTATGGATTTTTAAGAATTATGAATTTTTAAGCCATTAAAAAGTAAAACAAACAAAGTTGTGGCAGGGCAAGGTTTACCCAGTGCCATGGTCAACACACAGCTCTGAGGATTGTCATTGGGCCACTGCAGGCTTTTCAGGCTAGAGTCTGCAGAGCAGGCAGGACCTTCAGAGTCTGGACAAGACCTAGCACAAAGAATAAAACCAGAATTTTTAGATATTTATGACAGTCTAGAGTGATGGATGTTGAGATTTCAAGTGAATTTTATGTTTTTGATGTTATCTGGCTTCAGATGGGATCATCCCAAGCAAAGACAACTTCCCACAGGGAAGTCAATTTCCACAGAGCAGCCTGTTTATCTCCTCTCATCATTTGCTTCACTTCCAAGGAACCAGATGCATCTATCCCTGATAAAATTCTGGCTGAGGAAAAAGAAACATTAAAATTGATCCCATATGTCATTATGATACAGAATAAGGGAATGTATCTTTATAACAAGCTTGTGCAAGACACATAGATTTAGGCCCACCTGAACATGTCCAGACACAGGACTACAGGTGCATGGCAATAGGGATACATGTCCTGCTGCTCTGGCCTTGCAGCACAGGTGAGAGCAGGGATCAGGGACAGTGCAGACACATGCACTCCCACACAGCTTTGCAAGCCAAGCAGAATGCAGATTTCCAGGGCTGGAGTTGTTCTCCTTGGCACTAGCTGGTGTATATACTGGAGTCTTCTGTATCTGTAACAGAGATTTTCTAGGTCTCATTTTCTAGGTCTGCTCCTATTTACCTGTGCAAATGTGTTGGTTTGGAGGGGGTCTAGCTTTTTGGGTGTGGTAGGGGCCAAAAGATGGCTCCTGTAAAGAACTGCTAGAAGCTTCCACAGTTGTCCAGCCAGGGCCTATCTCTGATGGACAGGCTGTTATGCCACTGCTGGGCCAATTAGAGAGAAAGGTAACACCCCTGTGACTGCATATTTAAGGGGCAATCACAGCAATACGCACGTGCACGCCGTGTAGTCACGTAGGTGTAGGTAGGCAGAGGAGAAGGAGTATAGCAAACAACTGAAACATCAGATATGAGAGCCAGCAAACTCTGCCAGTCCACCAAGAAGAAGAGCAATGGGGGAGGAGGTTCCTACATCATCGGAGCTGAGGCAGCCTCGCAGCCTGTGGTAAGAGACTTGAATCAAATGCAGTGAAGCTGAGATTTACCCTACTACGGAGCAGAAGGGAGTGAACTCCCACAAGAGAGACTGTGTCTGGTGGGAATTGACATGATTAACAAGGCCTTTGCTCCTGAATCAAGAAGGGAGTCAATTAAGTTAAAAGAAGCCTAGTTTTATTCCTACCCTAAGAGAGACCAGCTCGACGGGGGGAGAGAGCGATGGAGTGGCAGCAGGTCCGGGCAGGCTGTTTGCCAACTTCTGCAAACCTTGCCACGGTGCCAGAGAAGAGGAGAGACCTTCTCTCCAGGTATATAGCACGAAGAGGAAACACCTGAGCATCTGAGGACTAAACTAATTAAGAAAAAAATCCCCTCCCCAGGTTCCCCTTACGTTCTGGGAGAAGGGAGGGTTGTGAGGCTGTTGAAGGGGCAGGGTGGGGCGTGCGGTCCGGGGGAGAAAAGCAGCTCTAGTGGAAGCTTTGGCAGTCAGCCAGAGCTAAACCACCACAATTTTTGGTGCATTGGCCGGGAATCGAACCTGGGCCTCCCACATGTCCGGCGAGAATTCTACCAGTGAACCACCGATGCTCAAAGATGAGATTCCCTCTACCCACCATGCCACCAGTGCTAGGGTGGTATGCACCAAAAATTGTGGTGGTTTAGCTCTGGCTGACTGCCAAAGCTTCCACTAGAGCTGCTTTTCTCCCCCGGACCGCACGCCCCACCCTGCCCCTTCAACAGCCTCACAACCCTCCCTTCTCCCAGAACGTAAGGGGAACCTGGGGAGGGGATTTTTTTCTTAATTAGTTTAGTCCTCAGATGCTCAGGTGTTTCCTCTTCGTGCTATATACCTGGAGAGAAGGTCTCTCCTCTTCTCTGGCACCGTGGCAAGGTTTGCAGAAGTTGGCAAACAGCCTGCCCGGACCTGCTGCCACTCCATCGCTCTCTCCCCCCGTCGAGCTGGTCTCTCTTAGGGTAGGAATAAAACTAGGCTTCTTTTAACTTAATTGACTCCCTTCTTGATTCAGGAGCAAAGGCCTTGTTAATCATGTCAATTCCCACCAGACACAGTCTCTCTTGTGGGAGTTCACTCCCTTCTGCTCCGTAGTAGGGTAAATCTCAGCTTCACTGCATTTGATTCAAGTCTCTTACCACAGGCTGCGAGGCTGCCTCAGCTCCGATGATGTAGGAACCTCCTCCCCCATTGCTCTTCTTCTTGGTGGACTGGCAGAGTTTGCTGGCTCTCATATCTGATGTTTCAGTTGTTTGCTATACTCCTTCTCCTCTGCCTACCTACACCTACGTGACTACACGGCGTGCACGTGCGTATTGCTGTGATTGCCCCTTAAATACGCTGTCACAGAGGTGTTACCTTTCTCTCTAATTGGCCCAGCAGTGGCATAACAGCCTGTCCATCAGAGATAGGCCCTGGCTGGACAACTGTGGAAGCTTCTAGCAGTTCTTTACAGGAGCCATCTTTTGGCCCCTACCACACCCAAAAAGCTAGACCCCCTCCAAACCAACACAGCTAGGTATCATGAAGCTGCTACAGGAGTGCCTAGCTCTCCTGGAATTGCTTCTGTTGTGTATTTTTAGCACTAAAAGTTTCACTGTGACTGGGTTATCTTCCAAAGTTCCAGCCCTGCTACTTGCAGCATCAGAGTAGAAATGTTTCTTTGTAAAACCTAGCAAGTAATTAATTTATTTTTTATTTTTTTCCATTGTGTTTTTACAGTACTGCCTTGAGCCAGCTGGATGATAAGTAGTAATATAAATGATTGCTTTAATTATTAACACTGGTGACCTTTGCTAAAATGCAGCAAGGAGGAGAAAAGTGTAGTCAGGCTGCTTTGTTAATAGTAATAATCAGCCAGGAGGTCTCAGTGGGAAAGGAAAAACATGGAGCTACATCATGTAGTTTGAACAGGGAGGCAGGGGAGAAGCAGAAAGTGAAAGAAGGATTTGATGCGTGTTCCACTTCTACCTCTGTATCCCATGATACTGTCATGTAAAATGTTACAGAGAATTTAGTGAGACATGAAGCCAAGACAGGCACTTGGTCTGGCCCAGCATAAAAATATTCTTACTCAGTTTGGAGAACTAAAGCACATTTCTAAAATGCTCTGAATGTTATGATTCCCAAATAGACAAATAGAACACAGCTCAGGTAGTATTCTGCAGTGTTTATTTTCCCTGGATTGAACTTCCGAGGACTACATACCATTACAAGCCACTTGGGTCTTACGAAGCTTATTTCAAGTGTTTGGGTTTATGACAATGCTCAGGCAAGGGACTGAATGGGTAAGCACTCTTCTCCCACTGGGGATGATGGCCTTGGTTTGTGCAATGTGCAAATTCCCTGTTTTCTACTGATTGCAATCCCTGTGCTGAGTAGCAGGTGGGGCAGATAGTGCAGAGGAGAGAACACCGGATCTCCCTCCCATATTCAACTACATTCACTCTACTTTGGGGTGAATGCTGTATCTCTGTCTGAATCTCAGTCAGGAAACAGCCTGAAAAACACCAGAGAGTGAAGCTTGGCAAAAATGGAGCCCAATATGGCAGGATGCTCAGGCAGAGAAGCTGCTCCCCTCCCCAAAGAATTTAGTAATTTACCATCTGGTTGTTCTCCAGTTCTCAGTCAGTTTCAGCCACACAGTTTCCCCAGGGAATATGATGGTGATTTTCTCAAGTGGAGACATTGCTGTAGTGTTGTCACTGGTGGATGAAGTCCTGAGTGCTGGCTGGAGCAGCAGTTGTTTGGGTGATCTCCATGCACTTCTCCTAAGCAACAGGGTAAAGGCACAGCTTTGCTTGCCAGTGCATGGAGCCCTGGTAGCTCAAACACAGAACAATGTGAGACCACCAGGATTTTCAACCTTTCTCCCAAGACTTCTGGTACAGTATTTTGGTGCAGTGTATTGGGTGAAATACAGTGAAGAGGTTAATTAGGGTTTATTTACTGAATAGTGAAAAAAAAATCTCTGTTCTCCTGTTGAGACGCTTTGGTTTTGTTGCTACCAGTAACATCACTGCTATAAATAGCTGTGCTGAAAACAGTGTCCAGGGCACTTGAGTCTTTTACCACCCACAGTTAGAGCCCTCTCACATCCTCAGTTCCCTCCCCTGGCTTGTTCAATTCCCTGCACACAGCTCTTCCTAACAGAGTACGTGGAGATTCTCCTCACGGCCATTCTCCCCCTTCTTCCTCTCTAAACTGAAGGAGGAGCACGCCAGCTAGGCTGGAGTGTATCAGATGGACCATCCAAGCTGATCCAAGCACAGCAACTTTGGGGAGAGCAAATGCAACAGACACCCACAGCTGGCATGGATGCTCTGTGCTGCTGCAGTGGGTCTGAGATGCTCGGTAGTAGTTAAATCATCTCAGCTGAACATTGTGGGTTGGATTTCCCAGATGAGAGGTTTTTTTAACTCAGTCTTCATAGTTTTTAGCAGACAAAGTGTGTGACTTGAAGTGCTAATCCTGCCTGTTCCCCCAGTATTAGTTACCTTCTTTGATGGGACAGCTTAAACTGCACTAGACCCTTTGAGTCTGGGGCAAATAATTGATAGATGCTCATATCTCCAAGTTAGTTTGCTCTCTGAAGGACTCCACTAAATGCCTGAGAAAGGCTCTCACTGCTTTTCCTGTCCTGGAATAGAAAAACTTGACAATATTGCCTTGTGATACTAAGGCTCTCCCTGTCCTGTAGACTTCTGAATTAAAGGGGTGATGACTGTCAGCAGCACAACGGGTTTAACCCACAGGGATGCCTACAAGTGTGTCCTGGCAGTGCTCCCTTCCCTTCTAATCCCAGCAGGATCTCTGTCCAGACACCAGTTGGGTGATCAGCGACCTTCCCTAGAAGCAGGTGGCAGCCCTCCCCAGCTACACTTTATGCAGCACCAGGCACTGCAATTAGCTGTCATGTAATTAGGAGCAAGGAGCAGAGCATACTATGCAGAGAGCATTTGGGACCCTGAGGCAAAAGGTTTTTGTCCATCAGCTGGTGGGCTGAGTAACTTAGAAATCTTAAATAAGTGGTGCTGGGCTCTAGCAAGAATTTAGAGTATGTGAGAAGGAATTTTATCTCTATTTCATCTGAGGAAAAAAAAAAACAATAGGAGTAATAAGTTCCCAGGGGCTTCTTTAAAAAAAATTGATCAGGAACAGTATGAAATAATATGAAAAACTTGTGTATAAAAACCCTCGCAATCTGACTAGGGATTTTCCTCTGATAAGAGAATAGTGGAAAAGCTACATTAGAAGGAGGTAAATACTCTAAAAGGTAAGATCAAAAGAACAATGACTTCATTGCTGCATTTCTGATGTATTCAGAAAATGGCTGCAGTTTCCCTCACACTGAAAGAAGAGGCATTTTTCAAGTGACTGGAAGAGCATCTGTTGTCCTCTTCCTCCTCATTGTGGGAGTCATAAGGACACAGCATGGAGAGGGCAGGTGGGAACAGCCTGTGGTGGGGAGGAGTGTCACCCCAAGGTGGATTAGAGTAGGAACATCCAGTAGCCACCCAGGACTGCTCTCACCAATAAAGCCCAGAACCACCCCAGCACATGGAAGGGCATATTCATGCAAAAATTATCATATCATCTCAGGGAGCAGATTCCACTTTCTTACCATCTGCTTGTTCTATATTTACTGTACAGTGAAGACTGAAATGTATTAGAATAAGTAAGTAAAGACCAAGCCATATGGGTTCAAGAGTCCTTTGAATCATCTGCAGGCTTATCAGGAATCAGCTGTCTAGGTGAACAATGAGACCTCACAGAGCCAGTGACTCTTCCACATAGATAATTCCATCTCTCTCTACTGTGGATCCCTTGAGCTTAGAAGGAAGCCTAGTATTTATTTCATCATTACTGGGCAATCTCACACTTCAGAGCCACAGTTCATCAGCACTGCAGAGTGAAGGGGGTACCAGACAGCCACAAACAGCACTAAGCAATGGAGAGAAAAACAGGTTTGTCATCTCCTTGTTTGTCTAAAACCAGTTTACCACAAAGCATCTGAAATGCATAATAGCATTGCCACAAAGGACAGCAGGTCCCAGGTGGTGTGCCAGGTCCACATTCAACTGGACAGCTCATCCCCTCTCATGGCTTCTTACTGGCTTCAGAACTCACTTTCTGGATGCTTTGGTCCCCATGACAGACAGTCAGCACCTGCCAGGCACAGTGAGAGTACAACCCTCTGGATGAAACAGCACAAGCCCTTTTAGAAGTTAATCTTCAGCAAAAATGTATGAAGTCCTAAGAGGGGGAGGGAGATAGGAAGCCTCCTGGGTTTGGTTGAAAGAGGCTGATGTGAATACCTCTAAATGACATATTTGAATTTGATTCCTGTCATTAAGCAAAGGTCTTTGCTTCCTTTATAGCTGCTTAGGAGATGACAGAAAGAAGGCATTGTTGTCAAGCCATTATGCACAGGCAGGAATCCACATTAATCACTCCATACTGGCTGCTGACCATCTCAGACAAACAGGGCACACCCCGCTTTGAACTAGCATGATGGTTGGAAGCAACTTATAAATTAGTGCAGATAACCTCAGAAGAGTATGGCTGGCTAACCCAAATGTGGTGACTCAAAAAATGAAAAAATAAAAGGAAAACTTAATCAATAATTCAGAAGATTTCCTGAATGAGATATGATGCAGTGTGCTCCAAACCCTCAGCTCTCATCTATTCTCTTTCTGCTTACAGCTCACTGAAGCAAGTTAAACATTTTTTGCTCCCTTTGATGCATATATAAACAGATAAAGTCATTGAAGTGGCATGACACAAAAACATGTATTTATGATACTGGACATGCACAGCCCTATTTATCTATCACCATTAGCAAGGGTCCTCTGAGACATATTGCTGTGTTGTAATGAAGTCCCCTTTGTATCCAAGACCAGTCCTCATTCCTGACAAGTGTCACACTGGCTGTGCTATGCTCAGTCATCAGCTAAACATGAAAATGCAGTGCATAAAGCAGTCTTTGAAAATGCTGCTTCAATGTCTTTGCAATTTATGGCTGTAAATAAGAGTATTTCCTCAAGGGATTGAAGAGTGAATGGTGTTTCCATTCCTCCTTGCTCAGAGGTCCACAAATGTTCATATTAAACTTAAACAAATTCTATAATAACTAAAATTCCAAATTTACTCTCCTGCTTCCTCCACATTTTTCATAAAGGATTGAAATTTCCTTTGATAACTGTATGCCCAAGCCACCTCCTCAATTTGAAATTGAGCTAAACAATTTACTGTATAGAAATTTATGGAACATAAATCATAACTCTTTGAGAAGTTTTCTGTTCCATGATTAATAGACTACTGAATTCAGAAATAAAGGTTTTTCAAAATGCAGTCTTTTGGTAGTGGGCAAAAAGGCAATTCTTTCATTGCAAATCCTTTCAGTTACAATATTTGTAACAGACCTTGAAAAGTTACAGGATGAGCTTTAAATTTTTCTCCTTGCTATTTTGCAGGTGGTGCTTGACTTGTTCTGCTCTCTCCATTTTAGGGAGTGGTGTTTTTGCCCTACAAAGGACCAAATTGATGCAAAAGTCACTCCATCTCTAAAGCAGCTGGTAAACACTAGCCTGATAGGGTGGTTCTACTCTGACAAATTGCTATATAAAACTGGTAATTGAACTTACCCATTTTGTGGTGTATATTCCAAAAGCAAAGCAGTGCCAAAACTAAATACCTTCTGCTTCTTATCCCTGCTAGCCCAGCACAATTAATGCAACCAAGGGGAAAGGAACAGCACTAAGGCTTTTCTGTATTTTACTTGGACCTCACTGAGATAATGGAGTGGCTCAGCCATCACAGGAAGTTCAGCTGGTAGATGTAACAACTTTCTAAGGCCGACAGACCTCTATTGAGCAGACCTTCACTTAGATATTGAAATAAAGAAATGACTCTGTGTGATATTACAGATAAAAGACTTCACAATCTCAGTCTGCCAGTGTCATTATAAAAAGTAACATTTCATATAGAGTTGCCAGAAGATTAACTGGGGCATTATTATTGCCCTTTAAAACAAACAATCATATAGCAAAAGCATAACTAATCACAGGCTATAGAAGAATAGATACACTAAAGAAAAAGCACAGATTGCCACTCTATTTAGAAATAATTATGTATGAGTTGAAGGAAATACAATGAAGGATAAACAAGTGAGGTCAAGCAACAGATTTCCAGTTTCAAAGCAAAATGTGCTGCACTACATAAAGTTTCTAATGCAGATTACAGAACTGCCAACCAAATTCAGTTACCACTGAAATCTGTGATGGGAATTGATTTGAAAAAGAAAGATACTTTCCCTGGCACTTCAATGTAATTTTTTTCTTCCTCTGTAGAATGAAAAAGAAATGTTATTGGGTTAAGTCCATCTAAGCTTATAAAAAACTATAACAAAAGGAGAAAAAGAAAAGGAGATTGCTGCTCAAAATAAAGATGTTTCCATAAGGGTATATGGTTATAAAGAACTTCCTGGGGAAAGATGAAGATGGATACGGATAGATCTAGTAGATAGAAATGGCCTCCAGAAGACTTTGTGTATCAAACTTAGAGGAAAACATACTATACAGAAAACTCTAAACTGTGTATGAAAGGACAGTGTGGGAGAAAAACATGAGGGTCCCCACTTCCTGCAGGATGGTTCCTTAGGCAGCCGAAGAGGCATTGGGGTGCACTGAAGAGCCAAATCCCTAACTCCTGACAAGCCAGATTGACTCAGAATGGCACTCCTCATACCCTTCTCTCATTCCTCCTTCTGCGGGAAGCTCATGTTCTTTTCCCCTTGCCAGGACAACTGACCCTATCAAAACCAAAAGACCCCTCATCTTCTAAATGTCAGCTTCACCAGATGTCACAGGTGAAAGCATTGGTAACATCTGCATTGGTAACATCCGATGCTCAGAAGACTTGGGGGAGGGAAATAAGGGGTACTGCATAAAATACTGGACTTGGTAGGACAAAAGAGAAAAAATGATGGAAAAAAAAGAGACTGGACACTGGTGTAGTAGGACTCTCTGGAGAAATGTCCTATTTCAGGATCTCCCCCAGTAACTACTTTTTTCTTCTCATTAACGAATGGAAGTGGGGACAGAATGTTTAGAAATATGAGGGCTCGGTGCATTGACCATGTGGAAGGCAGTCCAACAGGCAGTTTCAAAACTGAGCCATTGTTTCCACCTCTGATCAAAGGGCAACTCAAAATCCATGAGCAACTTATGAAATATTTAAGGTGAAAAAAAACCAAAACATGATGTCTTGTAGTTGCAAAGCCAAATCAAAAATTCTGCCTAAAGCAAGATGAGTGCAAATTGTGCTACTTCTGAATCTGGTATTCACAGATGTATGTAGGTGCTCCCTTTAATGTCCTTTCAGAAATCTGCAACCCCATGGCTTATTGGAATATTTCAACTAGAAAGTTGCCCTTTTCTTTTATTGAGCTTTTGATTAACTAGAAAATATGAAACGTTTGTGGAATTTTTTGCATTCCATGCACTATCTACTGCAACTTTAAGATATTATACAAGGATTTACATTGGGCTGCACACATTAAATATTTTCTGAGACATCCATGGTCTTATCTATGTATCCTTCACTTTTCCTCACAGCTTGAAAACAAAGCAGCAGTATGCAATACAGCCAGAGCACAGAAAGGCTGGATGTTCATAATACATCACCAAAAGTTCACTCTCATACCAGGGAAATATTTGCATTATGCTACTGTTTTTCTTAAACTCTCTATGCTGTATTTCATTTTTATAGATGGATTAGTGTCTTCATGCACAGATATTCCTCTTTTCCCATTGCTCCAACATGGGTCAAGATATTCAGGGGTTTTTATCTGACACTCTTTTCAGAACTTGGAAAGGACTTCAGGACAAATCCAGTAACTCCCTTTGGCATCTAAAAGGTTGGTGTTACAATATCGATCATTTTTGATGCCTTACCTAAAAGTAGTTTCTCTGTAGAATGAAGGAAAGAGTAAGTCTCAAATGTCATTCTGCAAGCATTTTACTCAGAATTTAATGAAAACACTATTACACTTTCAAGATGTGGTGTGTCTTCAAAATCTCTGACACAGAAACTACAAGAGGTCTCTTGGTTTAGGAAAATAAATGCCATGATAGAAAATTGCATTCTTTCTTTTATCTCTCCTTGGACATGCTGAACAAGCCATATAAATAATATTTTCTAAGGTCATCAGAATCTGTTTCATTCTCATTTTTTAGACACTTACCCCTGGGGCTATATCCCAAGGTCTTAAGGGCTACATAGCAATACAATAAAATCTCAGGTTCCAAACTCCACAGACTGAACCCATGGTATTAATGGAAAGACACTCTTTGTCCTTCATTCTCCCCTCTGTTCAAGTGGAGGAGTACCACTGCCTTACCTCCCTGCAGCCCCACAAAAGAGTAGTCAGGCTTGTGAATCATTCCTGATGCATTAGTGATTAATGCTACAAAGAAGCACATGAGAAAAGATCAATCTACAGAGCGTGGGTGGAAGAGTTTTCAGTAAATAAGGCCCAGGTTTATACAGTGAACATTAAGGAAAAGATAAAATACTCGAAAATTGAGCACAGCAGAAAACACATGGCATGAGACAGAAACCCCATGACAAATATGGGACGATGAAAATCAGAGACTGTCTATGCACCTGAACTCATCTCTGCTTTATGGGACAATCTTAATTCTGGCATCTCCTAGTTTTGTGAGATCCTGATGACAATTTAGCAATTAATTTAAAAAAAATAATAATACATGTGGGAATACTTTCAAAGCTTAATCCAGCAGTGTTTTGATAGGGAAAGCTGTGCCTGAGCCAAGGTACAGTCAAGAAAGCATGGCTGGCCTGCTACTAGAGCACATAATAACAAGTCAGAGTTAAAACCCTGGCCCAGACACAGGTTTCTGTGTAACCTGAGTTATCTAATTCATTTCCTATGCTACAAAGTAGGAATAATGATATTCCTAGATATTTGTGACAATAATTAATTTTTGCTTCCTAGCACATGAGGTCTGGCAAGGAAGTGTTCCACTGGAAAAATAAATAAATAAATATTAATCATCACATTACTAACAACACTACAATTTTTTCTGCACCTCCAATTTTCCCGTCTTCTTAGTGTTTTATGAAAATTCTGTGACTATAAAAATACAACACAATACATTAAAATTGAAGATAAAACAAGTACCTCAAGGAAGAAAACATCCTCTATCTAGAACTGAAATTAATAATTAGGTAGAATTTAATATGCTACCAAAATAATTTAAATTATCAAGATGCCCTACATGCCCTAACCTTAGCACTGGCTGTTCAATTGAAGATTGGTTAATTGCATTAAACTCCTAGTCGGAAAAGTCTATGTTTCTAAAGCTTTAGCTTGTTTTTTCTAGTGATTCTGTTCAATGCATACTGGTGAGAGCAGGCTTCTGAACTGCTCAGAGATGTAGTGTACAACAGGAAAGAATCAGACTGCTCCTACTTGAACCATCTATGCCTCCTGCTGGCTAAACCGTCTGGCTCTTCTCATTTGGGTTGATAAACCAAATTCAGTTGAATAATGTGTTGATATATTCATCTGACAGGAAAAAAATAGGACAAAAAAGTGGGTTTTCCCTTTGTAAGCCAATCTTTTTTTTTTTTTTTCATTTGAAATAATACATGAGTTCTTTAACTTTCAGGGAGAAATTCATTTTAAATGGAAGTGTGATATTTTTATTCAGATTGAAAAGGTATTTAATGCCAACTGAATTTGACTGGAGTTTTTTCACTGCTTTTGTATTTCACTGTGGATTTGACCCACAAATACTTTTTTTTTCCTACCTGAGTTTATCTTTAAACTGAAAGATCAGTAATTCTGAGCTCCACCTTTACCAAGACTTCATCTCTTTTCCAGTCTTTTCCAGTCTTCTTTGGCCCACGTTTTTCCATAGTATTTTGCTTGTGCAATTTTGCAGCTAATGTTTGATCAAATCCCTGTTTAAAGTCTGATCCAAACATAGCATCCCTTAATCCAATTCACTCCCATTTTACTTTCCTAATATAAAAAAGAAATTAAAATATTATTATTTAGCAGAATTTGCTTCTCTGGAAAACTACTCTGAGTACCTGTCAAAATATAACAGAATTTTTCTTACAATGAAACAAAAAGTAAGACTTTTGTTGTTATGGTTGTTAAATACTCAGAAACAGTGCTCTCTAAATGGACCAGAGATGTCAAAGATGGGCCCTGAACACGTTAGAAGAAACCCCACTTGTGCCTACTGTGCACTGCTTCTCATTTAACGCTGGCACTGCAGTGCCCCACACCTGCCCGTGGCACAGCCTGTGACATGTTCACGCCTTTGCCTGGCCCAGGGATGCAGATATATCCGGATTTATGACTTGACAGGCTGATGTTTCAACCACTGTTTTCTGTCTCTGCACTCCAGATACACACTGATTGCGATGCACGCTATAGATGACTAAATTAATGGACAAGAAAACCTCCTCCAAAGAGTCTTCTTTTTCTTCCTACAAGAGAGCTTTCCTCTCCAGAGCTCACAGTGCTGTTAAATCAAGAGCTTTTTCTGGGTCCATAAGTATCTGTAGATCTTCTTTTAATTCTTTGTACAGACTGACCAGCAAACTGATCAAATAACTAAGAAATACCAGAAGACACTGAGAGGAAAAGACTTAACTATTTCCTCTTGTTAAGCTACAAGGTTTGACATATAACACTTTATTTCTTTTGAACTTCTTTCAGCACCTTAGAGCATCCCCAGTGTACTCATTTCCCCATCATGTGGATACTTAATGGTAGTGTACTATACATGTTAATAGCAGATAAGTCTGTCTAGACCAATATGCAGAGATCCACACAGCAGACAAGATAGTCATTGCTTAAAACAAACAGCCTCAGGACCACAAATGATGGTCACTATCATATTTATAGAAAGTACCTCAGTTTTCTTGGCCTTCACAGCTTGGCCTTACACATGAAAAAACCATACATCAGCAACTACCTTACAGAGAGCTCAGATTAAAATTACTGTAGGTGGACCCCTTGCTATGGGTGTTAGCAAGGAGCAGACAAGCAGGAATCAGAAACCCAGGGATGGATGTGTGACTGATGTGGGGCAAGAGAAATTGCCAAGCACAGCCTGAACCTCTTTTGCTGTTGCATTACATTGGCTTGTTTGGGAACTGCCAAATAAGAGCTAAAAATCTCGGATTGCTTCATGCAGGATTGCAAGTGAGCAGGACTAATTTATCAGTACTCAGTCTGAGGGAGGGCGGTTCTTTCTACAGAGAGGAAGCCACCTGTTTTCATAGATCAGAGCAAGCCTAGCAAGGCAGGAAACTTAAGCAATCAAAGGAAGAAATTAAATTAATCATTTAAAGTTCTTGTTAAACTGTGAAATATAAAATAACTTCCTGCTAAAAAAGGAATTCATAGTTTCAGGATGAGATAGTAAAAATTTTATTTTCCAGTTTAAGACAAGCATAGATTTCAGGGAGATTTCTCCTCTTTTCCCTCTTGTGAGAAATCCAGTCATACATCTTTCTTCAAACAGCAGGACTTGCTGTTTCTAAACAACATTATAAATGCTGTTATAAATCATTCTCAGCATGCAGCTGTGCTAAAGGAATCCAAGGGGGGAAAAACGACAATTGCAGCCTGTAAGGGGGTATTTGTCGCTATTTTGTATTTCATTTTGGGGCTTTTTAGCTTGACAAAATATGTTTAGTTTGTCAAATTGAACTACATCAGAATGAGACATTGAAATAAAAGACTGTAATTGGCTTCACAGCACAGCATGAATTCCCTGCAAGATGGACCTGCTCTAGGAGAGAGTCTGGGCTAAACACTTGAGTAGGCGGTTGTCTTTCACACACCCCTGGTTGGAGGATTAAACACCTTCGTGTAAATCTGACAGCACAACCTGTATCTTTCAGCACCTAAGGCACACCTGAACTGTCATTGTTATTCAGATAGATATTTCCCATGTTACAAAACACACAGTCATTGTTTGTTTGTGCTTAATCCCTCAAAGGCCTGCTGCTGCATTCACTGTGGAGGAGTTATTGATTATCCCAGCTCCAGCCTCTCCACACACTTCAACAGATGTGACAGTGATTGCCAGGGCTCTTGTTTTTCCTGCTGCAACATCTCAAAAGTCATTCCCAGGTCTGTAATATGACATCATAAAATTGATCTCTTGAGGTTCCTGTCTGTATTTAACAACTCTTTGCAACAGCCTCAGTTTATGTGCTATTTTGTTTCTTCTTCAATCATTGCATTCCCAGCTTGTGTTCTGGAACACACTGGGTGTTTCTTTCTCACAAACTCTTGTAGGAAGAAGAGATTTGCAGTCCCAAACTCTGTCCTTTGTGGAATTTTCTGTCTCTTTTTCTGCCCAGATATTCACGCAAGGGGGAAGCAATCAACCTGCAACTGTTAGATCTGTGCACAGTGCATACAAGGGATTAACAGGCAGCTGACTTTCTCATCACTGGATTAGCCCTGAAAGGTTAACAAGGGCAAAATGCAGTGTGCATGTCTTAATTTTCATTGATGCCACCTGCAAAAGCATGATATGCACAGAAGGTGAGATATGTTCAGTGAGATAGTTGCATAGGGAAAAGTTTTAGGGCTTCATTTGTTGTTGTTGTTGTTGTTATTGTTTGGGATTGGGGGGGGATGTTTGTTGTTGTTATGTTTTGTCACAGTGGGGTTTTGGCTTTTTTTCCCCCAGAAATTGCAATAGTTATATTTTTCCCCACTTATGCACAAAAAAGTCAATTGTTCACCTCAAGAAACATTCAGTTTTTCATTCTAAAAGGCAGAACTATGTTGCTCAGTTTACACTCTTTTTAAAGTGATTCTCATGGTTGTATGTGAGTGAGAAGGACCACAGTTTTGGACCCCCACCAATTAACCTACTTGGCACATTGTGGTTCAGTGTAAAGGAGTGGATATTATAAACAAGTTCTTCATGTGCACAACCAAAACAGTCACAACACGCCGTGGAATGTAATACAATCTTAATGTCTGCTTTATCAGTAAGTTATATCGGTCAAATAATAGTACGTAGAAGGAAATAGCGGCACAGGTCCATTTAGCTAATTGCTCCAAGTCAAACCTATGGTGTCCATCCATCCTGTTTCAATTGGGTTCAGTAATGATATTTACATTGCTGTGCCTCAGAAACGGCACAGTTAAAAGAGTTCCATTAAGAAAAACATCAGCACCTTGTACCAGAGATGACCCAGAGGCAGTCTCCCACACTGAAGACGCCTTCATTGTTCCCTGTGGAAATGATCTAAGCTTTGCTGGAAAGCAGTGACAACTGCCAGGCCAAAAAATATGCTGTGAAACCTCTGTGGGATACTCCTTCCTGAGCTATTCACTTTTAACATGTTAGTTTATTATTACATGCTAATTTATTGTTTATAAAACAATTTTACTTGTTTTTCTACCATGTAACAATTTATTTCAAAGATAGTTGGTGTTATGCAAAACAGCAGACTGTACTGAGAAAATCATTTTCCAGCAAGAATTTTAGTGCAACCCTCAGCATCCTGCATACAGATCTTGGAGCAAAAAAAAAGCTATTTCACAATTTGTCACCCATCCACCCTTTTGCTTTTTGCCGGTTTGCTGGGGTCTTTTTCTTGTTTTCTTTGTCTTTCTCAACCACCTCTAGGAACAATGACTTGGGTCAGTTTGCTAAATAGGTCAAATTGCTGGAGGACTCCAGAAACTAAGTAGCCATCTGTATATCCCATGCAATAGGTCACAAAGTCAGAGCAAACAGCTGTAGCTTGATAAAGTCTGGCCCTGGAAATAGAAATGAAGTGAACAAGCCAAATGAGGGTGTGCATAACCATTTTTGTGCAAAAAAACAAGTGTGATACAGAGTAGCTAAAGCAGGTCCAATTAAGAGACTCACGCTCATAAGGAAAGAGAATTTTGGAGATGGAGGTGGGCTTTGGAGAAATATGTCTTGACTTGCACAGTTAATACACAACAAGTAGCAAGAATCAATATTGACTGAGTAGCATAAACAGCATATAAAAACTAGCACAAAAACAGGGGAGACTGTTTTGCTCAGTCCAGAGAAGGCTTTTTTCTTTTTTTTTTTCCTCGAAGTCAAGCGAAGGCTCAGCCATGAGGGGGTCTCTATACACACTATACAGAAAGATGAACCATGCTTGCTGGAATTCTATATCACCCCCATTCACTGACAATAGGAACCATAGTCAGAGCATTTGCACTCTCTGTGAGTGCACTGGTCTGTGTTACAGTTTCCCAAGCTGAAGGAAAAACAAGGCAGCAAGGAAAACTGAGGCCTCACATAGCAAATAGTCAACATGAAAATATAAAAAAAGCTGCAAAAAGACAAAAGAGTTCACAGTAAAAGACAACCTCAACCTTGTCTGTGCTTCCCAAGGTCAAAAAGCTTCACTTCCTCTCTCCATTCGTAACTTCTTCCAGTCAACCTGGCAACTAATTTCTACGGAAAGAAACTGGAAAACAGAGACAAAGCCTCCTCAAAATTCTGTTTCTTGCTTCCTTACTGAGTGGTCACTAAACACAGAAATGGCTCAGTATGAGTAGAGGTATGGTTGGAAATTTGTGTCTCTCTTTTAAACCAGCCCAGCACCATGGCTTCCCAAATTAGACACCCAGGAAATATGGCAATCTGGATCATCAACCAAGGTGAACAAGTAGGAGGGGCAACAGATCCAGCAACAGTGAGATTACCAGCAATGTACAGGTTTTTACAGGGATATGCAAAAGGGAAGATTAATTACAGCTCCTCTGCCCTCGCTGGATGATAAGACAACAGAGAGAGAGAAAAAAACACAACAGGAAAAGAGTTTTCATCTGGATGGTCTTTGTTGCATGTTTTTTTCAATCTTTGTAAAACATTACATCATAAAATAAAGACAATAGCAGCAAAACTTATCAAGATGGTACAAGCACATTCTGCTCTGCACCCTGGTAATGACATTTATGAAATTGTCCTTTTACTGAAAATGCCTTTCTAAAGCACCATTAAATCTTACAGAGAGATCAAAAGAGGGACAGAGACAAGAAAGTAGATAGAACATCCTTGCAAGTGGATTTACTGATTGTTTATAGTGTAATTTGAGGTTGATCAGGAAAAAATAGCAGAACAGCATCCCAACAAAATGTTTCCCCAAGTGTTAAGAAAGTTCTTTTTCAAACACAAAGCTGAAAATTATCTAATAATGGTTTCTCAGTACTGTCCAAGGTCCAGATCAAATTCTTTTTGAACTTGGAAAAAATCTACTCTAAAACTACATTGATACACTGCCCTGAATAAATTTAAAATGTTGAGAAATGTGATCTAGCCACAAACTCTGCCTTTTTCTAATTAAAGCTACTATATGATTCCAGGATCTGAGAAACTGCTAAATAGTAGGCTGAAAGCCAGTATGTTGGGCTTACACATCACAATAGGCCACCATACCCTCTCCTCTTCAAGCATCCAGCTCTCACAATAAAAAGGACTGTAGGGATCAAATATATTTGGGAGACAAAAGTATTCTCTCTCACATGCCAAGGATCACCTGCGTGTGGTTTGCTCTCAAGATCAGTAAGGGAAAGCAATAATATTTGCCTCAAAAGGCCACATGCTATAGAAATGTTCACTTTTCCCCAAAAGCAGCAGCACTGGTATTTCCTGGTGCTAAGACTTAGCTCAGATGTGACCTGTAACCAGAGATGAGGGAGTACACGAAGCTCACATCTACCTGCATGGAGAGGGGAGGCATCACCAGTAAATCTGTGTGCAAGAATGAGCTACTTATGCCATGTGAAGGGTGGGCATGTGCGAGGGTTTGCATGGGGCCTTTCTTCGACCAATTCCTGAGAACTCACCAGTGTGGTGGATAAGACCTGCCCTTAGGGTGACCTTCCCAAGACAGCATGATCCAACTCACAAACTATGCACCGGCTACATCAGGACAACCACAAATTAGCTCTCGCAACTGCTTCCTCAGTGATTTCAACAGTCTGAGTCAACAGAGAATAACAACATTATGTGCTGCAGTTGCACTGGTGGGGGGGGAAAAAATACAATCCAGTTCATCAGTGGTATTAAGGAGAATAACTGCTATTGGTAGTAAAGGAGATGGGGACATTGGCACAATTTCAGCAACCCAAAGGAATTTTCAGATCTACATTTCTCTGCTGATACATTTCAGCCAACCAGTTTCATACATTAATCTACAAGTCTTTATTTGAGTTCCACAGATTTGTGTTGATTTGCCTTGTGTTTTCATTGATATTTAAATTCCTAGGGAACTGTTTCTGAAGCTGAGCTTATTTGTATTTAGTATTGATATAATGCCATTCCAGTAAGTATAAATGGCACAGTAGAGATGAGTTAAAACAGCGGCCTTTGCTATCAAAAAGCTTAAAAATAACAAGCTAGCTTCACTTTACCACACAGACTTGATGAGGGCAGATTTTGGCCTTAGATTAGACAAAACATGGCTCAGAATGAGTAAAACGTACAGGGAGGACTGAAGCAGTTCCCAGTCACCTTTCAAATTCATATCTGTTTAGTAGGAGACTGCTTGCTCTAGGTTAGTACTACACAACATAGCATGATGCTTGGTCTTTGCCTGTAATTTATTTCTAGTGGACTATGGAAAAAGTGAGAGTAGCAGACATCATGCAACGTGACAACACAAACAAACCCCTGAGAAAACCAAAGTTGGCAAACAAACAGTCCATATACAGCATAAACACAAACACTTCAGAAAAATGCAGGGTTTTTAAGGACAAGGTTTTTAATAGCCTGAACTCACAGACCTATTTTCATTTATTATGGGTTAGAGATTTTTTCAGAAAGTCTCTGTCATAGTCCATTAATAGCTTTGGAGGAAGCAGACTTGTACTAGAGACATAATAAAGCCAGGCAGCAGAGGCTTGGATGATTTACAATTTCATGGCAACAATAAAAATCAGATTTCAGGGATATAAATCACTGGGATTTAAAATTTTTTTATTTACTATTATTTCTAATAAGATTTCTTAGAAATAATGATCCCTATTAAGGGGCAATGAAATTCATTGACTGCCACATAAATGAAGTTACAAATCTTTTGAAAACCAGTATCTGCACAAGTTCAGTGATGGTTATGATGGTTAATGGTTCAGGAGGATCCCCAAAGTGACATAGCAGAAATCTGCACAAGACAGTGGGAAGTGGAACTACAGAGCTGAAAGCTGTAGAAAAACAGAAGCTGAGTTGTCCCCTATGTGTGAAGGCTGCGGCTATAGAAAATCCATGTTTCCTTTGTTCTTTCAGGTACCAATTCCCATGTCAAGTCATCTTGCGCTCAGGGCAGGATCTGAGAGTTAAAGTCAGTAACCCGCCCTTCCTATTTCAGGCTGCTGGGAAAGGGCCTAATTTAGAGCAAGAAGTTTTGGATATGGTTCAGACTACTTTTGCTAAAACTTTCTATAATGGTGGAACAGCCTTACTAGAAATAACATAACAAGTTTTTTATAGGTATTACTAAATGCCATAGAATGAGAATTTTTGCCATAAAAACACCTGATGTTTGAGCTGAGATTGTCTCCCAAGCTGTTGCATACAATTAAAACCAAGGGATGCCCTTTACAGGGGAAAAAGCAATTTATCTAATTAAAACACCCCCTATACAATAGGCCCCCTATGCAATACACCTTTTGCACTTCCCATATTGTAATAAAAATTATATATATTGAGGTATTTAATAAGCAATCATCTAGAAGACAATATTTACTGCTGTAGCAGCCTGGCAGCTTTCTCAGCAAGTTTCACAGACACAAAAATGGAGAGGAATTAAAAGAGAGTATTTTGCTTTCATATAAAAGGTCATCAAATGCTCTGCTCAGTATCTCACTGAGAGTTTATTGAGCATCACCCTTTGTCCCTGAACATAGATGCAAAACACAGGACAGTGTTACCAGGCATTACTTTAATTCTTAGACCCAAATTGCATGTGTGAGCACTTTGGAACATTTTCTGGAATTCCAATACAAATCTAAATCATAGCCTTTACTCCTAACCTCCCACCAGTAAAACCCCAGATCTCAACAGCCTTCGTACATCCAAATATGCTTCATCCATCCTGGCGCTACAGAATTAGTGATGCTCACGAATGAGATTTCAGAAGATTTGCTCATATGTGGCACTCAACCCAGGAGCAACAGGTGGGCTAAAGAACTCCAGTGCTTGAACAGACCTGCACCTTGCTGGTGTCTGCTGTGGCTTGAGGAGGATGACACCTGAAGAAGGTCACAAGCCACCATCTGCGGGTTTGTGAAGCCAAGCACAGGGCTACCTGGCACAAAAGTCTCCAGAAGTCATGGCAGCTCTTGACTCAGGTGCAACCATCCCCAGGGACTGGGCTTACTGCCCTGCCTCTGGTAAGGTAAAGCCAGAGGACAGCTCTGCATCTTAAGAGATTCACTGGTGAAGTAAGCAGAATTCAATTTCTGCAGGATATTATTGATTTAGAGCCATCCCAAATGACCTGAAATTTTTCAAACATTTCTTTTCCATCCTTGATTTTCAGACAGATAATGAAATTAGAAAGATGATATGATATTTCAAGAGAAGTGAACCATCAAACAGAACAAACTAAGGACTTCTTTCCTCCTCTGCACTTGTGGAATTTGGCTCACTCCTGCAAATCCTGCAGATTCATTAGATATGCAAATATGCATACTCCAAATATGCATTTCTATTGCCATGCTTTCATTCATAGCCATGCCAATCATGTGTTCTGTTGGCCAGTTTGATTTTGAGTTGGCTCATTGTGCATAAAATCTCAGAAAGGAGCACAGAATGACACGTGCATTTTTGTGTACGCAGACATGGGCATGCAATTCCAAAAGTCCATGTCTGTATGACCTACAAGTGTCTGTATGTTGGACTAACTAGCAAGAGTCAGCATGTCTCTGCAATCAACATCCATGCTTACCTTACCTATAAGTCTACAGTGTGAATTGCAGGAATATGTAGGATTTTGTGAAAGCAGAGAAAGCATTGCTGGTACAATCATGTGTATCTCATTTCCAGCATGCAAAATCATCTATCTGCAATAGCCCACCCAATAGCCCACAGGCTGATGCTATAAAAAATTCAGTATATTTTGCAATTCCCATTAATTATTTTGCAGCCTTTTCTTTGAATATTTACTGTGAAGTCTAGACAAAATTCTATTTTTTATATCCATATGCCCAGACAGCACAAAAGTTTTTTTTTAAATGCCCACAGTTTGGTTACATTTCACTTTAGTCTAGAAATGCAGAGAGCTCATGTTTAGTTTTTATCAAGAAAAGGGATAGCAAATGTCAAATAAAGATAGTACCTAAAAGAAAATAAAACAAATAATTCAAAATACTTGTTTAAAAAGTTACAAAATATGACAGCATTAATGGCACTTAAAGCTATAAGCACTTAAAAGATTACCACCATATTTTTCTTAACTTTTTTCCTAAAATTATTTTTTCTTTGTTTTCTTTTCTGAGATTATGACAGTACCTTATGTCTAAACCAAACCCAGCAAAAGGAGGCAGAGAGCCCCGAGATTCTGTGGTAACCCTGGCCCTCATTTGAATTGCGAATATGCTCTTATGTCTATTTTTAAAAATTCAGATTCAGTTAGAGAACAGCAGTTTGCTGACATGCAAAAGCTATAGCTTCCCTTCTGTCTTCATAGTCTTACTGCATTAAAATAGAAGGGATTTTTCAGCGGTAGAAAGTGTGAATGAGAAATTCTTTAAAAAACCCAGTTGGCCCACTGTTTTATACATCTAGCCAAATATCATTAAATTGATGTTTCTCTTCTTTTAAACAACATAGAATGAGTTGTTGCATTTTCTTCATATGCACTTTCTTGGTATCACTTTACGCAGAATTTTTCTACATGAGAAAAAAATCCATTTTTCTTTCCTTTTTTCTTTTTTTTTTCACTGCTTGAGATAAATACCCACAGAGTTTTTTCTTTTTTTCTTTTTTCTTTTTTTTTTTTTAATGAAAAGAGCAATCCTTACTTATGTCTGTGTTGACTTTTTGAACCAGCACCCAGCTGGTGACCGTGTCCATGGACATTCTTTTGGAGCTTAGAAAGGTAATGCATCTGATTCAAAAATAGGGGGGGAAAAAAAATCTAGCTTGGATCACGTGCCAAAACGTAAACTAAGCCTTACTGAAAGTTTCTAGTTCGCTCCAATCATTTCTCCTCTTTTTAATCACCAGGGGAAGGCTTTATGCATGCATACTCCATTACAAAGATACACCCTTTTACATCCCTTTCGTAGGCTCTTCTTGCATAGCTGCCCTCTATCTAATATCACACCATGGTAGGAGCACTCTGGTGATCTGCCATGGTTCAATCTTTTCCTTTGTGTCTTGCCCTGGTAATCTGATACAGGCTGAAATTTCCATGTGCGTAGCTTTCTGTTGCCATTCTTCAGTGCTGTGTTCCTGATTTGTTTTGGCAGAGCAAGCTTGAGTCTTTATGGCACAGTGAAATATTCTTCGATGCTATATAATTCAGACTGAATAAGGAGTCTGTATAAGGCACGTGTCTCAATATATACGTATATAAAAACACTAGCATTAATTCAAGTCAAGAATCTTTTACATTTAACTTCTGTCTTCAAGTAACACATTGTTTTCATGTTCCCTTTCTTTGGCTTCATTGGGAATCACTCCATTTTCCAGGTCTGAGTGCTGCTGGATGCAGTTGGTCAGGACTGCAGTGCTAGAAGAGTTCTTGGAATTACACATCTTCTCTGTCACCTCTTCCTTTTTTTCTTCATCCAAGGAATAGTTTCTGAAGGTCTCATAAATTTTATGCATATCCTCAGGCATGGTCTTTTTCAGATCTTTGTTTTTCCTTTTGGTCATCTTAGCGGAAGATCCAAACTTGTTAATGATGTTGTCCTCAGATGCCCCCTGCCCATGCTTGTTGAGCTTATCTGACCCTTTAAGGCGCAGGTTGTTAGGCCTATTGTTGATGCTTTCCTGAGAGGAGGCCTTGAAACGTCCTGTTTCCAAGGTAGCAAAGACAGAGCGCTTCTCTGGAGAGAGCATGTCTAGGGAGTGGGCTCGCTGGTCCAAGCCCAGGCGCCTGCGCTCCATGCTCCGGATGGTGGCTGCCCGTTGAAGTTTGTCATGGATCTCCACGCTGAGCCGCCTCCGTGTCTCTCTGAACTCAGCCGTCACGTTTGCTTTCCACTCTGCTGCATGGGCTTTTATTTCTCCAACCTTTACAATATGAAGAAAGAGAAATTAATTAAAAATAAAAAAAGAAAAAAAAGAAAAATCTTTCCTATAGAGGAGCAGCACAAGCACTCTTCTCTAGCATAAAATTGGGGAGTGGTCCCATTTCCATGACATCCATCTGGACCCAAACTTCAGTAGTAAAGTGGTTACACTGAGCAAGCTCTAAACATACCAACTGATGGCTTATGAGACATAGAACTTGTCTGCCTATGTCACTTTGCTACCCCACACATTTTACAGCTGTGTTACGTGATGGGAGACGTTCATGCTAATCCATCCTTGGTTGAGAACAAAATCCCTGACTCATAATGTCAGCAGTAAATGGACAGGAGTGGGCAAATTCAATCACATATTAAAACAATATCCTTCAGAACAGCACAACAACCAGTGCATCAGTACAGTAACATATTTTTTCGTATTACTCATGGATGCAGCTGTTTAGTTCCATTGAAGGTTTTGTTCAGGGCCACCGAGTCACAGAGCAGCTAAGGTTGGAAATACCCATTAGATAATTTCAAGCATCCCTCTGACTGATCGAGTCTAGGGTTCATTCTCTGGGACAAATGTAGCTGTCTTTAATGGAGGTTTCCATTGCACAGCTGTCCAAATACCACCCTCTCAAGTCTTCTGGAGGAGTTTTCAATGCACATTCTGTGTGGTACCATAAGCATATCCTTGAATGTCCTACTGTCTTTCTCTGTCTTAGTTCTTTGCACTGGAGACTGGAATAATGGCTAAGAATAAAGCACCCAAATGACTCCTGTATTGAATAAATATTCCTTCCAAAATGAGAAAAAACAAGGTAAATGACCAAGCAATATATCAGTTAAACCAGGCCTTTTTGAAAGTTCAGCTAAAGGAGAACAGATTCAGGAGCACAGTGTCTGCAGGACCCACCATGGTCAATGGTTTGCTTGTGCTGATGCAGCCAGATCTCAAGTTTTTGCATTCAATAAACCATGAGGAGTCATCTTTTGTGCTGCAGGCCAGATGCACAAGTGTCCATTTAGCATTGTGGGAGAAGGCACCTCACATCCATGTGAGAGACCAGATTCCCAGCTGTAGGTGCCTGATGATGATGAACGCAACAGCCAAACTCTCTGAAGTTCTCTGTTACTGGAGATGAATAGGGAATGCACCAGGCCTTGAGTGGTGCAGATGCCTTAAAAATTAGAAACAGCACTACCCCCCTGCCAAACTTTGTCTATGCCTGGTCTTTGACTAACCCTGACAGGTAACTTTTGCTAGTAATGCAGAGGAGATTGCCTTAAAACTTGAAATTATACTACTAACATCCTCCACCATAGGCTTCAGCTCTGGAGTCATGGCAATTGCCTTCTATTTTCCACACTTATCTGAGAGAAGCATTAGCAGTACCCTCTTTGCATCATGGAGGGCATGTTCTGAGTGAATTTAGTCATGCTCTCCCTGATGCTGACTACTCAGCTTCTTCAATTTTTAAAAACACAGTACACAGTAAGGGGCCTGAATCTAAACTTCTATTCAGAACTCTGGCATAGGAAAAGACAAGAAAATCTCATTTTTAAGGAGAGAACACTGAAAATTTTATCACAATTTCATAGCTAGTTTCAGAGTGAAGGTTGGCCTCTCATTCCATAATTGCAATCCCACTGATGTGTTCTGTGTATTTTTGAGTACTGATAGAGGTGTAACAACCTTGGTTGCATCAGTTGCTTTTTTCCGTTCATTTGTGAAGGAGCTAGGAAGAAGGAATCAGGCACTTAGAGCTTTCTTGTAAAATGAAAAACCACTGAGAAATTACTAATCATACCTCTTCTTGTGTCTTCTTGGACAGGACTCTTAACCAGTCTCCAATCATACTCAGGACAGCAGCAAAGTAGGCAAGGCCAACAAGGATCCAGAACCACACTAAGGGTTTATACCACTCCATGTATTTGATGTCAGCATTTCCTCCTGAAATAAGCATATATGTATGCTTAAGAATCATGAGGTGCCAACATTATTACAAAATATCTGCAATTCTGAGAAATACCTAAACGTGTTTCTTAACTCTTGTCAACACCACTGTCGTTCTAACAATAAGACAAGAAGCCTGTCAGATGGGAGGAACACAGTCTGTTTTTAATTGAAGAGTCTTCAAAATTACATATTATTCTGCTGCTCTGGGACCTGCTAGAGCACCTAGTAAACCCTTTCCTTTGAATTGCTCATACGCTGAAGCAAGTCTGAAATGATACATTGATATTACTTGCAAGAGCACAAACACATGTCCAAGAAAAACGTTTAATATAGCTACTCTTCCTTATTCTGAACTGCCTTCAGCTTCATAGTTGAGAAATTTTACAGATCAACCCTCTTAGGTTACAGTTTCCAGGCTTTTTTGCTTTTAGCTACAGGACTGAGAGACCTGGGTGCAGAAGAAAGAAACATAGCTTTGCCTTCCCTTCCAAATCAGAATATCTGACAGGAAACCAACCACGCTTTAGCCCTGAAAATAAAGATATACAGTCTGCTTGGGTATCATTTAGAGGGATGTGTTCTACGGCCAGTGACTCCAAAGGAGATATGGATCAAACCAAGCTACAAATATCCTCTATGGTCTTCATGCAAGTCTCAAGATGAGCTGGCAAAATAAGAAAGTGAGACATTTGGTAAACCTAATGCTTATACAAAGAGTTTAAAATAAGTGCAGTAGCACCCAGGTTGCTCCCTACTATGGAGTAAAAGATAGAAATTTTTACAAAAGAAAGCAACAATAACCTCACTTTTGAGACTCTCAGTTGTATCACAGTGCTATGTGCACTGCAAGAATGAGAGCCAGTGAGAGGTAGGCCCAGCCATGAGTGGAAAAGAGTGAGCAGCAAGGAGTCTGAAGAGCCCCATGGACACAGTTGTACCCCTCAATGCAGATGAACAAATACCACCTTGGTGGTATCTGTGAAAAACCCTGTCCAAAGAGAAAGCCTACCAGGAGACCCAGGCAGAGGATTGTGTATTTCCTGGACTCCAGGAAAGAGCTACACACCTATACCTCTATGACTGCTGAGGGATTTTAGGGGTTTCCCCTGTTAAAATCACCACACAACACAGTTCAGCATCTCCCCCTTTGTTCTTTGCAATCTGAGACATTTCTACGACTCTTTAATTTTATCAAGATTCAATATGAGTATTGGTACAGTGTTTGAACACCCCCGTGAAAGGTCAGACATTTGAGAATTGGCAGGGACCCAAATATTGGTTTTGATGTTAATCTCTCCCCATAGACTGCATGAATCATACTCTTTTTTTTTCCAGTCTTTAAGAGTGTGAAACAATGGGAGATGGGGGCTGCTGTTGCTATGGTACAAGAAGCCTCTTCTGATCATATGTGTCCCTGAGGAAGCTTGCTAGGAAACAGATTGTCTAGATCTATCTTGCAGAGTAATCAGATGACTGAGAAAGTATGAGACCACTTCTTTCAGCCTATCAGATACTCTGTTTTTTCAGGCTCCATCCACAGTTTTATTTGCAACAGTAGCACAAAGACCTTCCAGTTTCCCAAGAACTGGGACTTGTTCTAGGTGGAATAAGCCACCATAGCTCCAGTCATGCTGTTTTTAACCATTACAATATAATATTTTCGATTTGGTGTTGAAGGAACAGAGATACTGAGCTATTGAAGTGACAGAAAATAAAAGGGGCAGAAAATCTCTCTCAAAACCAAATCTCCTGGTGATCACCTGCCTTAAACTCTTATCATGAAAATGCCTCTGAAGTTTTCTCATTCAGGGTCTTCCATGTGATTTTTGAAAAATCCTGCTTGTTAGTAGCCACCCAGCTGTGGTGTGATTCTCCTAATCATGTTGCATATAGAACAATTTAATATTCAGAACTTTTTTACTATTATTTTATTAAATAATACTGAAGTGTGGTATTAATAAGAAAAATTTTGTGACTTATTTTTATTTCACACTGTGATACCACAAAGACAGAATGTCAGTGACTTTCTTTACACATCTAAGTGGTTAAATGGACAAAGCTCACACTATCATTTCTGTAACTGAATGCTCGTAAGACCTTTTTTTTTATATCTGGGTCTTTCTTTGTTCAACGACTTTTTTCCTCGATAATTCATGTCTTCTATGCCACTGTGTCATAAAAAGGGAGTATTACAGTCTTCTCTGCAAAAAGACTTGTCTGCAGTTCTCCAGCAAAGGAAACCTTCTATATCCCTGTAGTTTTATTTGATGTTTTTAACTCATTCCTGTTTATAGGTACTCAGAAACACAATATGACTGTTTTTAACATAGGCAACTTAATGTCTTTGATTAGGACCACTAACAGGAATGAGGATCAGAGGTCATGCCCTGGTGGTGAAAAAATCCACTTATTTTAACAACCATTTCGTTAGCAAAGCAATTATGTGAAAAAAAAAGTGTCTCTCTCATCTCTCAAGCCAACTATCTTGATTCCTTCTTCGGAAATTGTATATGGGTAGATATTTACAGCTCCTGCTAGTACTGTATTAATCTTGGAGAGTATCCTCCAAGCACTGAGATACATACCCCATTAATCCTTCTGTCCTACATGAGTTTTCCTTACCAGGGCAACGACAATGGCAAAATTTCTGCCGAGGTTAGGGAATAAAACACAGGTTTTGAAATGCTGCAGCTCCTGCAGTAGCAGCCCACTACTGCATCTGACCAGAGAATCCTACAGCCCTATGGCTCAGCCCTACTTTGTAAAAGCTTCCTCCATTCATCATTTTGGCTACTTGCTTCTGCTGTCAGCTTTAGATTGAGCTCTCATGGACTAATACAAATCTTTAATTCAATAGGAAAGTAATTTGACTTTTGCATAATTCATTGCACAATAAAGGATAATCAGGACTTTCCAGGCTCCCATTATCTATGCTGCTGAAGGCTTGCAATCTACAAATGGCAAGGCACCTGGATCTTAAATCAATCTGGTGTCCTACCACACAGTAATCCCAACAGAAACACCTGGCATCATTTCACTGGAATATAACACATTGTGAAAAGCCTCCTCTCTATACAGAAAACAAATTCTCAGGGCCAAGGCTCTTGTGCACAGCACCTCGGCTCCAAGCTGCTTACCTGCTACAAAGTCACCGAAGCCAACAGTGGTCAGAGTAACAACTACAAAGTAGATGGACTCCAAGGCTGTCCATCCCTCGATGTGCTTGAAGATAAATGCAGGAATGGTCACAAAGACAATGCAGCCTGCCAGGATGAAGAGGATGGTAGAGATCACCCGGATCTTTGTTTGACTCACTTGCTTTTTCTAGAAAAAAGAAATAACAAGAGAAAAAAAAAATGTTTGAGCGGATTTCTAGGGCTGTATACCTTGTGAATGGCACACTGATTGTGCTGGTGTCAACTGGAATGTCTCTTTCTGCCTTTTACAAGCTTGTTGGTGGAATACAAGCCTCCCTCCCTGTTAGTGAGAGTCCTGCCCAGGTAATAGTAAGCCTCCATTTCTGGCCCCAGAACATCATGATTCCATTTTCCTATGCTTCCTAGTGACTAACGTACTAGAAACACTGCTTGGAAAAACATTCCTGAGCTTCAGAAAGGCTCCACTACACTGCAGTTCAGGCTCAATGTCTAAGAAAAAGTACATGTTCACACCTCCATACGTGTATGTGTACACCCACATTGCCTCACCAGCACCAAGCATTCAACAAGCAAGACAAAGATTAAAATGAAAATAAACCCTTTTTCCCTCCTCTAAAAAGCAGAGATTTTATGTAAAAATAATTCATGTTTTGAGTTTTCTAGACCCAGGATTTCCAGCTTTCTTTCACAAATACGAAAGTTAAATCTCCTTTTAAAAAAATAGAAAGCTATATTATTTGTTTACTCCAGAAATAAAGGATTTATGTCAAATACCAAACAGTCTGAGACAAAATTAGCTATGTAAATCCACACTGGAAAACTCTTGAGCAAAGAGTATGTGTTACTGGCTGCTATAAACTGAGTACAAATATAAGCAGTGTAATTGTAATATTTTACAGTCCTAAATCATATAAACTCTCAATATATTTAATATAAACTTAGATTTTGTTTCTATTAATATTGATGCAAGCCTGGATTAACACAATTGACTCTAGCAGATTTATTTCAGATTTTCTCTGCCATAAATGAACTCAGCATCCAATAAAATTTCATGAGAAACCTGGAAATTACTAGAAATCTTACTGTGCATTAATTACAATGGCAGTGTAACTTCTCTATTTATCCCAGAAAAGCAATGTGGAGGTCACTGTAAGTCACATTTCGAAATTAGTTTTCCAAATCAAGCATCTCCCTTAACCCAGAAATGAGATCTCATTTCAGATTAAGGCATTGCCTAGACAGGAAATAAGATCTCAGAAGTTATCTTTGTAATATATTGAAGGGATATTGCCTGAACTGATTAATACCTAACCAGCTTGTGAGCAGTACTGTGTTTCCACTAAAACATGAGCATTTCTTTTAGAGGTACAGTTTCAGATCCCCATTAAGTACTCTGATCTGGGAGGCACTCAGAACCAGGTAGCAGCATGAAAATGTCATGTCTCATAGATATTTTTAGTTCTGAAACTGTTTAAGATGATCCCTACACTTGATTGTGTATGTGTGTGTGTGCACTGTTTCCTGTGTCTGGATGAACAGAAACAGTTAAATAACATTACTAATATAATGCCATAAATAAGAATAATCAAATACAAGACATGGGAAAAACTGCCAAGTACCAAGGGGAGAAAAAACACAAAAATATAAAATCCCACTCAACTTCTTACTTCCTCTTTTTCCAAAGAGCCATTTTTAGCATTTTGCTAAAATACTAAAGGATTAGCTAGGTTCTTTAAGAGGTCTGGACACACATTCAGGATGGCAGAATTTCAGGCTTATGGTATGAGTGGTGAAGGGAAAATAACTAATCACATGAATGTTACATAGTGTCCTAGATTGGCACCCTTGCCTTTTGTCATTGAGAATGAGGATTTAACCAAATTGATGATTATTTGCTGTTTTGTCCAAGGTGATTTGTTTACTTTTACTAAAAGCTTCAGTTTCCTTATATGTAAACATGAAATGTCAGACACCTTGATATAGCGGAGTTAGGAGACAAGTGTCTTGGGAATCCTTGGATAAAAATTAATTTGGAGCTGCCAAGCATCAAGGTTGTGCATAGTAATCCTTCCCCCAGTGTCCATATAGCAACATTGAAATGCATTTCATTATGTGTCTGGATTGTCTTGTCTCATGAGAGAAACAGGAACGGAAAGAATTGCCTGGAAATCCGTACCAAATGTTCAGGGCATCCCCTTGTTCATGACTGATAAACTCAGTCAAAGGCTGTTGGTTTTTTTAAGTAAAAATGGTAACGATGTTAATGAGAGGATCTGTGAAAAGGCCTGACTCATTGTTATTGTGCACCTCTGTCACTCACACAAAAGCAGAGCAGCTGAGGGTACAAATGAAGGCAGAAAGCAATGGTGAATCAGACACAGCATTTTTAGCGCTGCTGAAAAGAGCACAAAAGCAGGACTCAGAAGAATTACTTAATGGATAATACTGCATGAAATGCAGGCTAGAAGTGAAAAGGGGGGGTGTTTTTACAGTTAGACGTATTCAGAGGAAGTTCTCAGTAGAGACTAACAGCTACAGATTTAAAAATTCTAAGGCATAAATTTATTTACTCATGGAATATGTACAATGTAATAATGACACACTACAAAAACGTAATCCACTGCAGTGTTACACCAAGTTATTATTAAAATAAATAAATAAATAAATGTCATTCTATATATAACACTAAAGGCTGAGAAGTCTGAATAAATTCATACAAATTTCTCTCTAAATCAGTATTTTCAGTCTGGAGCCAAACATTGACAAATAGCTGAGCAGCTTCTAACACATCCTCTGAACCCATTTTGTGGCATAAATACAGACTTTTCTATAGGTATCAAAAAGAAATAGCAACAAATGCCTTTCTCCAGGAAAGGTAGCTAGTCATAGCTGTTTAAGCAAAACTGAAACATTTTTAAAAGACGTTTTCCACTCTTTTTATTTTTATGTTTGTTTACCAACAAGCTCTCTCCACATTGATGAAGCAGATAATTTGTAAGACATTCTTCAAATATAAATAAATTATATTTGCCTGCTAATGAGAGCAATTTAAATCTACCTAGAACTCATCTGGAAAACATTAAAGAAGGAATCTAAAAATCTAAGAACTGAGAGTTTTCTGGGATACAATTACCCATCAGAGATCATTTCTGTTTTTCAACGACGGTGCTGATTTTATTCTTAAGGTGGCTAAGAGCTAAACTGACAACATCACTGATATCATCTTGCTCATGTCAATTCAAACAACCTACTGTCAACCTGCTCTAGTGCCAAGAGGGGTAAGGACAGACAGACTCATGAAAACACCCTTATCGGTGGAATTTACTTTTTATCCATCTTTCCCATCAATAACTGCAGCTTTGCTTTTTCATTATTTTCTATTATATATACAGGGGTCTTAGTGGTTTTGGTCTTACCCAATAATTTCAGGAGTTAAAATAAATATCTTTCTTCCTTTCTTTCTTTCTTTCTTTCTTTCTTTTCTCTGTCTCTGGCCAATGTAGTGGATTATTTTATGTCTCCTACTTTCTTCAGGTGAATTAACTGAGGTGCAATTTTTCTGACCTGACAGTTGACAATATAAGGACCAAAAAATGTTTTCAAGTTTGCAAACTGAGACCACAGGGAGGATATATATTTCTATGAAAAAGGAGCAAAAGACATTAAGTATGGGATCAAAAGAGCTACAGTCATCTATCAGACTAGATTAAATGCTAAGTATGTGCACCATATATATTTCCATGAACAGCATATTTCATATATGCTTATTCCCAGATTCTGTAGTGTCACCTCTCATTTCATAGAAACTCCCCCAGTATATAGTACTACTCAACCAAAAATAGCACTGGAACTCTTGCTTTTTCACAGTGAGTTCAGATGGTTTCTCCATCTTCCAAGCTCTTCCTTTTCTGAATTCCTGACAAATACCCCCAGGACTCCGGGCAAGCTGGTTACCTTTTCCGCTAGATGACCAAGGGCATATTTTTAGAGATAGTGTAACATGCCTGCATGGAAAATGCTGCCCTCATCCCTCTACAAGGCTCTCTATTTTGGAGCAGAGAAAATACATTTCAAATAAAACACATTTCTTTAATATTTCTTTTGTTGTCTTCACCTACTCAAAACTTTATGCCCTTTCCCATGCTGCCAGCTATTCTCACAACAGATTGTCTCTGCCCATGCACTAATTAAACAGCTTGTCTTCTAAATCACTTTCTCTGGATCAAAATATTTTAACACTAGGAAAGACAGTCTTTGTACTCAAGCCATAAACCAGAATATCACATATATCAGCTCACAAACATCAGATATGTCCTTCATCAAAATATGTTTGCAAAGCTAGTGTAGATGGTGCAGATAGCCATGGATTCACACTGCTTGTCTTTCAGCTCAGCCAAATGCAAGTCAGTCCTGGTCCCAAGCCTGGCACGTACCTCTGTAAGGTGCAGTGCCCCTCTCAGCAGGCTGTGCGGAAAGACTGGCGCAGCACCCACAGAGCTCCTTGCTCACCAGCAGTCTGGCCACACCAACTTCTTTGCTGCCTGTAACAGTCACGGTGGGTTTTGTCCTAACGTGTCCTAGCTCCTTCACATGCAAAATGAGACTGAAACTAAATGTATTTTAAATATCACTGACTTGGAGATAACACCTAAGAACAATACAACAATCTTTTGTTCTTCTCTGACACTGCTGGTTCCTGTCAGCTCCAAGTGACCCACCTCAGGGCACTATTGAGCCACACAGGTGACACAGTGGCACCTCTGGGAAAGTCTGTTTAAGAAAGGGTAGAAATGCTGGACAGGCAGAAGATGAGGGAATGGAAAGGAGAATGAGGGAATAACAAGGTCAGGTGAGTGGGAGCTGTAGGCAAGTGAGCAAACGGCTGTGTGGGTGCTTGCTGCCAGCCAGGGCCTGCTCACCACATCAGTGAAGAAAACAATGCCCCTTGAAAACACAGCAGAAGAATCATAATATATTTAAAAATACACATGACATTTCAGACACATCCATGGGTTATGAAAAGAGGTTTGAACCATTCTACTAGATAAGGGCTTCCCCTACACACAAACCTCTTGGTACCTCAGTGTTATTTGAGTTCTCATGTTTTATAAAGGACACTGTTACAGCTGCACAAGAAGGTGCAGAATCCATCCTCTGTTTCTTAACTGTAGTCAGTACCACAGGGGAGACAGATATTAAAAGCTGTAAGCACTCACATTTATTACTAACCTTGAGAGAGACAATGCTGAACTCATACAAGACACAGGTCAGAGTAAAGAAGGACTTTTTGGTGTTTTCACATTGCTGTTTTTCCCCATAAAACTACATTTCTGCAGGGTGTTTGTCTAGACCCAGATGGAATATGCAGCAAGCTTCCTCACAGAGCAGCAGCTTTCTCTAATGTCATTTTTGTAAATCTCTAGGCATGGATTTTGCTTCAGTCATAATATGAGTACTGTGTCATGAAAATACAGAAACACTGGCTTGGAAATTTTCTAGGCTTGATATACCCCTTTCCAATCTTCTTGCTCTTTCTAGAAAGCACACATAGGGCTTTCTGAAATGCACCAGCAAATTTCTGCATGTTGTTTGTTATGGTAGAGAAGAAATAAAAATAACAGTAATTACTTCAAACTTATGTTTTGGCTGACCTGTATTCATCCCAGGGAAAAATTAAAAAAGAAAAGTTGAATAAGAGGAATCCATGCTTTTCTCAGACATTGGAGCAGATAAAGGACAACAAAGGTTGATGGCACAGACTGAAGCAACTTTGCAGAGGCTGAATTTGTAATGTATTTCTCCTTCCCATCTACCTTCAACTCCCTTCTGAGTTACACCTATAATCTCCCACCTAGGGAGTGTAAGAACAGGTTAATATTGATTGTTCCAAATCATGTGTTTACATGCATTTTTTCTGGGTTTGTAAATCACCTTTCTGATCACTGACTTTTAACATTTCTTAGCCATCTTGTTTTGGTGGAAATGACTCAGCAAATTTTTAGGCTAAGCTTTGGATGCTGAACTTTCACCTCATAAATCTTGTATAATTTTGGAATAATACTGTGAATGTGCAACAGCATGTTGAATTTCATGCCCCATCCCGACAACTCTGTCCAGAGACAGGATGCCAGCAGATGGCAGATGTATCACTGCACTGGACAGTTACTCTGTGGAAGCTGTTAGGTGAATATATTTTTTTTTTTTTAGTTGTAACTTTTCCTTACAGAAAATCACTTGGCTAAGTGAAAATGCTCTGGATTTCAATTTCTGACTGAATTCTAGGAATTATCTCATCTGAAAGTTTGATTCAGCTGCCAAAAATGAGAATTTATGTTGATACATGGCTGGAAGGCAAAGCATAGGGTGGGGGCTCTCTGGGGGGAAGCAGACAGGGTCTCTGGGCTATGGGAAGCCCTAGGGAAGAAGAAATAAATATGGTACTTCAAGGAAACCCCAAACAACTTCTTTGAACAGCAAACTGCTGACATCTCACTTACCAATTCTACACTGGTGTCAAGCATAATGTTATGGTTTTGATGTAAGCCAAGGGAATGAAAAGGAGGAGAGAGAACAAGGGGAGAGAAAACAGAGCAAATAGATGGACAGAGGGGAGACTAGGAGAAAACACTGTATGTTTAAGTGTTCCTCCTCTGCACAGTTACTCTCTTATACAAAGTTTCATTCCCAGGTTCCCTGTTCCAGTCATTTTGAGAGAAGGAATTTGAAAAAACAATTCCTGTAACTGAGTAAGACATCAGAGAAGCCAACAATCTCTAAAAGGAAGTTGAATCTCTAAGAAGAGGAGTAACTAGAGTTGATCTAAAGTATTCAGAAAGATAAATAATAAAGTTTAGGAAAGGTAGAGCTTTGACAGTTGCTAGCAGAAAGCTTTCCACCAGCTCAGTGGGACTACCCTTACTCCTATCCCAGCCCCAGCCCCATCTGCCAATTAAGAACTACTTTTCCTAGGACCGTGCCAAGGTTAGGGGATGTGTACTGCTGTCTTTCAGAAAAATAGTTAAAAGGTGTAGATCACTTTCATAGCATGTCTCTTAAAACTAAAGCAAAACACGTTCTCTAAGCTGAAAATCTGAAAGACAGGTAGCAGATGTGTCTGTTCAGAAAAGTCCCTGGTTCAATGAAGCACGAGTTGCTTAGAGGCATTGCCTTTCTGCCTTTCATGCTCAAAGTAATGTTATTTTCAGCGGTGCAGCCTTGCTACCACCCATTTCTCTGCCTGCTAGCTCACATCCCTGTATTGCAATTGACAGTCTACCAGCTGTGCTGTCAGACCTGTCCTCAGCGTCCTGCTGGAAACCAGAGGAGTGAAAACAGCAACCAAGTCCAGGAACTGCTCACAGTAGCTTCACCTCAGAAGCCAGAAAATCCTGGAGTGCTCTCTGAGGCACATTGTGCCCAGGCTGAATGTCTGCATCTGTACTGAACTGCAAGATAAGGGAAGATCACACAGGTTGTGCTAAACCCATCTACTTTTGGTGAGAATCTAAACACTTGTTCAAGGTTTGAATAAAGACTATCTGAATTAGCCTATATTTAACTCATGATAATGACAGCTGCTGTGTTCTGTAACAGTGTACTCTGCCTATGGAGTGCTTTCCTTTCTATCTTTAGATGCTTGCAGAGTCTGTGTGTACAGAGCAAGCCAAAAGAATGGGGCTTTGTTCTACTGTTTATTATTCACAAGTTGTTCAATAGATCCCTCACATACGTAAGATAAAAACCCTACTTTTATGGTTTTATGTCACCTTGAAACACATATTTCACTTCTGTTGTGTCTGGAAAGCTTCACTGGTGAAAAACTATTTGTAAGAATTATTAACTTTTAAATTAGATTTTGAGTGTGTGCATGCTTTTCCCAGGTGGGCTCGGAGAACTGACCCATCACCAGAACCAGAAACTGGATGCTTGTCACTGGTGTATAGAGTGAACCTGGTGGCACTGTACATATCCATTCCTTGGGGAATCACGTTTGCATGTATGTAAAAACAGACTATAAGCTAGGCTGTGCCCTAGATTATTGAAGATGGAACATACAGGAATAACCAGTAGCTGAGAAGATAGGACTTTTGTGGGGGAAGTTTTGGTCAGCATCTCTGACACAGTTGATTCTTATTTACTTGTACCAAAAATAATTATTCCAGTAGGAGAGATGGCATAAACTAGTCAATATGTGGTGTTTGGGATAGATCCTCCTGCCAGTGTCTCCCTTTCCTAAAATGGTACATGAAAATTCTAGTTTTCACAAAGCATTATTTTGCAATGAAATGCTCCAGCCCTACCTACTCATAAAGGAATAGTTGTTTTCCTGGTTAGTCACACACTGAAATAATGGCAACATTTTGGATTACAGGATGAGTGGTGGCATGTGTCCAGCTCCTCTGGTGAAATATTCTGTCAATACTGTTGGCATAGCATATACTTGATAAGAGAATATCTTGTTCTCACTTGATGTAGTCCAAAGTGTTCTTAAAATTCACACAGAATGCGTGGGCTGATCACTGCAATAGCTAAATGTGGCACTCCTAGGCTCTAATTTGTGGTGTTAATTAAGGTAGGTTTGGCGGGGCTCTGTACAGGTCATGTCAGAGGCAGCAGAATTGCACTAGCACAACTCCTCTGGGACAAATCCTCCTTTCATCTTTCCAGCTATGCTGAGGGATGCCAGAGGCAAGCTGTCCCTAGTGTGGCATGGGCTCCATGCTCACGGAAACACTGTTGGGTGGAGCAAGAGACCTGTTAAGGAAATGCTTTGGGTGAAAGGACTGTGGTGTCAACAGAAAAACCTTCCTCTCTTTCCAACCTGCCAGTGTGTGCATACTGCCTCTTACTCAGCTTCAAAAATGATCCTAACCACAATGCAAGATCAAGCTGCCTTCAAGTCCCATCCACCTGTACATACACCTGTAATGACAAAGTTGCAAGGATTTCAGGACCTCTTGGCTGCCCTGACACCAGACATGCAACATTCCTAAGAGTGAATGGGATAAACAGAGGCAACTGGATACACACAGAAGCAGAGTGCTGAGGGATATGAACAAGGAAACTTGATGTATTGTACACACGCAAAGTTTCTTCCCATCCTTTCCACAAGAAACGGGACTGTCTCAAATTGTCTTGAGGACAAATAATACAGGTAGCTAGTTTGTACTGTCCTAGCTCATTGATACACACCCAGTGACCTCTCAGCTACCTTGAGAAGATTGTGAGGCACACCACCCAACATTCTATTATGTATACCAGTATCTTTTTAGCCTATGTTTGTTCCTTTTGGTTTCTTACTAACTATTCTCCCAAGTTTCATGTTCTTTCCTTAAATGTTAACAGGTTGCTTTACACCCACAAACATATTGGATATACAGTTCATTAAGAGACAGCTACAAAATAAGAAACAAGAATTACACATTGAACTAAATTTCTTTCAGTGCTCATGAGTAAATCAAGAACTTCTACACCACTTGTGAATTCATCTGATTAGGGCCAAACATTTATGAAACCTAACAACGTAAACATAATGTGAGAAGAAATTACATCATTACTAAAATTATAATGATTATTATATTCTGCATATGTCAAATGTTATGTAAATAATCATTTAAAGTGAAACCACTGGATTAAGACTAGTCTCTAAGACGTATGTAAGTTGTAAACTATATCAGAATTATTCCAAATAGCTGAAAGTCATTACCAAGAATAATGAAGGAAATTATGTATTATGTATAACCCTCTTCACCAAATCAAAAAAGAATAGATGTAATGGAACGTAATGGATTTATGGCAATCAAAATCAAAGGAATAATCATACATCTTGGATAAACAAGAAGACCATAATCTCTAAATTCCTTTGGAAGCTGACAAAATACCAAGGAAGGAAACAAATACTTCAGATGGCCATAAGCAACAAGCAACTGCATTAACTCAAGAAAATGAAGGAATACTTTGAATACCAAAATAACTCGCATTATGTACCAAAGGGCTATATTCTGTATTAAACATTAGTATCAGCATTCATCTGTGAATCTTAAAATATTTCAAGCAGAGCATGTATTACACTTTAGCAGGGAGGCTGGACAGATAATCTAAAGAGGCCCCATCCAACCCCAGCTATTCTGTGATTCTCTGATTATTTTAATCATAAACTGTCGTACCAACAGTTTAATGGTCTTGTCCATGTCACCCAGAAATCCAATACTCAGCTGACAATTAATCAAAGATTTTTTGACTCTCAATTCATATCATGACTTCACGATTGTTGTTTTTCTTGGGCAGAAGCAGACTGGAGGGTTCAGAGATTCTATTGAAGTGAAGCAGGTATAATAAAACGGTAGGCAAAAAAGAAACTAGGGATCTTAGCTAGTTTTGTTTTTGCAGGACTAATCTGAGACACTTTTCAATAACCTTATTTTCACTAAATGAAAATATAAGCCCTTGTGAAGTGCTCTTCAGACAGGCATGTACATGCCTACCCATCCATAATCTCTAGTCACCTTTTTCTACATTTTTTCTGAGAGACACTATTTATGTCTGGTCTGGGACACTTCACAATTATTTAATCACTATGGAAGGTGCTCATACTTCAGTCTAATACTTAATTACTTCCTTTTAAAAACAGTTACAACTAATTTGCTCTCATCTGCGGAAATGTTTTAGAAACAGATGTCTATTAAACTAACCAGCTTGGGCAGCTTCTCATCCACTCCATCCCTGGAAAAACTTACCTTCCAGTTATGCCACCTCCAAGGGAAGCATCACGCAGGTCACCTTTAGAAGATCTGCCTCAGAGAGAGAATCCCTGAAGTGAACCATTAGCAAGTTAGCAAAACAGCATTTGCCAGGTGTGTGGCACTGCTTGCGAAAGAACTGCTTGCAGCAATTCAGACACAAAACCAGAGGGTACTGGCAACGTGAAGGGAAATTACATATGAGAAAGTCTATACAAAAATTTAGGGTAGGATGTCTGCATGATAGGCAGAGCAGGTAATTATCACAAAGATGATTTCAGTCAGTGGCATTACAGCAGTTTTTGTAGTAGAGCTGCAGATCTACTCCAGCACATCTGCCCCCTTGCAGTGAAAGGCTTATCACTCAACCATCTCTCTTCCCAAGTTCACATTCACAACAGCAACCCTGCTTTCCAAGTCTTTTAGGCTGTATTAGTAATACAGTCAGGACCTACTTTGCATCCCTTTTCCTTCAGGGAACCATTACCCTCTCTCTATTTTCAGTGAATAGATGCCTAAAGCAAACTGTGGGGATTGAAGACTGTTTTACAACCATTCCTTGTAAGGAAACTAGCTTAGGAGATACATTCCCCAGCAATACTCTCAATAAGGAAATTCAGACTCAGACCTATACCCCTGCATCACCACCTAGAGAAGCCTGTTTCTCTCCCCTACAGAGAACCTTAAGGACATTAACAGTCATCTCAATTTGTCATGTAAGTATTTCATGGTGTCCAACATGTAAAAAGGACTATAGGTAATAGCAACCAAATTAAGAGCAAGCTATACAACAAAAGCAAAAAACCATCAGTGAACTTACCCTGAAAACTTTTTCCACCCTTGCAATACCCTTCCCAAAGATGGTTCCAAGTTGGTCTCCAATCCCAGCCAGCAAGAAGCCAAACAGTGGAATCCCAAATATGGCATACAAGATGCAGAAAACCTTGCCACCAACAGTGCTTGGGGCCATCTTCCCATACCCTGAGGAGAAAAACAATTGTAAGACTCTCAGAACTTATGCCTCTCTCTTTAGAAAACAGTTCTAAAAATTCCTCTTCTTGCAGGCATACCTTTGTTCCACCTGTAATTCCTATTTATAGACTTTACATGGCATTATGTCATTTCCCAGGCAAGCTACCACCGTTATTCCATTTTTCTTGGAGCCTCAGTTACCCATATTTTCTATAGATATCACCTATCTAAAACTGCTGTTTGTTTAATCAATCTAGCTGATATCATGGCATAAAAATCCCTCCATGCTGGCCTGGTGCCTGCATGCTGCTGCTCCTTTTGGTCTGTGCCAATGGTTTCCTGACAGGAGTGTGATTCAGTTGACAAGGCTCATTTTCAGTGGCTAGCTCATAATTTCCTCAGCCCCTCATCATACTGACTAGTTACACAGCAGCCTCCAAACTGTACCCACACTATGCAAATCTGCCCTTGAACTCTTTACTCAGTAAAGCGTTATGACCCAAGTAGCCATATTTCTGTTAAAATATTAAAGAGAAAGAAACAAGAATTGTGACAGCAATATTTGCATCTTTTATTTAAGATCAGATATCTTAATTAAAATGTCATAGAGATTTGGATTTTAACTATATACAATTACATAAATATTAAAAATTATCACACAATCACAAGTCACTGATGTAATAAAGCATCCAGAGAAGTGGAAATCTAAAAGAGAGTCAGGCCCTAATCCTGTTAGGTTGGTGATGCTGGCATTGGATATATCTCTTCGTCACAGGATGTTGAAACAACACTGCATTTTCCATAACCTACTGTCTTTTTCACTGCTTCATCCCTGATCCCAGATTTCTCCTAAAAGTCCATGGCCCACTGGACTGAGGTTGACCAGGTAGCCTGCTGAGTTTCTGCCTAAGAGGAACCCTAACAGGCCTCTGGTGGATAAAGTAAAATTATTTTCATGCCCTGACACAATACACATTATGCAACCTATAAAAATCTCATTCATGCAGAATTTAACACAAATATGGGCAAAAATCCAAGGTCTTTTCAATAAATTATTTAAATAGCAGATGCCAATGAATATGCCTGCATAAACTATGCCTACATAGTGGCATTTATTGTCATGAGTAATTTAAGAGCTTGTCACTTGGGTCTATTGAGTAAACAAATATTAAGGAAGGATTTTCTTACGTTTGAATCAGAAATGTTTTCTTTCTTGCCACCCGCTGATTCTATGCTACCATTAAAAAAAATTGGTAATGGTAGCTTTATATAGAGGAATACAGATTGTACACTCCATACAATGACTCCTTCCCCCTCACTCTGACAACAAAGAAAAGGCAGGGTTCAAAGACACAGACTCCAATGTTACTAAGGATCACCACAGCAAGTCTTAACTGCCACAGGATTTGTTGTTGTTGTTGTTGTTGTTGTTGTATTACCTGCACAAAAAGTCTGCAGAATTCAGTCAGATTCTCACATTTTAATGAAGGGTTATGTAATTGTCAAGCTATTTGTCTGTACAGTCACCAGGGTGTGCATCACAGCTGTAATGTGGAAAAGCACTTTATCCAGTATTTAAACCAGAATAATACTCAAAGACAGTGCAAATAAAAAGCAACAATTTGCCAGTGGTTTTCAAACAATCAAATCACTTGATCTTTTTACTATGACCGCACTGACAACAAGCTTAGAATTATAAAACTGCTGTATAATTATCAGCAAATTAACTATATCAACAATGTTATTGGTTTATTTTCTTTTTCCTTCAGATCATCTTCTGAAATCCCAGCTGGTTGAACATACTTCAAGAGAGGAACTGGCTCAGAGAGGAGAGATTAAAAACCTTAGCATACCTAAGGCCAACATTCAGCGATCAAGAGACTAAATACACTGGACACAATATATGGGGATATAGATGATAAGAGCCTGAATGATCTTACTAAAATTAGTGGTTCAAGAAAAGCAAATGGAGCAGTTCAGTATATCCTTCATTTAATTCAGAGAAATGTGTCCATAATTCAAGGCCATGAATTCTAGAAAGGAAAAATAAAAGTGGCATTTTTTACACAATATATCATTTGGGGAATTCCTTCCAATAGTTAATATGAAAGCAAGCAAGAATTTTAAAAAGGATGTAATACTTATTAGCATACATTTCCAGTTACAAGGAGTAGGGTATGAGAAGAATTTCTTCTATCAAACTTCAGAGCATAAGCTAAAATTAATTTATATATTTAGGAGAAAAGTTACCCTTCTGGGCAAATTCATCTATAATATTAAAATCCAGATTCCCAACAACCATAAATTAGTTATGTCATTGGGTAGGCTTCATGATTTTGTTAGTGAAAATTGAGACTGTCTGCATCTACATCAAAAACAGGGTTACAAAGCCTGCATCAGTGTTACCTGTTTTCAGCTCAGCATTGCTATTCTGTCCTAACTGTGTAAACAGCTTCTGACACTTACCCAGAGACTCAATGCTCTTGACACATGCTGGAGTCATGTCTTCTGCTAACAGAGAAATACACTTCAGCTGCTTTATTTCTTTGTGGTCTACCTTCCTCAAATTTATTTCATTATCCAGGTATCTGTGAGACTATGTATTTTAAAAAATAAACAATAAATGTACCTATAGTTGTGATGACTGTTCCAGCAAAGAAAAAGGCACCTCCAAGGTCCCAATGACTGCTGTTGTTAGAGGAACGTCCAATGGGACTGACTCCTGCGTTATCAGCATCAACAGCATGCTGCAAAGAAGAGACAACAAATCAGCCTTATGCATGCCTTAGTGCATCCTAGTCAAGTTGGTATAGGCTCCAAAGGGCAATTTCTAGGACCATGGAAACAGCTTAGATTTAAGTTTTTTAATATCTGCTCAAAGTATAGAAGCATCTTCTGCACACAGAAGTTGAATATATGACTGAACTGAATACCCATTAAGGTGGAAGAAAGATGTAGTCCATAAACAAATGACAAAGAATACAAAGCAATTGAGAAGTAAGGACCAATACCACATATTCATCCATCAGTATCATTCTTGTAGTGACTACTGCCAGAGGAAAAATTCCTGAGTGGGAACAGCTGATGTTAGAAGCAGATAGAAAGGAGATAAATACAAATAATGTTTGTGAAGTCAACTGAAGCTAGTCAGACAAGCATTTTAATTCCCCGACAATTAGTAATTAATTAATATATATTTTATCACAACTAAAGAAAAAAGTGGCATATATATATCCCATTTGAAATGAACAAATAAGATAGCTATGGAAATATCATCAAAAAACTTGGTGGTCAGCTCAAACTTCCCAGTAGCCACACTGGACATGATCACATGTCCATGATTACAACATGATACAGAGGCTCCCAGACAGTGCTTGAATGAACTATATCCTGAACAAAACTTGAGGTAGTTACACTGCTTCAGGGTCACTGTGCTGTGTCACACATAGCACTGAATCAAACCAGGCAGACATACCAGGCAGCCTGCTGAATGTTTGTTGTGAATTTCTAAAAATGCACCATATTGTATCACGGGGATATACACATTTGCTTCCCATTGGAGCTTCAAAGGAAGATAGAGCTAAATACATCAGCCTACAAAGCACAGAAATAAAACTCTCATCAGCACCTGGCATATTCACCTGAATTGCTCTAAGCTCATGTTTGAATGCCCTTCAGCATTGTAGGTCTCATGCAAGCCCTTGTAGACCTCATGCAAGCTATCATAGAGAAATTCAGAACTTACTCTGGAACAGCAGCTAAAATGACTGCCTTTCTCCTTTCCAAATATTCCCAACTGAGTCTAATTTCCATAAAACCACTACAAAGGAACCAAGCTTCTCTCTTTCTGCCTCTTAACTTTTCCAGCTCTTTGCCTTTCTCCCATTGTACTACAACCTCACTTCATGTTGCTGTTATCATGCTACTCACACTACTGCCAGATCTCCTTCTCTCCGGTATTTGCTCCTCCTCATAAATACTGCCACCAATCTTTAGCCTTGGTAGTTTCTGTGAAATTATTGCTGGGCTCAACAAGAGAAGTAAATTGCTGCCTCTTACATCCTCTCTTTCTTTGACTTTGTTCAACACAAAATTCCCACCTAACAATACCGGTTTGTTTTGACTTTTCTTATTCCATTTCTTTAACTACTTCTCTTTTCTCTCTGACTTATGATCTGTGAATTGTCACTGTGATTTGTTATATCACCTTTTCCTATACAATCCATGTGCAAAGGAAGGTTACCCATTCTATTTTACCATTGCCCCACTTCTCACCTGTTCATGTCTATGATTTCTGTCCTGATCGTCTCTAAAACCTCACGTTCTCTTGTGGGTTTAGTACTGACTTTTAATTACACCCGTTTAACACCACTTGTCTCCTCAGCCTTCACAATATACTTTTCTCCTCATCAATCTCTTTCCACCAATGGCTTATTTACCACATTTCTTCTTTTCTTCCGCTCCAATTTTGCGCTTTATCTCACTCATTTCTGCCTATATTTCCAACTGACTTCATGGTCATAAGTATTCCTCTACTGCTTTTTTAGCCTGTGCTAGTTTCAGCTAATCTGCTTCCCAGCTTTTAGTTATTCATCACATTACACCACAAAAAGGGGACGTGTAGAAGAGGCGCATGGGCAAGAACAGAGACAGCTGTATCTGAAGAGATCAGTACAAGACAGCCTTTTTTAAAGTAGAGCTGCTACATGCCAGGCCAAGCTGATTGTGAAACTATAGCATGAGCAAGCTCCAGGGTAGACTGGTTGCATTTCATGTGGGCAGAAAGCCAGGGTTCCTCAGCATCTGTATGTACCTCAGGAAACAGGGATATATAGAGAGAAAGAAAGTGTTTTGGACCAAACCTTTTGAAAGGGTACCCGTTGCTGGCATATTGCAGGTGGTGTGAAAGCAGAGATCATTTGTTGGTTTATGCAGAAGAGCATAAATCAGCATAAGAGACAGGTTGCCCGTTTAAATAGGCCATGACACACTGTCAGCTACCCTGGCAGCTGCCAAGGAATGCTGCTTGCCCTCCCCTTGAGTGTGTGAATGTCAGCGAGCTAATTACACTTAAATCACACTTCAGTTTACACAGTTTAGCAAGTCTTTTAGGGCCAAGCACTAACCCCTGAAGTGAAGGAGTGTCCTGTTGCCTTAGATAGCTTTGAGATTCTCAGGCTCCCTTCTCATCCAGAACATATTTATGTTTTCTTTAGAGCTTGACTGACATCATTCATTTATAAATATCCAACTATTCCAATGCTATCTTTTAATACAGAGTATTTTGCATACAGTGATGGAGGACAAAAAGAGAGCAGCAAGACAAAAGCAGCCAGCAACTTACAGTTAACAGCACTTATAGAACCAATTTCAGCTCACACATGAGAAAAGGATGCCTTACTACTACCACAAGTCCACCTACACAGAAGTATCCTGCTAAATGAAAACTGACACAAAACTCAAACAACGACACTATCGCTGGTAAGACTCCCCCAGTTCACACAGACCACAAAATTTTACAACAGTTTCCAATCTGTTTCAGTGCTATGTGAGACACAGGACAGTGACTTCAGATAGGTTTTGCAGCAATGACTTGAAGAGCCATACCCTCAGGTTATCTCAAAGCAGGGGAAAGTTAATTTCCAGAGTGCTGAACACTCTGTTGACAAACCTTACATATTCAAGACATTTCATTAATTTCAACTACTTTTATAACTGAAGTATCGCTGAAAGTAACAGGTCATTAAAGTACCAAAAGCTGTTCCACACTTACTCCTTTCCTGACCTCGTTCTCCTTCTCAAGAGAAGCCACAAGCACAGTATAAAAGTATACAATATTTTTTCAGTACACTTTGTAAATTGAAAGAGCAATCTTCTTCAATGAGTAACTACCAAGCCAGGGTAAATTTCTCTTTTGAAATGCCACTCATTCAGGGTAGGCAATAACTTGAAATACCTTGAAGGGCTGAAATTGTCTTTCTTGATGTTTGAGTAATGGATGTATGCTAAAGCCAACAGGCAGGTAGGAGTGAAGGGAATGACAAAATGCCAAAGTAAATACAGGTAATCAATATTTGCTTTTAAAAACGTGTATTTCTGATCACAGCTTTCAGTTTGATTCCCTGTCATTGCATAGATGTGTATTTTCCTCTTGACCCCTTTGGTATCAGCACACTATAGTCCTCCTGTAACAAAAAACACATGGTCTGGTGACATGGTCTGCATGGGATTGAAGGCAAATCCCTCAGCAGAAGACCAGCATTTGTGGTGATACTGAGACAGTTGAATTCTGTATTCCCAAAGGGAGTGCAATCAAATTCCATCTCACTCTGAAATAGGCTCCATCAATTCCACTAATTCAGGCAGCAATATTTAAATACTATGAGGCCCCACCCTGCGCTGCCTATTTGTTAAATATAGGACTCAAAGTTCAGAGAAAGGTATGCTAACTTGTCCCACCAGGTGTCAAGGGTTCTCCCCCACAATACAAGAACACAACAGTGTCTCTTCTCTATGGCTAACGACAACGATACTCTCCTTATGCCAAAGAGAATCTATTGGAGTTTCACCATCCCTGCCCCAGCAACACCATACAAGTGTTGGGTTCCAGCTGGCTGCAGCTCTGCCCTGCCCAGCCACAGGCTCTCTCAAGCTGGGGTCTGACCTGTGGGCTGAAGTCCCAGCCCAGCCTCAACTTGTCAACTGCAGGCACTGGATAGTCTGGGCTAGAGGATGCCCCTGGCTGCCCACAGCCAGCCATCCTCCCCTGGCTGGCAGCTGCCAGTCCCTGTCCCCTGGGATGCAGGTAGTCCTCACTGTGCCTGCATACTCACATATCTGATCCTCCCTGGGGTGTCAGTGAGTGTATGCCAGCTTTCACTAGTGTATGAGGTATGCTCTTACGTAATTATTTAGCTCACTAAATAACATGATTATAACAAGAAAAAGTCTAGAGTTATGCCCATAGACAACAAGATAGCTGGGAACTAGTGCAGCTGATGAGGAGACAGGAACAAAGCAGACTGTTTCTGATTTCTCTAGAAAGAAAGGCTTTTATCTGGTTCCTTTGTTCACATTTCTGTAATTCCTTCAGTAAGATCCCAAGCATGAAGAAGACCAATCTTTTTCAAAGACAAGTGTAATATCCCTTTTGAGTGCTGAGACATTCAAAGATGTACCTACCCTATATGTGTAACCAAGGATAGGAATTTGATAAGAAAAGAAAATTCTTGTCATCTTTTTGCCTAGTTCTATTAATTCCTCTCCACAGATCACACTAATCCAATAATTATTATTTCCCTCTACAATTCTTTTCCAAGCAGATTCCTATCAAGCATGCTAAAAGTTGTTTCAATTGCTTTTCATGCTACGATGTTTCTCTATTAGGATTATTAGGATGCTTCTCATTAGCAAGCAGCTTTCAATAACTAATTCTTTAATAACTTTTCTCTATATTCCCTACATCTTTACTTATTCTCACCACCCCTTACACAGTGATTAAGGAATCCTTATTATAAATTCCCATTTTTTCACTTTTCTACAGCAGCATTTTCTAAGGACCAAAGCCAGCATTTTTGTTTCAGGTTTAATCAATAGTAAAAAACTTCCAAAGTCCATTCCTTAAATATTTCTGCCTGTCCCATAAAGGTCCTTAGGTGACAATAAGCCAGAGAGTGATCTACTTTTTAGAGTGATTTTATTGTCATGCATGCACTGTGTCTGAGGGCAGACCTGCAGCATTCAACAAGGGATATGCACAGAGATCTAAGTCCAAAAGGCTTAGCTCCCTGAAAATATTTCGGCTAAGTTCTGGAAGCAGCATAGCTAGAGGACAGCTGCAGATTTATGTAGCATCCTATGTTCAGTCTGTCTCCTATACAACTGGAATAGCTCTGGCCCAAAGTTACAAACTAGGGTGCCAACCAGGACAGGACCGAAGACATCTGGATTCTTTTTCCATATTCTTTTAGGAGGAATAGGGTAAAATAAAGATAGAGGCAGAAGGAAAGTTGGGACAAGACAACCTCCAGAAGCACAGGCAGATGGTTCAATAATGATATACTTACCGCTGTTTTTCTTCACAGTTCAAATGGTCTTTTCTTGTCTTCAGCAACATGCAAGTCTTCTCCATAGTTAATTCAAAGTACTATTTTTTTCCTGCTCTATCTAGAGTTTTCTGCTAGCACATGAAAATGCTTTTCATTTTACATGGAAACACTCTGGAAAGAGAAGCTAGCTTATGACACTAATGAACGGAGCAAGCAGCAGCAAAATGAAACATCTCTATAGGATGTTCCCTTTCTTACTTACCTTCAGGGTAAAACTAGTTCAGAACACTAATCGAAAGTGCCTATCCAAAATATGAATTCTTACTAACATAATTAGCCAGTAAAACCTGACCAGCTTATTTCCAGCTCTGCTTCCTTTTCAGCTTGCAGTCTAGCTCTAATGAGTTGTTGTAGTCATTAGTGGACATTGATAATATGACTTAGTTCCCAGGTGGGTGATTTTTTTATATATATACTATAATGACTTACACTCCTAAATTAAAACCTGATGGACAAGGAAGAAGAAAGCAGCCCGACAACAACAAAAGTCACTTCTTACGTAGCGAGCCACTCTATGCAATAGAGCCACTCTAGCAATCTCAGAAGATTATAAGACTTGTTCAGAATATCTGCCTTCTAATGGCACAGTATGTCTGTTCTTTATTTTAGTGCCACCACTTTTGAGGTGAAATAAGGAAAAATATTGTGTAAAATAAAGAATCAGTTTTGGTACATAGCTCAGGCTAGAGAATAAGGGCTGTTTAGAAATGTTACTACTGCAGTTGGTATGTAGAACTCCACAATCTGCCAAGGTACTTTGCTTGTTGTACCTTGTACAGCTTCTGCTTTCTGCTAGGAAATAATGCACTTTGCATATCTTTTACTAGCGACAATCCCACCAAGGGAATAAAAATTTCTTGGTTTTAGTGTTTTCAAAAAATCCTTTAATCAGCCAGCACACATTATTCCTAAGGAGTAGAGGGAAATATGGATCTCTGCAACACTGCCATGGGAAACATATCTGAACCAACATCCCTGGACTCTGCCAGCCTAACATGTTCACCTGTCTTTTGCAGACAGATCAAGGATGTGATCCAAGCCATTCCTGATCCAAAGCCTGTTTAGTTGCAGAAGTGCAGTACTGCTTCCTGCTAAAGCAGATTTGGCTTCTTAGCTATTGTACCAGGCTGCCCAAAGATACAGGTACAGCTATACAGTTTTTGTCTCAGAACAGACCTGCCTTCTATGAACACAGAGTACAAGCACGGAGAGCCCACAGTTATCTGCAAAGCAGTTTAGGCTGAAAAGTAAAAGGCCTTTTCTATCACATAAATGAGATACTGAAACATCTTGATAAAAGAAATAAGCTTATAAATTTGATTCACTTATAGAAAGGGGTTTTTAACATAGTTGGGTAGATGGACACAAGAATCCAGGGGATAGCTCTGTGTTCTTTCAAACAGCCTGAAATCACAACAGAGCTCTGATGCAACACCCCAGAGGGAAACACACTGTGCTCTTGGAAGGCTGACACAAATTCAGATCTGAAATATGAGGCTTAAGTTCAACTTTGGAATATATTTCTTAGGTATGTCACATTTCTTATCTAATCTTTGTTTTCTCCAGGCTGATAGGCTTCTATATGGGACCCTAGTAGATACTCCACTGAAGTCTTGTAAGGTCCATAGTACTTTCCTTGTCTAGAATTTTAATCAATGAAAGATAAATCTATCCTTGATAGAACTTTCTTGCATGTTATTACATTTTCCACTTATCTTTGCATACTTGATAATCTTTTGCTTCAAAATTGATTCTAGAACTTTGCATACTAGATCAGACTAAAAATTCCAAAGCTTTTAAATAACAATTACTTTCTATTTTTAACTGTATACTTCATCACCCTGTATTTATTTAAAAAGTACCATAATAATCCTGTAAGTTAATAAACCAGTAAGTTCTGAATTCTTGGCTGAGTATTTATTTCAAAAATTCCACTTAGTAAGTTCTGTGTGCCTTGCTGTGTTTAAGTTTGAAGGAAGAATTAAGAACTTAACATCTCTGGAAAATTTGTACACAGATGAGGGCAAATGTCTTGCAAATCTGTCACCTCTCACAAAAATTTCTTCCAGATATTAAGTTCTGCTTTTCTTTGCACATATCAATTACCAATCTTTTGATAAGTGACAGGACTCAAGCCTGAAGCTGAGTTGGGAGAGGTCTAGATTGGATATCAGGAGAGAGATTTTCACCCAGAGGGTGGTTGGACACTGGAACAGGCTCCCCAGGGAAGTGGTCACAGCAGCAAGCCTGACAGAGTCCACAAAGCATTTGGACAATGTCCTGAGGTACATGGTGTGATTCCTGAGTGTCCTGCATGGGGTCAGGAGTTGAACTTGATGATTCTGATTGGCCCCTTCCAACTCAAGCTTATTCTATGACTTTATGATTCTATATTACCATATTTTGGATACATAGATTCTGCTTCTCAGACCCTAAAACGACTGGGAAAGAGCCTACTCTTCACACTGGCCATTCCAAGGCCTCTGTGAACAATTTGGTTCCCCACCAACACAGCCGATCAATTAACCACCAAGCTGTTTATCCTAACTTCCAAGAAGTACTGTTGTCTTCACGTGGCCCACCTGAATCAGCGTTTCCAGCTCTAGCTCAGTTACGCAGATGTGCTCCCGAAGAAAGTCAGCCTTCTCTGACGCGATTGTGTTCTTCTGCCTGCTTTCAAAGGGCTGCTCCAGGGCACGGAAGACAAGTCCTCCTGCCACCAGGTAAACCACCACCACAACAAAGATGGCTACCACCGTTCTCCAATTCATGACTGTCTGCAGGCCTTGAGGAGGGGCTTCCATGGCAGCAACAACAGTGGCTCGGGAGGAAACGGAGAGTTGTGGAGATGGATAATGCCCGTTAGTTTTGGGCTCAGGCTCACAAGCTGCCACTGGTGAGGGAACAGCCACTGAAACACAAAGTAAAAAACCTTATTCAAAATCAAATCCCTTAGGGTATGACCTTGATTTTTGTATACAACCTTCCTAAACACCATTTTCAAGACTCTCCCGTAAACCACATTCTTCATATAGATGTGATTCTTATCTGGAATGTTACGTGGCTGCTTTGTCCATCCATACACAATGGACATCTCAAGGGTCTGCTTTGCCCATTACTTTTAGAATTTCACCCATTACCTCTAGAACCGGACAGGTCAGTTATATATGAAAAAATTTCAGAAATATGCAGAAAACCATTTATGCAAAATGAACATGAAAATTTTGAGTAGTTAGCATATAACTTACATGTGATCGTATTTGGTGAAGAACCCCTGGCAGTGATTTACATCTTTAAATCATAATATTAATAGTATTAATAGTGCTAAGAAATCAAACTGTTAATGACCACTGATCACTACCTGACCTGGTATTGACAGAACAGAAAATGCTTTGCAAATCATAGTGCTGTTTGACTGGCTAACATAAACTGTCCTATACTCTTTACCTGGATTCACAAAACAATCACTCCTGAAAATGTTCTTCAAGCCTGGAAGCTTCACAAATTTTAGCATAAATCATGTGTCATCCAGAGTATACTAGATGTCTGAGCTCAAAGTTACATGCCAAGCACAACTATGGAGCTCTCAGCTTGGGACTGGGACACTGTATAGCCAAGATGACTTTAGCAGTACATCAGAGCTAACAACTCCTGACCTCCAGTTAGACTTAATAGCCCAAAAACTGTGTCAAGCTACCAAGACATCTAAATCAAAGCTAGGTCACCTCCAAATAATTCAGATGTCTCAGCATCACACTTCCCCACTCTCTGTTGCTAGTGTTACCAATGGCAGGATGAGGCCATGTTTCTCAGCATCCACTGGTATAATGGTACCACACTGAAAATGTTAGATTCATTTTAAACGAAATTCCTGTGTAAACTTACCATGGTGCAGCTGTCACTGTAATTTCTTTGAAACCAGATGAATTTATTGTATATCGGACCTAAGTCAGATTACAGTTAAAATACAGCAACTTCAGGTGCACCCTCTGAACTTATTCACAATGTGTCTTTCCTGTTTAGCTTAGAAATTAAAGCAGAAAGATTTACAACATCCCATCAGAGTGGCATCGTAACGCCATCCTCTACAATTTAAACATACCACATGATTACACCTTGAGTCTGAAGTGGACTACAACTCTTTTCCAATAGAAACCATTTTATGACACTGAATAATTTTAAAACTCAGGTGTTTACTACAGTCACATTTTCCTACAAGGAAAACACTTCTGAAGCACTGCAGGGAGGATACAGCTTCCAGCTTACTTGATAACCAATACACTACAGAAATCTATAGTTGCTTTACACTTACAGTTAACGCTTCTTTTCATACATGACTTAGAGGTTCCAGATACCAAATAGATTAGAAATTATTCAGGATCAGAGGAAAAGCCTCTGTGGTTGATTCCTTTTTTGTGTATCTCAGTTTTGCAACACCCTGTGGCACAGCTGCTCATCAAAAGATCATTATCATTCCCAACACTTATTAGCCAGGATGGAGTGACATCAAACTTAAAATGATACTTTCTCTTACCTCCAGATATATTTCATGTGAGTATTAAGAACTTGAAGTGACAATGGGAAGAGTGACAGTATTAGAAAGAATTTTTTGTAAGATATCAGTATGTTTTGTGTAAGATATCAGTATGTTTATTCTCTAAATCTCCTGGAAGTATTATTGTAATAGATACAGTGAATTTCAGCAGGAAATGCCAGAAAAGTGTTCAGAAGAAACAAAATATTGAGGTTGTACGAAGCAGCTAGAATCTCCCTTTCTCTATAAGCAAGTATCTTAAACCTGAGTCACAACCACTCCTTATTGAACTAAAAAAAATTGAGTACTCACAGAAGTGGCGCAGCTGATGTAACTCAGTGTAACATAGCTTCCATGGATTCTACGGAACTCAATCAATTTTCATTAGTTAGAGCCCATAGCTATGGTGTATATTGTGAATCAACACAAAATCTGAAAGCCTGGGGGCTGATTTTGCACACTTGAGATTACATTGTATCTGGATCCAGGGCTCACATGCTAAGAAAAAAGCAGAATTCATGTGAGAGAATACAACAAATTTTTTAAACAGGTATTCACCTTACCACAACTGGCATAGTCCAGTGTAGACTGGATGCGCCTTTCAATGGAAAGCGATGCCTGCCTTTGATATCCCACAAATGATAAGTCAAGAAGATGGAAGTCAAGAGCTGGTATCATTAAAACAGCATTTGTGAGTTTTTCTTTCCTCTCTGCTAGTTTAAATATTGTTTCTTATTCAAATAATGTTTCTGGTGAAGTGTTAGTAACATCCTTACAGTAAAATCACGTCCTACTTGGTTCTGTCTTCTTAGGAAAATGTGTTGTACTGATTTAAGAACAAGATGGGAAGTTTACGGTCAAGAACGTAAAACACTCATATAAATATTTTCTCTCTGTAACAGCTTAATGGGTTACTGTGCTCAGCTTGCTTATCTATCCATCTAGGAGCTATCCCACTCTTTATGACAAGACAGCAGGATTACTGATTTAAGTATGTGGTAAGAAGTCAGAAATCCTGATTTCTAATTGGAAGACCATCTCTGTGAACCTGTACTCACAAAAGTCCTGCCATTTGCGTTTAAACCACAGTTTCATTAACTGCAAAAAGAGAAAATAGTGCTTACTCTAGCACAAATGTCCTGGAAGAGCCCACATCTGAATATAAGAGCTACACAAACTTCCAGAAGTTTAACAAGTAGTTTTACTAAACTCAAAGGATGGACTACACTGGCAATTCAACAAGCTGCAGAGGTATACAGTTTAAAAAAAAAAAAAAGGGACTACATAAATTCTTGGATTTGTAGAGATGTTTTAGACCATAGTTTAGGACAAACATAAAGCAAAAGAGAAGAGAATATATTTACAATAAATGCAGAACAATCCCTACTTCATTTGTTCATGTTTTTTCCAAAATAAGCTGCTGTCAGAACAGGCTTTTCCCAGAACAGAGTCTCATGCACATGTTTGTTAAATCATATTGAAGAAGACTTAATCTGCCTCAGTGAAAGCAATGATAGATCTCACATGCATGGTATTAGCTGACAGGTAGTCTCAAAGGCACAGGAACCCTCAAAGGAACATTCCAGTGCTTCAAAACAGGCCTTATCCCAGTAAAAGGATGCCAGAGAGCAAAGAAGGGTAAGTNTCCTGCCTGACCAACCTAGTGTTCTTCTATGATGGCATGACTCCACCAGTGGACAAGGGAAGGCCTACAGATGTCATTTAACTGGACTTCTGTAAAGCCTTTTACAACACAACATCCTTCTCATCTAGGTTGGAGAGAGATGTACGCCATTGGTTGACTGTTAGATGGATAAGAAATTGGTTGGGTCACATCCAGAAGGTAGTGATCAACAGCTCAGAGTCCCAACTGACGTCAGTGACAAGTACTGCCTCTCAGGGGTTCATATTGGGACCTGTGTTACTTAATATCTTCATTAATGACAGACTAAGGAATTGAGTGCAGCCTTGGCAGATTTGCAGATGATACCAAATTGAGTGGCATGGTTGACACACCTGAAGGACCAGATGTCATCCAAAGGGACCTGGATAAACTTGAGACATGAGCCCATAAGGATCTCACATGGTTTAATGAGGCCAATTGCGAAGGGCTGCAAACTGGGGCAACCGCTGCTATCAACATAGGCTGGGGGATGAACAGATCAAGATCAGCCCTGACAAGAAGGACTTGTGGGTGCTGGTGGATGAGAGGCTGGACATGAGCTGGCCATGTGCACTCTCAGCCCAGGAAGCCAGTTGTATCCTATGCTGTATTACAAGCAGCATGGCCAACAGGGTGAGGGAGGGGATTCTGCCCCTCTACTCTGCTCTGGTGAGACCCCCCCCTGGAGTGTTGCATCCAGCTGTGGGGTCCCCAGCACAGGAGGAACATGGACTTGTTGGAGCAAGTGCAAAGAAGGGCCACCTAGATGATTAGAGGGATGCAGCACCTCTCTAATGAGGAAAGACTGAGAGAATTGGGTTTGTTCAGTCTGGAAAAGAAAAGGCTTTGGGATGACCTAATTGTGGCCTCTCAGACCTGAAGGGGAGCTNAAGGACAGGTAATCTGGGAAGAGTATAGAGATGAAGTTCAGTTGTGAAAGGATGGGGTGAGGAAGGCCTAGGCAAAGGTGGAACTGAACCTCACAAGGGACACAAATAATAACAAGAGCTTCTACTGGCATGTTAACCAGAGAAGGAAGGTCAAACAAGGTGTAGCCCCCTGATGAACACTGGTAAACTGGTAACAACAGATGAGGAGAAGGCTGAGGTACTCAACAACTTTTTTACCTCAGTCTTCAGTGACAACCTCTCTTCTCATACCTCTCACGTGAGTGGACAGCAGGATGGGGACTGGAGGAGCAAAGTGCTTTATTTTTCTGCAAGTGCTGAAGATGAGATTCATGGCCATCTGAGAAACCTGAATGTACATAAGCTTATGGGACCTGATGAGATGCACCCGAGTCCTGAGGGAACTGGCTGATGTCATTGCCAAGCTACTCTCCATGATACTCGAAAAGTTGTGGCAGTCAAAAGAAGTGCCAGGTGACTGGAAAAAAAAACATTGTACACATCTTTAAAAAGGGTAGAAATGAAGGTAGTGGATACTACCAACCTGTCAGCATCACCTCTCTTCCAGGGAAGATCATGGAACAGATCCTCCTAGAAGCTCTGCTAAG
>VZRZ01008822.1:808353-847263 GCA_013398175.1 Climacteris rufus | reverse complement strand
TGGCCCTCAGACTTCTGCCCATTCCTGATCTTCCATGTAAGGGGGTGAGGAAGTGGCAGCACACAGTCCGAGGGCGACCAAACAGACCTCAGGGCCTTCAGATGCTTGGTAAGGGAACTTGGGGTATGGGTTACATTCTCTATAGTTACCGTTGAAGGCAGCATCATAGGAAGAAATGAACTAACTGAGTTTATGGCTCTACGGCTGGTGTCACTGTCAAAATTTTAGGTGTTTGGACAATGGAATGGTCCTACACAGCACCAGGCATGCTGACATCAGAAAGGATTCACTTTTCTCAGCAGTGGAAGAGAGTCTTTTCTCAGGAACTAGTGGGGCTTGCTGGCAGAGCTTTGAACTACATGTGAGGGGGTAGAAGGACATTTTCAGGCTTGTCCGTGGCAAGAAGTGGGAAGATACGAAAAAAGACAACTACAGGGACAGTGTGCTAGCAAGGGTTCTTTGGCAGTGACTGAACTGTGCTAGCCACCCTGAACAACACCTGCAGTCTTAGGGAGTACTAACAGAAGCCAGAGGGAAACAAATACCAGGGAAATATCTGAAAGGAATAATGGGGTGTTCCTCTAGGAAGGCAGCCTGGCAATCCCAGAAGCAAGGTATTGGACAAGGAAGACAAGAGACTGGCATAGCTGAGGCTAAGTAGGGAACTGCTGGTTGAACTAAAGGTAAAAAGACAAATGTACAGACGGTGGAGACAAGGACAGGTAATCTGGGAAGAGTATAGAGATGAAGTTCAGTTGTGAAAGGATGGGGTGAGGAAGGCCTAGGCAAAGGTGGAACTGAACCTCACAAGGGACACAAATAATAACAAGAGCTTCTACTGGCATGTTAACCAGAGAAGGAAGGTCAAACAAGGTGTAGCCCCCTGATGAACACTGGTAAACTGGTAACAACAGATGAGGAGAAGGCTGAGGTACTCAACAACTTTTTTACCTCAGTCTTCAGTGACAACCTCTCTTCTCATACCTCTCACGTGAGTGGACAGCAGGATGGGGACTGGAGGAGCAAAGTGCTTTATTTTTCTGCAAGTGCTGAAGATGAGATTCATGGCCATCTGAGAAACCTGAATGTACATAAGCTTATGGGACCTGATGAGATGCACCCGAGTCCTGAGGGAACTGGCTGATGTCATTGCCAAGCTACTCTCCATGATACTCGAAAAGTTGTGGCAGTCAAAAGAAGTGCCAGGTGACTGGAAAAAAAAACATTGTACACATCTTTAAAAAGGGTAGAAATGAAGGTAGTGGATACTACCAACCTGTCAGCATCACCTCTCTTCCAGGGAAGATCATGGAACAGATCCTCCTAGAAGCTCTGCTAAGGCAGATAAAGGACAGGGAGGTGATTTGGGACAGCCAGCACAACTTCACCAAGGGCAAGTCCTGCCTGACCAACCTAGTGTTCTTCTATGATGGCATGACTCCACCAGTGGACAAGGGAAGGCCTACAGATGTCATTTAACTGGACTTCTGTAAAGCCTTTTACAACACAACATCCTTCTCATCTAGGTTGGAGAGAGATGTACGCCATTGGTTGACTGTTAGATGGATAAGAAATTGGTTGGGTCACATCCAGAAGGTAGTGATCAACAGCTCAGAGTCCCAACTGACGTCAGTGACAAGTACTGCCTCTCAGGGGTTCATATTGGGACCTGTGTTACTTAATATCTTCATTAATGACAGACTAAGGAATTGAGTGCAGCCTTGGCAGATTTGCAGATGATACCAAATTGAGTGGCATGGTTGACACACCTGAAGGACCAGATGTCATCCAAAGGGACCTGGATAAACTTGAGACATGAGCCCATAAGGATCTCACATGGTTTAATGAGGCCAATTGCGAAGTGCTGCAAACTGGGGCAACCGCTGCTATCAACATAGGCTGGGGGATGAACAGATCAAGATCAGCCCTGACAAGAAGGACTTGTGGGTGCTGGTGGATGAGAGGCTGGACATGAGCTGGCCATGTGCACTCTCAGCCCAGGAAGCCAGTTGTATCCTATGCTGTATTACAAGCAGCATGGCCAACAGGGTGAGGGAGGGGATTCTGCCCCTCTACTCTGCTCTGGTGAGACCCCCCCCTGGAGTGTTGCATCCAGCTGTGGGGTCCCCAGCACAGGAGGAACATGGACTTGTTGGAGCAAGTGCAAAGAAGGGCCACCTAGATGATTAGAGGGATGCAGCACCTCTCTAATGAGGAAAGACTGAGAGAATTGGGTTTGTTCAGTCTGGAAAAGAAAAGGCTTTGGGATGACCTAATTGTGGCCTCTCAGACCTGAAGGGGAGCTTACAAGAAAGATGGACTTTTTACAAGGGCATGTAGTGACAGGACAAGGGGGAATGGCTTTAAACTGAGAGTAGGTTTAGATTAGACATTAGGAAGAAATTTTTACTCTGAGGATGGTGAGGCACTGGAACAGGTTGCCTAAAGAAGAGGAGGATGTCCCATCCCTGGAAATTTTCAAGGCCAGTTTGGATGGGGCTTTGAGCAATCTGGTCTACTGAACAGTGTCCCTACCTACAGCAGGAATGTTGGAACTAGATGATCTTTAAGGTCCCTTCCAGCCCAGACTATTCTATGATGATTAACCCAGCTGAAGCAGTTGGCATTTGGACAGTTGTAGGTTCCTTCCAATGGAAATATTCTACTGTAAAGCAAAACTATGTAGTAAAACACTGAAGCTATTGAAGTAATGCACCATAAGACACTGCTTCAGGCTAAACATTGTCCTTTATTACTGCAGGTATGCTCTTCTTTCAGAGACCAATGTTTCTAAGAACAGGTTAGACTCATTTCTGCTGAAAATATTTGGTTATAGTTGACCGTGCTTTACAGCAGCAGGTTGAGCTACATAACCTGTTACAAATTTGGAAAATAATTCCAATTTAAAAAGAAAGTCTCCAAACAGAGAGATTCAAAGAACTGACACCTCAAGACAGTGTCAAATAATAACCAAAATGCAAACTGACTTTTGACTGTGAAAACATCAAAATGTGGTTTTGCCACACCGACCTGTATCCTGGCAACTCTCTTACCAATATGCTAAGACCAGAGGAGATACCAAAGAAACCTGGGTTTGGAGCAGTTTCTTAACTGGTTTAAACCAAATACAATTTCTTAAAATAAACATACCTTTCTCTGTGTTACTGCTGTCACAATTTCTATCTGTGAAAAAAATGTAAGTCAGGTTTAATAGAGTCTTATTTAGTACTTAATTTTCTTCCACATTCCTGTGCTACACAGGCACACAGCAACGTCTGTACATTTTAATGAGATAATAATAGACACATCTAATAAAAATTTTGCTTTCCCAGGATTCAGCACAGAATTAGACAGAGGTCATATGCACTTAGACATTCATAAACCCAACAGCTGGCTTTAAGTTTGAAACATAGGTTGCCCAAAAATGAAACTGGATATTGCATCTCTCATTTTAGTGCTCCATCCAAGGAAGAAAACAAAATATTTTCAGCTCAAATAAAAAGGTTCATTTATGTGCATCTAAAGGTCAGTACCAATATGCTTCCCCAAAATCCTCATAATATGACAGGAGATTTTTTTCAAGAAAGGAAATTATTACATGTTCATAGTCAAACATCCAAAATTTCCCATGAAGCCTTTCTTATGTTTGTATTAAACTAGAAGTGTAGTTAGAATTATAAAGTAATCTCATCATATAGTCCAGTTTCACTGAGAAAATTTGTGAGCAAATAATCCTCCCTACAGCTTTCACAAGAGTCTGCATTGGATTATTTGCACTTCCACATTCTTCTTTAACTAATTTAGAAATACAATATTTTGTCAAGTGTATGAAGATGCAGAACAGAGCCCTGGAGCATCAAGGCTCAGAAATGTCTGTCAGGTGTTAAAAAAGTTCACTACAACTTCCCTGAACTGATCACTAAGAGTAGGCGGATTCACCTTCTTTGGAATGGATCATAAAGGAGTGGGGAATGAAGTGACTTCACTGGCCACATTTGTTTCAGAGTCATTTATTCGGTTTAGCTGGACAGACTATTGTAGGTTTTGCCCTCCCTCCAGCCCCTCTTCTGAAAAAGCCACACACTGAAGTTAATAATAAAAAGCTTCCTGACTGAACAATATGGAAAGGCAGGAAAATGAGAGCCCACCAGTGGATAACATATAATCTTTCACTCCAAGGCTCTGGCTCACCTCCAAAGAGAAGTTTCTGGGCAATGTGGGTATCTAGCATTTGCTTCCAATCTCAAATCCTTCCCACAGACTCCCCTAAGTGCTTTTAGATAACAGCTGCTTGGGTTAGGATAGCAGGGCTGTGCCTGAAAGTCACAAGTATAAGAGGAATAGCAGAGGCAATCAGTGTATTAAGCTATCACCTATATGAACTTCTCATGAATATGTCACAAATAGAAAATGCATGCAGGTCTATGGATGAAGGGAATTGGATGGCCTAACAGGAAGCAGGTGGAAGTAATGAAACGTTGAAGTTTCTGTCCAAGTGTAACCAAAAAAATCATTAAGCCATCAAAATTTTGTATTATGACGATATGGCAAATCATTTCCACCACCTGATTTGCTTGTAGTTTCAGCCCTCCACCCCCTCATTGTTCATCTTTTTCTGCTGTGGCTTTTTTACAGGTTTTGTAAAGTAGAGAACATCCATTTAGCCAGCACAATGAATGTTGAGTTTTTATAACCGGGCATTCAAAAATCTGATGCTAGTTTAGAAGGTCTGGTTTTAGACCAAAAATCCCAGTAGACAATGATCATGTTTGCCTTTGTGTTTGTGCAGTATGGGCTAATTAACAGGTGACATTACAGCTGTGATCAAGAAATGGGAGAAAAATCCTGCCTGCAGGCTATGATTACATATGGGGCAGAACACTAGTATCCCTGTGGCTGTTGTTCTGGATTGAGGAATAAAAATAATAAGAATTGCTGTCTGGGGACCACAGGATTCATACAGCCATGGATCAAGAAAACTGCTATCAGTGCTGACATGTTTTACACCAATTTGGCCCTGGTTCCTCTGCCTAACCCCAAGGCACATGAATTGAGCAGTGAAAGTCATCATAAGCCTGCCACACAAGGGGAATTTCAGCCTACTGTTTGTACAGCGTTTTGCTGCAAACTGCCAGTGAAGTGAGAAGCATTGCTATTGCATTTACTGTTCAGGAAAGCAAAGCTTGACATCTTGTTTGTTTGGAAAACACTAGAGTGCCTCTGAGCTAGAGCTTTTCACTGCAGCAGCACATGGGTTAAATCTAACACTGTTTTCCCTGAAGTGGATTCTCTAATGCAGCATTAGTGCTGCTGACTTCAGCAATATCTTGGCGGTCTGCTGCAAATGCAGTCATCAGGAGCAAGGCATTCCATGGAGTGTGAGAGACAGGTAAGGGAAGAAAGGGCAACACACATTAAACAAAATAGATTGGATGAGCTGTTAGAACAAAAGTAGCACTGATTTCTCACAATTGCCCCTTTCAGTGAGTGGGGCAGCGAGAAGGGAGGAGCATGTTGGGTTACAAAATGGCATAAGGAATAAAGGCACTGTTTCCTTCTTATTATAGGGTAATGATAGTGCAATAGAGTAAAAGTTCATATACTGCATTCTCTCTGTTGGTGGGGAGAAAAATGTCAGCAATATGTATCAGAGAGAATTATATCTGACCATTGTTTTGCCATTCCTGGCAGCAGCTTTGGGAAGTGTGTCATACCAAAAGGGTTCTGCAATTTCTGTACCATTTGTCATATATTCCCATCTAGTGCTTGAAATAATGATTCTCAGTAAGCTTCCACAAAAATCTGCATAATTCTGCTGCATCAGTTATAATTGAAACATACTAATTAATAGCTCTTGGACTACCCCAACTGCTTAATTGTTCTGGAACACAGTGGTTCTGAGAAAACAAAAAGCCACTGGTTTATGTCTTTCATTCTTCTTCATTAGAAAAGTATAGTTTAGGCAAAATAAAAAACCTTAAACAGTCTAAATTGGGACATGGTAGAAATTAAGAAACCAGTATGGTCTGAGTTAAGGTGTCTCCTTAGAAAGAACTTCCCAATGCTGAGAATCTTCACACAGTGGTGATGCTGGTGGCACTGTAGATGAGCACAACTGAGGGAAACCTAAGCCTTATCTCCCTTCCCAAAGAGCTTCTTTATTGGTCGACAAGAACTTAGCTATGCAGTAAGTAATTAGATTGAATTTTACCTTCCACTGAAGGACACTATCACTCCTATCTGGTATCAGTTTTTTCCAAAGAACAAATATTGCGGGAATTTTCTCCAGTTTCTACTGCCCATAGTACCAGAGAATTGCTGCTCCCATTTACCTGTGAGGCAAGTGCCTGACAGACACAAGTACCTGGCTATCTGGTCTGCATGACAGTGTATTTTGTTTAGGTGGCAGCATGATGGTAGCAGGGTGGCTACAGTAGTGGTCTCTGTGGAGGGCCTGGAGCTGCCCCATTCTGGACACAGCCAGTTCCTTCTGATTCCAATGGACCCACCACAGGACACAGGTGAGCCCGTCAGTGAAGCTGGCAGCACTTCTGTGAAAGCGTACTTTAGAAAGGGAACACTGTACAGACTGGGCAGAATGAGGAAAAAAGTGTGAAAAACAATCCTAAAGACACCAAGGTCAGTGAAGGTGAAAAAGGTGCTCCAGGAGCTGTAGGAGATATTCTCCCACAGCCTGTGAGAGTTTTGGAAGAGATTATGGTGGAGTTGGTATTTTCCTGGAGCTCACAGAGAGGATCACACCAGAGAAGATACTCACACTGCAGTATGTGGAGGATCCCAGTCCAGGGCAGGCTGATATTTCCTGACTGCTACCTGTGGAGAGACCACGCTGGAGCAGGCTTATCCTAAAGGACTGCGGCCCATAGTATGGACTCATGCTGGAGCAAGGAAAAAGTATAAGGAGAAAGGTGCAGTCTAGAGGGGCTAGACCCACCACAAACCCACATTCCCCATCCCCCCTGCACCATGTGAGGTGAGGAGGAAGAAGAGGAGACAGGAATGAAGCAATGAAATTGGGCTAAGAAAAAGTAAAGGAGGGGGAAGGTATTTTAACCATCGTCTTTATTTCTTACCACACAAATCTATTTTAATTAGCAGTAAATCAAATAAATTTTCCCCAAGTCAAGTCTCATTTGCCTGTGATGCCAATTTCTAACTGATCTCCCTGGCTTTATCTCAACCTGCAAAGTTTTCCAATCTTATTTTCTTCCCCTCTCCTGTTGAGGAGGAGGAGTGAGAGAGCAGCATGGTGGGCATTTGGTAGCCAGCCAAGATCAACCCAACACAGACAGTTTGCACAGGGCCAATAAAGATGAGGACACAACTCAGACTATATCGTTCAGCACTGTTTTTCCTCTGAGTCTCACCAGTTACTTGCATATGGATTTGGTGAAAAGGTCACAAGTCCATTGTAATCATGCCCTAAAAATATCAATGTATAGATCAGGACTTAAAACTACAATTATGAACATGAGTTAACTACAGAGACAGCAAACATCCTTCCAACAATAATGCATTTTTGTCACTCTAGTGGAGCTGGGTCAATTTGGAACAAAAGCATTCATTCGTCTTGTTGAGTGGATTTGATTTTTTTCACTTTTTATCACCTTTCATTTTAATTTGCCCTTCTCAAACATAAGCATTTTATTTCACTCACTTTCTACACACATTTAAGAAAAATGGATGCCAGTAGCATATATTTTCACATAAAGCTAAATGTCAAATTGATTAAATACTTCATGTTGGCAGGAAGTGAATACACACTTAACCAATGAAGTAGCAATACAATGTGATGCCTCTGACAATTCTAAAAGAGTATAAGAAAATCACAATCTTCTTGTAGATGCTAAATGGCTTGAAATTGGGTGCTGGGTAAACCTGACTGGTTGGATTACTTATTAATCTAGTTGCAATCAGTTTGACAAGGTGTAAAAGATTAAAAAGTCTATGCAATTACCATTCCCCCGAGCTATGCCCTGTCCCTTTGCTTTGTGAGGCTGTTGAAAAACTCTCTGCTATTCTCTAATTTCACTTTAGCAATTCTGAACCTAGCGTTCTTAAACAGATAGAAAAAAGTATGTACCAGCTAATTTATTTTAGTCAAGAAAGTGTAGTGAGAAAGAGAGGATGGTCTGAATACCATTTTTATATTTATTCTATTTCTGAAAGACAGTGCCATTTTTAATTGACAATGTTTTAGAGCACAGAGGAATGGCAGTTCAAGCATCTCACAAGAACTTTCAAAGCAGGGAGAGGGAAAACTGACAATGGCTGCCTAGGAAAATAAAAAGTCTGAAAGGCTAAAATCTAAGTGCCCTTAACCATATAAATCCCAGGAAATCTCATTATGCCAATAAATTCATTCCTCAATTAGTTTTTGTATATGTCCTTTTTAATAGTCAATGAAGTAATCTTTTCAACATCCCACATCAATTTCCATTACAGCTTTCCAAAGCATTTGCTTAATAAATGAAAATGCTGTTTAGATTATATGTAAAAAGGTGAAGTGTAATCTCACAAATGAAAATAAGACACTGAGTAACTAAAGACAGTGATTAATTTTTTCCTAGATCTCTTAAGAACAGTGGAAGAAACAATTGATTAATCTGTACCAATGAAGCAGGGGACTATACATTAGGAAAAGGTCTAGCTACAAGGATAGCTAAGCATGGGAACAGCCATCAATATATTGACATTTCCTTTATTGGAAGTATCTAAGAACAGCGCATAAAATCACCTGCCAGAAATTATTTGTCAGTGTTTTCCATGTCCTGCATATCCCTGTGAATCCAAGAAGAAAATCTACCAATGAAGGGTAACAAAGAAAACAGGCTAATGTTGTTGTATTTGACATCCAGGATCTGTAAAAACACCCTGATGAAATGTTAAGCGTATATTAAAAAAAAAATTCAAATCATTCATCTTGACATTCTAGTCTCAACTCCCAGCAGGAAAATGCTCTTGAAATCCACTCCCTCCCTTCAGTAAGATAGTTGATCACACCTCAACATTCCTTTTTGCATCACTTGTGCCAAGTTTCAAAGCATTTCACAAATAATAGGTAAATCCCTGTGACACCAAGGAAAAACAATACTGTATATGTTCACAGTTTGTCTCATGTAAACACTGCCATGGAGAACTAAGCAAATTAATTAAATTCAAGAGTAATTTCAAAAGCTGATTAAATAAAGTCTTTGTTATATGTGCACCAAGCAGGTACAATGATTTGTTATCAATGTATTAGCAAATTTTCCAGTTCTTTTAGAGGACATGCTCTTTTTCACGATACATTACAAAATGCTGGTCTATCTTCACAAGATTTATAGACACCCATAAATCAGACTCCTTTCTTTTGGTGGTGATAAACAAAAAATATGATAACCACGTGTAAGCTGCTCTTGATGATTATTTTACAAGAACTACCAGATTCTGACCCAGCCTCTCTGCTGTCAGAACCGCAGTCTAAGCATGCCAATGAACTTAAAATGGACTGCCCAAGAGTTACTCTCTTGCAAACACAGCCTTAGAACTCCTGCTACTGACACTATGCAAATGTCAGGGAAACAACAGGAAGCTCAAGACTGGCTTGAGCAGGTATCTGCCAGAACTTAACCACTGACATTAAAAAAAAAAAAACCTCTGCAAAAGTCACAGTCGTGGGATGCTGGGATACTTTCCCCTCCCTCCTCCCTCTCCCAGGCACTGCACTATTCTAATGCATACGTGACAGCTCACTGGTCAAAAGAATGGATGTGCTAAGGCAGGACATGAACTCCAGGAACAGCTGAAAGCATCAGGGTTTTTTTCTAGTTTGGCTTCAGGACAGCAGTCCTCATGGGGGTTCCTAGCTAATACTTATTGGCATTAGCATGAAGATGCACTGCTACTGACACCATTTGTAGCACTACTTACAGAGCTGCCAAGTCCAGACGAATACTTGATAGAGGTTTGTCTTGTGCTGGAGTGAGATTGTACACTCACTGCTGGAGGGCAGCTAGAATTTTGCTTCCCTTGTTTTGCCTTCTCTCTCTCCTGACCTCTCTTCCACCCTGCCCTCCTCCAAATCCATCCATCTGCTCTTGTCCCTCATTTCCCTCCAACCGTGCTGGCAGCGTGGGAGGTAGCACACCCGTAACTCCCTGTTAAGTTCCTCTTCTTGGCACTACCTTTCCTGTTGCCTCCGATACTTGAGCCCATGTTATGTGTGACAGGGCTCATCAATGAACTTCAGGTATGGGAAAACAAAAAGTAGAGTAGAAGAGCATTACAGTGAGGAGCAGGAATTGTTGAGGGGAGATCAGCAGTGATTGACAGGAGCAAGTCCCAAATATGGAACCCTTCTGCTTCAAGATTGGTGACTGTGTTTGTTCCAACACACTCACTGGCAGCAGTGCTATTATCAGCTTTATGAGGCTATTTTTAGAGAAACTGAATACAGAGAAACCCATGAAAAATTCTCACCTTTCTCTTCCTGAAATCAGACTAAAACCAATAGATCGTGCTAAAACCTGTTTCCCTAGAAATAGACTGGTAATTCTTGGTCCTGCTAAAACTGAGTTTTATTTCATGCAGGTCTTTGCTCTGTCAAGAGTCAAATACGAAGCAAGTGCATTTGGCTCAAGATATTGAGGTGTATAGAAGACTTTATGAAAAGAGTTCCTGTCAGAAGAAATGAACATACCATTGTTTTTCATTGTTAGGTAACATATAGGAAAACTGGGTTTTTGTCAATATGGTACAAGCACCAAGGAATAAACAGTTGCTCTCTGATTCTCTGCAGATTTCACCCTTCAATGAACAACAGACAGGTTGAACAGTGATGCTGCTGCTTGTAATCTTCTTTTTATAGACTAAACCAAAATATTTCATTGCATCATGATATGCATTGGATGAAACAAGTTGCTTAGTTTTCCTCAACAGGAAGTGTCCCAGGATTCCAGTAACATTTAGTAAGAGTTTGAATCTCCTACCACAGGTTTTAAATGTCTTCTTCTTCAAAGTACTCACAGGATGATGTAGGGTCAGGGGTTTTGCTGGGATCTTCCAAATATCCTATCTCACAGATTCAGAAAAGAAATTCAGCTAATGATCTCATGGCCAGACCAACTAGTCAAGGAAACCTAAGACTTGCAATTTAGCATAAGAAGGCCTACGTATAAAGGGAAGAACATTGTTATTGAAAGAAATCTAGTGGCAAAACAATCAAGTGGAAGACACAACAAAGCAAAGATTCATGCTGGCCTTCCTAGCAGGAAGCTATCTCATCTACATTTGAAATGTGATTGATGCTGGCTGTCTGCCAGGGGTACAGCCTGAAAGTGGAGTAAAGGAATTTCTTGATCACCTCAGTAATGAGGCCTTTAGCAACATCGTTGACTACAGTATACACTGAACATCAGGCTAGTGGTGTCTGCCCCAATCTAACTACAGATTAGGATCTATAGAAAAATACTTTGAATTCAAGCAAATCTCATTAATGATCTACCATTTCAATTAAGTGATAATTTCTCAATTTTTCTGTGCAACAGCAATAAAAGTGGATCTTTCATCATGCAGTAATGGTCAGAAATCTTGTAAGAAGCAAGTTTCTTGGGCTTCATTTTAGTTCACTGGAGCTATGCTATTTGCATAACTTGAGGATCCAATCTATTTTGTGGTTTTAAGTTCTTGTATATATTAACACACTTAGTTCAAGTGAATGAAAGTTTTCCAACACTTTGAAAAACTATTCTGGAACAGGATGAAGAATACATATAAGATAGGTAGTTCAATATTAATCTGTGCAGAATAGATCTTTCACAAGGAAGAGAAAGCTTCTGTTTGAAATGCACTTGTTCGGCATAGCCATTTTATATGCTCGTATTCTAAATTCTTTTTAATATATACATTTTTCTTTTACACTTTCAGTGTGTAAGTGAGCGGAAACAACCCTTGTGTCATTTCTGTCCTTTGCTGTAACTTGGAATACATTCCATTAGTGTCAATACAGATGTGGTCAGATTGGTCAGTGCATCCTAAAGAGTGATTCTGCTGATCCTAAACCAGACATTTACTGACAGTTCTCCAGGCTCCATGAACCATATTTGACTATATCTCCCCTAACCATAGCAGTCCTTAGAAACTTAGAATATCTTCAAATTTCAGATACCTACTTATATTTAGCTATTTTATTCTCCAACTAAGTCACACTCAAATGGTGTAATTCAGTTGCCCATCCATATTATACACTACCAAGCAAGAGATTATAAGATAACCTAAATGGCCTTAAACTGTTGCTCCAGAAGGGCAGAGGTCTCCCTTAGGTCCATTGTCATATACACCAGTCCTATACAAATATCTCAGCTACCTTAAAGCCCCTTGAATGTCAGCAGATGCCTATTTTTAGAAAACTGAATCAACAAAAAATGTCTGGTAGCAATGAGAAATTCAGGTCACCAAGTTACATGTCTGTATATCATTGTAACCCAATAAACCAACTCTGTTTCTTATGAAGACAAATTAGGACGGTGGCTGTAGCATCATGAAGAGGTAGCTCTGGTGTTGTTTCTGTAGCTGTCATGATTGCTGCTACTCTCTGCCCCGTGCTTTCTTGTACAATCCAAACCTAGCAGTCTTAACATTTAAGTAAACAGTGATAGATCCGAGTTAACCTAGAAGAATGTCTTTGAGATGTGTGAGCTACTTCCTTCATTTCAGCTGGGAGCTTCTGCAGTACCATTTCTTTCATAATTCTTTCATCAATGAGAACAGTCATACAGTAGCTAGTGACTGTCTTTTGTTTCTTTAAGATGAAAAGCTGAAATTTGAGAGGCTAAAAGCCCTGGACAAGCTGTCAGTAAGTGTTTTCTGTTTTCAGATCAAGCTGATATTATTGCATTACAGTATCATGTGAGAAATAATCCAAACACCCTTCAACAACATGTCACTGAATCTCAAGAAACTCAGTGGCACAAGCTCAAGGTACCAAAATCCCAAATCCTCATCCAATAAAGTCAGCAGCATGTTGTTTTTTCTTCCCAGGGAAGAAAAGATGAGTCAGTCCTGCTGAGATATGAACATATGGCTCTAACAAATCTAGGTACTCAAAGCCTGATGTTTAAAGCACTATGATGATCCTGTAGGATATTGATACCAAAATGACTTGCACTGCTTTTTAAGAAGATTTTTTAGGATGGTGTCTTTTGTTATACCCTACTAGTTAAACAGTCTATTGTCTTCAGCAAAAAAGGGTCACAGTCATGCATAATACATGGATTACCAGAAAAAGAACTGAAGCAATTTAAAGATCTATTAAATGCATCCATCTGGGGACAGAATAGAGGAACAAATGGAAGAGGAAACATTAAGCATGTTTCTCCAATGAAAGACTAGCCAGATCATCATCTATGAAAGAGACTTAATGAAATACAAATATTTTGTAATATGTCCATAAGATTATTCATACTGTGATTTAGTTTTGCTCACAGAGGAAGACCTTGATGTATGCCTGAGGAATCAACAGAGAACACAAAGATATTTCAGGGCTTTTTTAGATATGACCTACAATACATGCTTACTTCTAAAAGGCAGAAAGAACATCATGTGCTGGAAACCAATGAATTCTAGTTGAAGGCAGCCAAACTCATCTTCATGTCCACACATTTATTTTCTTTTCAGAGCATTTTCAGCCTTACCACAGGTACACTCTGTTCATTCTGTATTTTCTGCATTTCTGGCAGCAGATTGGACCCTGTCACGCTTTGGACCTACTCTTTTGTAATCCATATTTCCTGAAGCAATGTAAATTGTCTCTCCTTGTGAGGTCTTTATTTCTTTTCAAATGTCTTCTAAAAGTTCAAATAGCAAACTCACACAAAAATGCTGATCTAATTATGTCTGGATTTACAAAAAGAAATTGAACCACACCCAGACTTTGCAACTGATCACTACTCCTATTCAGAACTCCAGATCCTAAGTGCAACATGTTTCAAGCCCCTTCATATATATCTCACGCCTCTTGTCACAACTCCAGCTTTCAGCAGGACATTCCCTTTTCCATTTTAAAAACAGAAATATAAAACACAGGCTTGTGTATTCTCTTCTACATTTTTATTCCCTCATACAGGTTTTGATAAGAGAATCTATCACCCTACTAGCTTTTATTTCAACTTCCAACCCACACTGAAATTTCTACCCTAACCTCAAAACTGCACCAGTGTTCTCCTATGCTTCTATTTTAGGACAACTGGATAACACATAATAACACATTTGTAGTAGCAATTTGTAATAAGAATTGTATTAGCAATTAAAGAAAAAGATGAAATCTGAATTCATGATCTCAGCATTCCCAAACCAAGGAAACAGTCCCTAAATTCTGTGATTCATTAAGAGGGTAAGAGATTCATAGTTCAATTTTGAAATATACTTTTGTTTAAACAATCTGGGTCAATGTTTGACCGTGAGAAAAGCAACTCAGAAAGTAGATTTGGAGAATAATAGTGGTCCATAGACTAAAAAGGATTGGTAGTACCACCCTGAAGTACAAGGATGTAGGTTATGTGCTGTTTCCACCTGTTGTTTTATCTCATTGGGGTAACCAGTGAGAGCTGCATGACACAATACTTATGAAAATCAGCAGGTTCATCTAAAAGCACGCTTCCCATTATACTGTAGATAAACAACAGAAGTATAACCAATGTCTCAGGAACTGGGATATGAGAAGTCTCTGTCTAACAAAGGCCAGGTCCCAGGATGTTTTTAATTCCTTACAGAAAACAAAGACCAGAGATGTTCCTATTAAAAGGTATTAGAAAAGGTATTATTTAGCCTTTTGTTGAATATTACTTCTTTTACATAAAACTTCCATAAAAAACAGACAACGGTTCAGCATTCATATTCTCTGCTTTGGTTTTTGCTATTACACTGAGATTATTACAAAATAAAGGTTTGGCATGTGCATCACAATAAGTTCTGTAATACTCTACCTGTTGAACAGTAGTGTGTTGCTTACCCCTTGCTCATATCGACCTCCTCATTTTTCCCTCCCCATTTCACTCCAGGTACTTACCCTATTTAGAGCACAAAATGTAGGGCCTCTTGTTTTCTCAGTGATTTCAGACACTCCTTTAATTTTAACTCAGCAGAGCCTGTGGCAACAACACAGTTCTTTTAAAATTAAGAACTACATGTAGCTCACACTGAAGTGAGTTGTAAAAGTCCTAGCTCTGGATTAAACCAAGATGGTGAGAATTAAACTTTATCACCATCTATATGCACTCTTCCATCTGAAGCTGATATAGTCCACATACCAGCTACATAAATCCACATAAATGCCAAAAGCTGAACCAAAATAATGACAACTGGTGTCATGTATCTTTATCCCAAGAAACTCCAGTATTTCAGGTAGCATCATTTTTTTTTTCAAGAGTTGCCCAAGGAACTTTTCTGTCCGAAAGCCATTGACTGATTACTCTTGTACATATACGGCAAAAAAGAACATCGGTATTCTTCACTGAAATCATAATCCTGTCCTAACCTCTCCCACTGTTGATGATTCTATTGCTCTTCCTATCTTAGACTTACAGCTTTCTATTGCCTTTGATTTTTTCATTCCCTTTTTGTTACAGTACAGATTACATCTTAATGATACCCCACCCTCCATCTTTCTTACCTTGACTAGAGTTCTGTCTTTCTTCAGTACTCTAAGAAAGCTGCTGTTGAGTCTTTTGGTCTTCCACATTCTTACTGCTAATTTTACTTTTCTGAATCCTTAGTTTTACCATTTCCAGAGCATCCTAAAGACAACAATGACAAAACAACAGCTCTCTGCTGTCTTTCTTCCTCTCCTCCTAATTCAGTTGTATCTTCCTATCTCTTACCACACTGGGGTCCCCAGTACTTATCTGTCTTCCCTGCAGGCTCCACATAGCCTTTGGTAAAGTTCTGTTTTTTTCATTCTTTTCTATTTGTTTTTCAAACTCTTCAAATTTTCCACCTTACTGTACTTGGCACTATTGTGCGTAACCATGCACTTGCAGGAATGTCCTCCTGTTTGTCCAATTTATATCCTTCTTCAAATATCTATTTTAAATAAACTCCCTGCAGTTGTTCTATAACCCCTGCTTATTAGGCACAGCAGATGAGTGGGTCAGTAACCAATACGACTTTGTGATACAACTGGCATACGGTCAGTAGCCTCTGACCATGGGTAATTTGCAGGGATCAGAGCTGATTTGTCACACATTACAGCTTCCCAGAACAGTCAACTACTGAGCCACTAACAACCGACTTACTAGTGCAGAAAGATACTGTCTAGCTCACAGTTGCATTCTACTTCTTTTCATATGTCTTCTTGAAAACAGTGGACAGAAATGAACACATTCTACTGATCTTTGCCTTTATAATCAAGTTCGCCTTCTACATTGGTCCCTTTGAATAAAAGAACAGAAAAAGCAGGTCCTGCAGTAATTCGTAACACCTCACCAGCAGTTTAATTTGTATTGAGTAGCTGATGTTGAAGATTTTTCAAACAATAATCAAGGGATGATCCAATCCTGATGTCTGCATGAAGGCATTTGAGACTCAGCTCATTGTCCCACACATAGGTGCCCAGTGCTGCTTCAGGTGTCTCAGGCGAAGTGAGACACAGGTGACAAAGGACCTATGGAAGACTTGAACCTCTCTGAAGCAGCAGCTGAGGAATATCAGAGGTGTTTAGATACTTTTGAGAAACTCAACTGAATGTTCAGCGTCTGTAAAGAAGCATAAGTGATACTAGTTTCCTCTAGCTGTAAAGTGCAGAGACAGCCCTATTTTTTAATTGATGTGATCTATGTATGATGACAGGCTGTTTTGCTCCCTCCTAATTGTTTTAGCATTTAATCGCAATGCATATGATCTTCTGTTAACAGCAGATCTTAGATTGCTCTAAACAAGTTAATTATATTTCACAACACCCTTGTGCATTAGGGAAGTATTAATATTCCTGTTTTTCAGTCTAGGAAAAAGGGAGGAAAAGAAAGGGTAAATGTCTTACTGAAGGTTAAACAGTAAGTCAGTAGCAAAATTTGAAGCGCAACTCCAGACTCTCAACCACAGTTTAAACTCCCCACAGAACACTAACTCCCACACTAAATGTAAGGATGATAATAAATACATAATTTTAGAGCTTCAAATCACAAACAATATATTTGTGAAAGGATACAGGAACTTGAATCAAAACTTCAGAGTTCCAAAACATCAGTGTAGAGGTAAACATTGACCTGGACATCCAAAAGGTTTGACAATCCATATCACTGCAATGACAGCAGAGACTGACAGCACAAAGGAAGAAACAAAACTTAATTTCATTTGCTGCCTACTAAGAGCATCACTAAGATAGCCATCCTTCCCTTGAAAAAGACATCTCACCAGCACCCTGCAAGACAGTCACACTTGGGGATCATTTCTAAGCAGATTGGAAATTATCTCATCCACCTTTTCTTTCCTACAAAGAAACATCAATTTTAAGCAGATAATTTTTTAGGGAAAAAAAGTTGATATTGCTATAACATACAGATGTCTCAGACAGGATGAGGGACACACTCTGTTTTGAGTACTATATAAAAATATATATGCAAAGATATTATAAGCCAATTCAAGCACAGACAACAGGTGGGTGTAACAAACAGCAGGAGGACTGCAAGAAAGGAGAGATATGAACAACAGTTACAAGAATCAATGTCTTCTTATGCTGTTATAAATCCAACCTTATATTCTGGAAAATATAGATGAGAAGCTCTATGAGGCATGAAACTAAAAATCTGGTCTTTCACTAGTTTTGGTTATTACTGCTCTACCTGAATTGCACTAAATGTGAGAAGGAAAAATCAGAGATAGACAGATCAAATGTTTTCTGATTGACTATATAGATACTGATTCCATCAATAACACAAACAGCAAGCTTGTTTTATTGAATGCAGGGCTAGGTAGTGTGATATCCTGTACCCCTACTCAATGTGTCCAGTGCTCCCTAAAACATTTTTGAATTACCTGATTGGGGTTTTTTTACTAATTTCTTACCCTATTCACTCACTGTATATACACATCATATGTTTTTAAATCAATATTATCATATTCTGGGGTATATTTCACATTGGATTGTTAGGGACAAGTCCCAGGGATTTTTGTGATGGAGTTTGATCTGTTTGTTAATGGGTTTATATAGTTTGACTGCCTGCAATAATATGGGGACTTCACCATAGAAATCTGGACCCCATACACTTCCAGATTCATTAAATATTTGGTTTATCCAGAAAAGTTGGTAGTCAGCATTTATATATACCACATATATATACTTTATGCCCAAAACACATGAAGAATACATACAGCATGACAAAATCACAGTTCAGTCTCCAAGCCCTGCTTGTAGCAGTTTAATGGCTATGAAATCAGTATCCCATTAGCCATCTGTCAGACACCATCCTTCATGTCAATTCTCTTCTTTTAAACCTCTTCTCTCCATGAAGTCTTTCTACAGTACATTGATCTTTGCTAATCTGAATTGAGAATACCAGTTTTATGCCAGATGAAAGTTACCATCAGTCTCAAATCTATTTATCTATGTATATATTAATAGTTTAGTCAGCATTATGGAGTTGAGCATTAATTAATTTCAATGACTATCATTCTGACCTGGGTTCAAACCAGCAACATCATCAATTCCAAGCCAGCCATATCTCCACAGCAAGGGCTCTGGCCTTTGGAAACATGCATAGTTTCTAGAAAATATTGTCTGGAAAAATCAGATCTAAACAGTCTTTGAGATACCACAGCTCTCACTTCTGTCCTTGGGCTGCTAGCTTGCTTGCCAGGAGCATCAGTTGATAAATTCCAAGTACTGTTAGCACAACTCCTACTCAACAAAACTATGGAAGCTGCATGTTCTCTGGCTGACAACCAGAACAGTGCACAATCATACAATACACCTTGAAATGAGCCTGGTGTACTAACTGTACAAGCTGTGCTTCTAATACTTAGGACTCCACATCCCTGAACCACCAACTTTCTACATGTTGATCTTTGTATCTGAGAAAAGCTACTTCAGTTCTTAAATCCAGACATCACATATGATGCAAAACATGACATCATTCTTCATATGTACATGCAGAGAACAGACTACTTACATGACTGTAAATCAAATTCATTTTAGACATTTTAGCTTCTTCATGTAGATCACTGCTAACATTTATATCTACACAAATGTATTTTTGTTTCAAAAATAATAGAACTCTGATCTACCTTGTCTTCTACACACACAATTCTTCAGTGGGACCATGTGAGTACATCACTCGTCTGTTCCTCTACTGGTTAAAGGATTGGGCCTTAGACAGCTTTTCCTTGCCAATTTGCCTTTTTTTTTTCATTCCACCAAATTTCATCTATTTCCTGAGTCTCTTGGAGAATTAGAAAATAACATTTTTTTGCTTCCTTCTTGGCTATACATTAGCATCCTTTCTGCCTGCCTAACAAACTCAGTACACTGGGGGGAAATAACTGGTAGGATGCTGCAGTTTTTAGCAGATATTCAGCTTGGTGGAAAGGAAACCTGCTGGGTTTGAGGTCTTTTAACTGCTACAATACTCTACAGTTTTGTCACATCAGTAAACTGTGGCCAACCACCTGTTGGATCCTTATGCTTTAAAGCTGATTGCCAAGCAAAGGAGCTGCACACAGAATGTCATCCGTACATACGCTTGTGTGCCTTGACAGAGGAAAGAAGGAAAGAGCTTACTGCATTAAAAGACATCTTGCAATATATAAAATGGATTAAAATTGAGCTGCAGCAAACACATTCAGAAAAGCACCCGGGAAGAGCAAGTTTTCACCACAAAGAATTTTGATCTTAGGATAAGAAATATACTGTTATTTAAATAATCAAATCTCTGTTAGCGCTACTATCCATGTGTTTGTTGGGAAGATGAGGGTGGAGGAGGCTGATGTGTCGATTTCAGCCTTCACTTAATTAAGGATGTAGTAAGGCTTAAACTTAAATTAAATTGTGTATACGCAGATTGTCCTGCTGTATTCCTTCTACACCATGAGAAACTGCTTCTAATGTTTCATTTTGTAAATGTGAGGGCATGGAGGATGACAGGCTAATTGGCCACTAAAACCAAACCTGCAGATTAAAGAGGAATAATCAAAGCCCATGCTATCACTTCATACTTCCTGCAAGCACTGCTGTATAGCAACTGGCTGCCAGCAGCTCTGCTGCAAACCTGAGCATACGGCTTCAAGTTGTTCTGCTCCTGTACCAATGTACAGAAATATGACACACCAGTATACAAATCACCAATAGGATTTTTTCAGTCACTTCTGTAGGATGTAGATGAACCTCCTCCCCATGTCAGGCAAGGAGAGCATTTGATTATGGTTTATTTTTAAATATCACTTGGATAATTTTATTAAAAGCCACTGCACTGGCGTAAATCTCCTTCCACCATCACCGACACACATTTCCCAACACTGACTCCAAATGTACCCATATAGTCAATCAAACTATCCACTTGGGCTGATCAGTTGTTAACAGGACAGAGTAAAGAGTGTAAAGGTCCCTTTGGGCTCCATTATTTAATGTGTCTTTTTATACCATCCACACCAAAGGTCCGTCCACACTAAAGGTTATATTGCAGCAGCATTTTGCTCCTGCCAACAAACATGTGCCATCGAGGAGCCCTGAACAAGCAGTCACATCTGTGTCCACTTGTGTACCACCCATTTAGCAGAGACAATGATCACCAGAAACAACAAAGGAGCCACTGATAAAACAAACAATGCTGTCAGCCAGAAATCATTGCCATCCCAGCCAAGTTTGCCATGAAAATACTCAAGAAAAAGGGAGGAGGGGAGGGAAAAGAGATATCAAATATAGAACTGTAAAACTTACACCTAGAAGAGGTTTTACCCACACAGCTACCAAACCCATATCTGGGTAGCATTTTCTAACACCCTGCTAGGATTGAGCAAGAAAGACTGAGCAGTGCACATGGGAAGCAGACAAACATCCAACGCCTCCTCCCATCTGGAGTCACATAGTCTCCTACAAGTCAATAGACACAAGGAATAATAATAATTGTTATTACTACTGTAATGATAGTAATAGAGAATCACCAACCTTGAGGATCCCAGTTCACCTGTTTTCTTGGAGTCTCAATTGGAAATTTCATCGCTTCCTTTTTGCAAAGGGAGTAAAAAGAATTAAATAAATTCCCAACCTTCCTGTCTCGATGCTGCAGTCAAACAAATTAATTTCAAATTATAGGGAGCCTGCGCTGTTTGACAGAGGGGAACTGGTGGTTGCCAAGGAAAGAAATACACAAATAAATCGAAGAAGGTGGGGAGGGGCGGGCAAGGCAGTGGAGTGGAGGGGTTTGCAGGCACCCCTGCACAGAAAGGGGTGTAAGGGATGGAGTGAGGACTGGAGAGAATCTGGGGGAATCAGGAACTGAGCAGACTGAGATAGGCAGCGGGTCCAGGGTGCTGCTGGCTCCTGGGGAGGCTCCCGCAGCTCTCTCGCCCCGTCCACCTGCAGATGTCAGGGTGGCGGGGTCCCCTCTGCAGCGCGGCCCCTCTGCTGCGCCCACCGGAGGGGGCCCGGGCTGGCGAGAACGCAGGCTTGCAAGGATCGGGGAGTCGGCCAGCCCCCCACGCCCCCAGAGACACCTCCCACACGTGCGCAAGCTCCCTAGCCTCAGCGACCCCCCGAAAATGAGCCCACCTCAGTTCAGCCCGGGGCACTAGAGGGGTAGCAAAAGTCAGCCACGGGGCGTGAGCCGCAGCAGCATGGCTGGGGCGAGGCAGGGGCGAGGCTGGGGACCACCCCGGCTCAATGCAGCAGCAGCCTGGCTCGCCCAGGAGAGCCGGAGCAGGAAGAAGAGAAGGAGGAGGAGGAGGAGGGAGCCACCCTATAGCTTTGGAAGGAATTCCCGGAGCCCCTCTCTGCACTGGCTTAAAAAGGGGGTGGGGTGAGCCTGAGAGTCCCTTTGTAAGAGGCAGTGGCGGGGTGCCTAGGGAGGGGGCAGGCTCCGGCTGGTACTCACTGGGTATCCTTCCCGAGAGGGGGATGCAGCTTGTTTGGCGGAGTTTGCAGCCGGAGACACGCTCGACTAAGCTACGAGCAGCAGTAGCGGCGGCGGCAGCACATGGCAGGAGTACGGCAGCATCCAGAGGCTCTGCAGAGCCGGGGGAGGGGAAGGGCAGGGGATCGTCCGAGCCCCCGCAGGCTCTGGGGAACAGGACGGGGTACCCGGAAGGCCAGGGGACCCTGTTCCCCTTTCTGTCCCCGATCCGCACTGTGGGCAGGGACGGACCCTTCGAGACAAGGCAATGCCTGGCACAGCAGGGCTGTAAGATGTGGCCGAGGCGCGGGGAGGGGGCAGGAGGCTGGAAGCCCCTCGAAGCCCCCCTAAGCTCTCAGGGGCCTTCGGGGAAATGGAGGACTTGTGCAATTACCAGGCACTTGCTGCTTTCCAAGTCTGCATTCTCCCTCCTCTTTCTCGTTCTTCAGGCTTTCCCTAAAACTCAAAACAGGCTAGTAACACCAGAAAGGTCTCTAATTCCAGTTACAATATGCCCCAGCTCCCCTCCCTTAGCCAGGAAGACAAAACCCCAGCCCCTCTGGGGGCCTGAAGGAAAACTGTCTGAGGTTAACCCTGTCCTGTCCTGCCTACTCTCTTCCACACTGGAAATCAACTCTTTGTGTGAAGAGGATCATCCACAGGGGATGGTTTAGTGGAGAGATCACAAATTCTCCTGTGTCATGGTCAAAGACCCATACCAGAATCAGTCCAGAGGTCCATGGACCTTCTGAATTTTCAGAAAACGTGCTTGTGATCTAAACATGGTGTCTGCAGTAATTTGTGCCCTGCTTTTTGCCCTGTCCTTCTTTTTGCTCAACTGCCCTGTTTCTGTCTTGCTTTCCTATCTGTTGCTCAGCTAACCTTGTAAGAACAAAAGTAGAAATCTGCCATGGTGAAGAAAAAAACACAAAACCAAAGCAGTCCAAAATGTGTGGCTCTCCTTAGGAAACTCTTGCTATGGAGATTGACACATTCCTTTCACATCTACCTTCTGAAGCTAAATCTCTGTTTTTTCCCAGTCTTTGTTCAACCCTAAACAGAAAGAGGAAATCAGTACTGGGGAATCCACACTTTCATTTAGTGGTGGTGTGCAAAGGCCTGTAAAGCAGCATGTAGTTGGAAGAAACCAGATGAAAGTAATGCAGCAAGTTTTCTTGGGGGAAGTGCTGGGAGTCTCTCTTTTCCCTAATCTAAGCGCCCCTGTGGCTCTTGTTTTGTGCTGTACAGGAGGAGGCGGGAGAGGCTGCTCTAAGGGAGGACATGGTGAGAATGATAATGAGTCTGCTCAGTCAGACTTGAATTTGAGATGATTGCAATGATGACATCAGGAGCACGAGGTATTTCCTTTGCAAGCAAACCATGATGCATTCTGATCACGCTTTGGGATTTCTGTTGACATTACTTCTGCAAACTGAGTGGGAAAAAAAGTGAGGGCAGGCTTTGCTAATTGTGCTGTGTAATCGCTTGAATCATGATTACAGTAACCTAAAAGGCTTCAAAGAAACCTTCTGAACCCCCAGCTAGATCACTTATCAAATATGTATCAGTAAAGAACTATTTATGTATTTATACACACACATATATATATGCATGTAAATAACATTTCCTTAGCATTCAAAAGTTTCCTTGTACACATTCCTTGTACATTACTGGGGAAAGCCTAACATATAGACATATATTACTCAGTTGTGTCACTCTAACCCAAGCGCTACCTCGTCTCTCTGCCATAACTATCAGCAGTTAATTGATGAAGTGTGTATTCTGCCACAGACACCTGTCCACTGAAAATTCACCTAAGATAATCAAATGGAAACAGTACACTGAAAAGCCAACAACATTAAATTCCTGCTAAGATATGCACCTCCAGTCTGGAGGTGAATTCTTCAGGTAGTTCATTACCAGAAACACATCCCGATTGTTACTGTCTAAAGAAGAGGAATTTTCATGAAAATAATATTATGGAGACATCTCATATTTGTTTGATTTACTGTAACACTAAATATATAATAATGACCCAAAGCCACATTCATGTCCTTTGTATTCCCTTAATGTTCCCATATCCCCAAAAAGTGTCTGTAAACTCTCCATATTTGCTCTGGCTGTAGAGCAAATTGTGGCAAATCAATTGTGATCTGTCAGGTACATAAACACATGACACCTTGTAAATGTTTTGCAATTTTTTTTTACCGTGTTATGATCGTGGAAAACTTCATCAATTATTTCAATGCCTTAAGCCTGCAGTTTTATTGAGTGGGCGAATTTATTCCCAAAGTATCTCATTTAAAATCAATGGGGTTACTCCAGAGATAGATTTGGCACAATGAGTGCATCTTTCACTGACAGCACAGCTGCTGCACAGAAATGTAACTATTATCATATGCAAATAAAAGACCTTTCACCCCTCAGTGATGTCATATTCTTATGACAGGGAGAACTGTTGCCTTGAAGCTATAGTGTTTCAAGCTGTTACTCTGTCAACCTTTATAAGCTAAGTGGATTCAGTAATGTTTAATGTTTAAATGAAAGATCACCAAGAGAAAAAAAAAAAAAAAAACCTAAATGTAGCATGATCAATCTGTTTTAGTACCTGGATAAGAATTTTCAGGATTTTACTGGTCTTCCTAAATTCTTCTTTCTCATTTAGGGCTTATTGTTCAGACTCAAATGTCCTCAGAGCTGGAGTTAGTTGAGAATCAGTGCCTTAATGGTCAGGGTCTTTGACAGTCACAACACAATAGAAAAGAGGCTTTCTATTACAAGTAATGTCATTGAAAGAAAAATAAACTGCGAAGTGTCCTTTTATTGTTCATTAGTAATAAGGCATGAGAGATTTAGAAGCTATTCTGATGTAATTCAAAGAAAGCCAAAGAAAAACAAATGAATATACAGGTCTTATACCTACTTAAATCCAGTGAGCAGGAATGGAAAAATTAGTTGATCTTTGATAGTAGAGAGAAATAATCTGTAACTTGCATGTTTCATTTCTTGGATGCTCTGAAGAAATAAGACGTGGTTAGATGGAAGTCTAGACAGTCTTTGTGTCATCAATTTACAATATACTCATTTGTGTATGTAAGTATTCAGTTTATGGTTAATTATATAGTTGTTTGAAATCTGGTATTTCTAATTGTGAAGATTATTCTTTATTCAGCATATTGCCACAGGAGTGCTATTATTTACACTGAGACCAAGAGAGCAACCCAAGTGAATTGCATCCTGTTCTGTATAGTCTATTGGTTCATTTTGCAGTAATATTAATTTGGACATGATCCAGTGCACAATCCTTTTATAACTTCCTTATTCTCTAGGAAGCTTTCTGTCAAGGAGAACATTTAAAGCCTTCTCTTTAGGATAATCTGAAGACTTTTTTTTCAAATGGTTTTCAGAAGTTTTAGTGTCACTAGGAATCAGAGAGTTAACTCAGAATCAGGACTGTACAAGGAAAGGCAAACTGCTATTTTTATTCTCTTCTATTTCACGGAGTTTCATATCACTTTTTAAGTTACAGTGTGCAGTGCTGTGTTTTCATTATTTCATGGATTAATCCATAGAATAGAAAATTTACTGATTGGCAGAAATTGTTTCAGTGAAAACAGTGAATCTACCTGAGGCAACCACACATCAGTAATAACCCTTCCCAAGATGCTATCACAGCCTGTCTGCAGGATGCTTTGGCCAGTGACACTAAACAGAATACACTACGGATCTGCCTCTCACATCCTAACACATCAATCATCTAAGTCCCAGAAGAGGAGAGGGGTTACCTGGTTCGCAGTTTGTAATAATTTTCACCATCCTTGGTTCTTTTCTGGTACCCATTCCTCATTAGCCAGACTCCAGCTTTCAGACACCTGTTATATCAGTCTCTTTGTACAGCCAGCAGGGACAATAGTGGAGTAGTTGCATCACTTTTTTGTTCTCTCTGAAAAAGTACATGCACATCATTAGTGTATTAGTATACTGTAAGAAAGTATTAACTAAAGCTGCAGAGTACTGAGTTTGTCTGAACCCACTTACATCTGTTTCACATTAGTTTAATTTGACTTCAGTTCAATTACTCCTGAATCATGCTCATGAGAGAATTACAATCTGGCTCTCAGTTTTTCCATGATGCCCCTGAAGAATCCTCATAAGATCAAAGGCTGATATCTGACAAAAATAGCAAGCCTGATTAATAAAAACAAGCCACTAAGTTTATTTTATAGCAGTAGTATTCTCTTCCCTCATGTCATTTTTCTAGGATTTCTTACTTGATAGATACATGAAACTCTACCTTATCCAGTTGATAATTTTCCTCTGTATTTAACAGGAAGTTTGGGAGTTAGGTTTCGGAGACACCTACGTTTTTTTGCCATTCACACCAGTAGCAGAGCAACGAAAGGAGGGGTGGAGGCAGGAGGCAGCCCAGTCCTGTGACAGCTCTCAGGACCCTGGACAGGGACACCCTGTGCCACCCCGGCCGTCTGCTACCGAGCGGTCCCACGGCACTGGGGCTGTCAGCCCCGCTGGGGCATGAGCGTCCTGGCCCCGTGTGAGAGTCCGGCCTGCCAAGGCGGTGCAGTGCCAATGCAGTGACAATACAGACTTTGTTAAAGAATGTAGCAGCAGGCACAGAGGAAGAGTAGCACACAAAATATCCAGAAAGGGATAATGAGAGGCAGCGGATGAAGGACGATCAATATCAGGAGCATAGTGACAGAAGTATGGACAACATGCTAGTCACGAGGTCAAAAGGGAACAGGAAAACCTCAACACTTGAGATACAAATGAAAGATTGAAGAATAGGTGGCTTTGACATGAGAAGGGTAAGCATAAATGGGTGGGACAGACTTTTTAGCTTGAAGACAGAATGAGGGATAAATGAGTGGAAAGGTTTAATGCACTGCAGAAATGTATTAAACCACACCTGCACTGCCAAGAGTCGTTTAAGGAATAGTATAAAATTGCACTGCTTGAGTAGATCAAGGAAAATAGAGACAAAACCCCATAATTTTGCTCTAATGCTCTAATGTTGCTCTAATCTTCCTTTGTTTAAAGCCTCCAGATATAAGAAATAAACTTACAAAGCTTTGCACTTAGAAGACACAGAGATCTTGGGCAAGAGTTCAGATTATTTTCTGTATTGCTGCCTAGCCTTCATATTTTCTCGTTACTCAGCAGGACTAGTAGAACTAATACAGCTACATGGCAGAATGCTTATCCTGCGCTCTGACCTTACCTCCCACAGACATGACAACAGCCTCATCAGCCAGTAGGGCAGGGTCCAAAGACGTTAATGCTGCACTCAGAAGCATTGTCTTACAACCCATTTTTACTGAAAACTTTCACATTTCTTAGAGTCATCTAAGAAACTAACATCAGCTGTTCCTTTCAGTGTTTTGCAATGCAGTTTATCGTATCAGCAGCCTATTAAATGTGGGGATTCATGCAGCTATAGAATAGTTAAAGTAGGGAGGAACAGTCTGTACAAACACCATTCACTATGCTCTGTCCTCCTATAGCTTTCAGTCGTGCCCATTTCTTTTCTACTCTGAACAGCAAGGGAAGAGAGAAGCTGTACTGAGCATTTGAAGGGCTGACTACAACTCTTGCATTAATCATCATCACTTTTACAGTACTCAGAAGAGCTTTACTACTTTCTAAATTAGGTAACATATTTCTCACATGGCTCGAGTAGTAAGAAGCAGTTCCCAAAATGTGAAAGCAATGGAATTGAGATTGGAGCTGTGGAATAAGGCATGAGATGAGACTTTCTATTGAGTTTCACTCCCAGCACTGTCACACATTTTCCCTCAACCTTGTAGCCCAGCACATGCATTTTTTCAGCCACACGTAGAACTTTTGCAATCACTAGTTTAGCCATTGTTTGGAAGGTTAACACTCTGAATTGCCTGTGTCTCTGTATCTGCACACTGTTCAGTGTTGCAACTCTCAGGGGAAAATTACTTTGAAACAGGATGATATTTCAAGCAAAATCGAATCAATAAATTATAATTCTGTTGTAGGAAGAGTGAGGGCTGTGTTCTGAGTGTAAGTAAGAAATCATTAATATTAATTGCAGGAATAGTATGTCAGGCAGTATAACAATCATGAAAACAGCTCATGACAGAATGTCTTAATATACTCACAAGGAAAAAGCTATTGCTGCATTTCTGAAGATGTGTAGCCTAACAGTAGGTACGTCCCAATCTGAGTTTCTAAACAAATGGTACATACACACGCATCTAGAGTTGCCACGGCTAAGTCATAGAGTCACCAAAAAAAAAAAAAAAGAACAATACAAACTCATGAGGGGAATGTAGTGGATTTGCTAAAAAGAGAGCATTGAAAAGATTAGACTCACCCTAATGTATAATGTCACCTTATACAGCAACTACCACTCTCCATTTCATTAACTGTTTCATAGTATTTTGTGGGAGAAGATGTAGTGGAATTACAACAGTTCAGATGCAACATGGCAAGAGAATGTAGTGTTACTCACACATGGCATATTCTCAGCAAAGCGAGAAGCTCACTGTGAATCAACCCATAGGCAGTGACTTCTCACAGTCAGCAGATCTGCTACAGCCTACAGACCAAGAGGTGACATGCATATCATTCAGCTACCCATCAAACAAAATATGTCATTGTATAGAGTTATAATAAGGTTCTGGACTATTTGTAATCTGGTAATTTAAAGGCAGAAATGAGTTTATGTGAGTCGAGAATTACATTAAGAAAACATATCTTCATGTTGAAGGATGGAAAAATGTAATGTACCTTAACTTCCTAAGCTAACAGTTGCAGGTTGTCTGCAGGCAGAGTCCTTTATACATTTGCATTTTGAATAAACACTTTCTTTAAGTCTTTTATGGAGTAATTTAGGAATGCATCTCTACAGCTCTAAAACAGCTGCCATTATTTCTGTATGTAGTGCACCAAAAAGCCTTGAGATCTTCTGTTTAAAATGAACAACATAAACCACTATGTTTTTTTACATCATTACATTGTATTTGTCTATAGAGATCCCATTTAGTAATTCTAATCTGTCTTCTTACTATAAAAAATAATATGATACAGGTAATACATAGATCTCAGAGACTTCATATTATTGAACAGTCAGATTAAAATTGCACACACCACCAAATCCATCAGTACTGCAACCATGCTAATGGAAGGAAAGAATTTAGCACAGAACTGTATTGGCCAGCATTTTGAGTAAAGAAAGATGATGGAATTAATGAAGGTTTTGCCACCATCATAATTATCTATCTGCACAAGGTTGGACTCATTTTCAATGAGTTCAGAAGTAGTGCACAAGTGTGCATTCATGGTGCAAGTTTTCTGAATGCCAGGTTGGAACTCAGAGCATCTGTGGTTATAAAACTGTTTGCAGAAATTGGACTCAACAAACATCAGAAGCTGCTAAATATATAAAGAGGCATGGAAGTTTGCTATTACAGACCCTTGCTGGATAAATCAATAATTTGTCTTTCTGATGCCTGCACGTGATATTTCAAGGAGAAAAATAATACAGCTAATTCTATTTTCTTTAGCATCTTCCAGCGGAGTATCTGAAAACATTCTACTAACTAAAGTGAATCATGAAAACCTTTTAGAATAAATATTATTATTGCCATTTACAGATGAGGTAATTTCTATACAGGATGGTTTAGCACCTCATCTAATTTCATGAGAATTCTGAATACAGTGAAAAGCGAAAATGAGGTTTTTCAAAACCCAACCATTTAATCAGAAAAAAAAAGGCTAATTTTATGACCTAGGAAACCAGACTAGTATACTGAAAAATATTGTTGTTAAAGAAATAATATAAGAATCAAGACTTACACATAACTGTAATTGTTATTTTGCTTCATAATAATATACCTATTATTCCAGCAGTTTATTCAATACCAAATCCTTGCATAAAACCACTTTCTCCCTCAATTACCATAAACCTCTATAAATTTTACATGCTGGCAATTTCATATTACTTTCTGGCAGTATAGCATCATCTTTTAATTATAATAAATACCTCATTCTTGATTTTGTAACATTCCAAAAAGAATGAATCATGAAGGCTCTTTAATTTTTCATTTTGTTTAATCACAGATATACCTGTCAATTTATCCTCGTAGGTCAACATTCTTTTTCTGACTCCCATAATGCTCTTTGCTTTTTTGATCTTCATTTCACTGTCTTTAGTAGCAGTCGTCAAAACTAGGATGAACTGGATGAACAGGGATGTCCATTAAAGACCTATTTCAACTTTATCTGTTTAGAAAGCAAACTCTTTTTTTGCATTATGCTCAGTGCTTTTAAACATCATACTGCTTTTTGCTTGTCTTATAACTGGGTAAAGACATCAACTTAAGGCAAACTGCAGAAATTCTGAGAACCTATTGTTTGCCCATTTCATGTAGAAAATTCTTCAAAACACTGAAAGCAGTACTCAATTAAGCTGTGGCAGACTCTAAAAAATGAGGTGATATTTACTATTTGTCTTTTCAAGATATATTTTCTTCCTCAGAGTTGTGGCATGTTCATGGCACATAGAACTTGGTTCTACTTCAATCTGACTTGGGATAGATATTTAAACAAGTGGGTTTTTTCTTTGTTTATGCAATGAACACTAACCAATAGGTTTTGAGATACAGTAACTAGGTTCTTTGTGCATGGCTATTCTCTAAGATTATAGCTGTCTATCAAAAAGTTTTACAAAATAAGTAATGTTTCAGTTTTGGCTTTAGGGATGATGTCATTAAAACAAACATACATAGTGGTAGGAGGAAATCCCACTGTTGCAACCATTGGATACATAACAGTCTGACAGCTGATACCATCTTTAGAGCTGGAGAGGCTGCCATGGGAACTGACAGCAGTAAACCAATATAGCTGTACGTTTTATTATATGAGAAATGAGTTTTCAAATTAGTAACACTGCAGCAGTCACAACACAGCAAATATGAGTTTGTTACCAGTAATGTATTCCTCAAAATCTACTGGGATTCAAAAGAAATGGCCAGTGAAATCTTCAAATTAAAATTACCAGTACACCCCCCCCCAAAAAAAAAAAATAGGCAGTCTCACTCTACTTTTAGTAAATTAAACATTTTTAATAGACTTTAAAGTCTTACAAGGAGCCTTGCATTCACGTCCATTTTATTTTTGATCATGAGTGCTCTGTTTTACATGCCTTCTTCTTTCTCAGATATTTTATTCCACCTCAAAAATTGCTAATGTCACTAAGACCAAGAGCAACTAAAGCTATTTAAAACTTGCATTAAGCTTTAATCAGTCAAGCAACTCGTGTCTCAAATTGCTATCTCCTAAATCCCTATACTTACGATATGTGATTAGCACACACTGTTAGGAATCAAATTACTACACCTCCAGTAAAGCGAATAGAAATTCTTTTCCCATAACTTCCATTGAGGTGGAAAGAACCTCCTAATATTTTCTAATCCATGGTATTAATGTATAGTTCACTGGGTACTTACTGAAGAATGTGTTGCCTTATGGTTGTCAGGTGTCTTAGCCCTTCAGAGATGAAGGTCCTTACCTATCAGACATAGCAAGATTATGAAGTTTCATAATACAATGAAGATTCTTCAGAAATCCTTCCATAGTTCTGAGAAAACTGAAAAAAGAAAACTTTATAGGGAGAGGAACAAGACTATCCCTATCCAAGTACCCAAACTCAAGGTGATACTAAATAAATGGAAAACTGTGATTATAGTATAATCTAGAAAGGAGGAAAATTATTCTGGTAAGGACAGGCCTGCTGAATTGACCTCAGCACTCTTCAAGGATATGTTTTAAAGAAAGTAAAAGCAAAAGAACTGTGGAAACTGTGGAAGTAATCAGTAAATGCAATAGGACCTGATAGGTTTATTAACCAAATAGAACCTGAGAGGTTTTGAGATGCTCTTAGTCATCTAAAAGGGATACAAAACAGGTTTTCTTTATAGGACAACTACAAGGATTGGAGAAAGGTTACTGGTGATGATTCTGGAAGACCTGTATTGAAAAGCTGTTGATACTTTCACAGTACATTTTGTAAAATAGCTAATTGTGCATACATATGGGATGTGGGAATGACAGAAATGGAAATGTATTGCCAACATATATTCTAATTTGAAAATTATTTAGTAATCTTGCAGATTTGTGTGGTACAGATTAGAGCACAATTGGTATTAGCAGCACCAAGTGCAAAGGCATGCCTTGGAAGAGAAATAATTGTTATGAAAAGCAGATGACACAGAAAGAATGAGACATGGGAAAATTAAATTAACAGGAAAAGTCTTAGAAAATAAAATTCATATCAACCAGGTAAAAGTTTCTAGCACACATCTTACTAGAATATGTGAAGAAAAACACGAACTCGGGGAATGGGAATCCTAACGTCTGAAAAGTGAATAGAAGAGCATGAGACAAATACCACATGAGACTAATACACAACATTAACTGTGTATAGACTGATCATGAACATAAAGGTTTTGTCTTCCTCCAAGGATTTGAATTTTTGAGCAAACTTTTAAAGAAGTCTGCAAGAACAAATACATGCAACTTTTAAAACAGAGATTAAAGGCTTTAGGGAAGAGATTTGTATGATGATGTTCTTTCATTAAATAAACCATTAAAACACATAGGACGTCCTATCCTAATCGTATTTTTCTTTCTTTCTACATTGTATAACTGATTTGCTTGCTCAGATCTTCTAGTCCTGTGTGGAATTGCTATACTCCATTACAGAAAATACACTCCATTACAGAAAATATACTCCATTACAAAAATCACAGGCCCTACTGGCTTCTGTGACTGGCTTCTGGCATTATGTTGGGGATAAATATTATTCTACATTTAGGTCTTATCTGTATAATATAATCTTCAGTTCTGATACTTATTATTCAAAGGATGGATGTAATTTCTGCTCCTACTGATGATAAGCACAGTGCAAAGAGACTCGTCTTGAAAATGCAGACAAAGGCACTAACTCTAAATGCCTCCATTTTTACTACCAACTATGAATTAAGGTGATTCAGACTCCAACCTATCAAGGCACCCAAATTGCTGTACACAGGGTCACAAGTGTCACTGACAAAGCTATAAATAGGCCCTGAGCATCCTGGTCCTTGGGCCTGTGAAACATCCATCAAACTGAAGCTCCTTTCTTTTCTGATACATGTAATAGGTTAATGGGGAAAGGATGGGGGGGAAAGGGTTTATATCAAATTTTAAACCAAAAATAAAATTTCAGGTTCTGTCTAAATCAGGACATACTCCTGAAGTCTTATGATGTCAGTAAAAACATGCAAGTTTAGTGTGTAGTAGATGTTTTCCTTGGAACATAACTTTTAGATGAAAAGAAGTCCTAAAAAATATAAAAGAAAGTACTTATAGTAATTATTCCTAAGATTTTTTTCTTAAGCATTAATGAAATGATTCCACAGAAAAATTGCTCTCGATGGATTTCGTTGCAATGGTTAAACTTCACACTCAATTTTGATTCCAGCCATTTTATTGTCTATTGCTTTCTTTCACACATACTTAGAAGTGGTTAATGTGGCCAAAATTGCTATTACTTATGAAACTTGGCATGCCAGCTATTTTCTCAGTCTGTTTTCTTCATCTTCCAGTTTGCATAAACACATAGTCTTTAATAAAGTTAATGTAGAAACATTATGATACCTTTTTAAAGATAAATAATACCCCCAAACTCTTCCAGCTGGGAATTTAAGCCCATTTCTAGTAAAACTGTATTTCACATTCAGGCAGATATTGAAAATGTACCAAAGTGCTTTGGAAAATTGTAGTATATCTGTGTCTTCTTTTGTAGGAAATTCTAAAGATGCCCTTGAGAATTTCTCTTGACCTTGACAAAGCTGAAAGGACTCTCTTCAGTACATAGGATCCTATGTGTTCAAGCATGTGCATGGATTAATAGACAGCCAGGCAAGCCTTAGCATGCTGTAGTAGCTGAATAGAAAATGGATGGGCCACACTGACATTCTTCTGTCTGCCTGACATGGGCTGGTTAGACGTAGATGATCCATCTCAGCCTAAGCAGGAATAGCTTCACTGAATTTACTGGAGTTGCATCATTTATATATGTCTAATCTGAGTCATAAGTTTCTGATCTTAACTGAAATATTTATTTTAAAAATTTGATCCTGTTTCTCATTAATTACTATGAGCAAGCATTTCCATATAACACAATAGGTAAATCAGTTAGAAAATAAAGGATTTCTTATGGTCGAGAAAACAGTTATGAAATTTTCATGGGCTTTTTTCCCTTTAAAATTCCAATTATTTCATTAGTTATTCCAGTCTACATTCTTTAATACCTAATAGTTCAATTAAAGTAATGAGAAAAGCACAACTCTCAGCAGTCAAGCCTACTAAAGGATAGTTTTTCACCTACAAGCCTTCTGTCTGCAAACTTTCATGGGAACAGTAGATAAACAGAAAATGACACAATGTAAGAATAAATATAAGCAGATCTTGAGTCACCCCAGCTACTAGATTTTACATTACAGCTGAGAATAACATCTCATGAAATTTATAGAGGTTTCTTCCTTGACACATTTAAACATAGTCTTGTATCACAAGATAGCTGCATTATAAAACTCTGTATAGATTTAAAGAGAAAGATTAGTTCTACAATGTACAAGATTGGTTCCTTAAGGGGTTTTGGTAGTAGTTATTCTATATTTGCTGCAGGGAAGACTTTTTCTTTTAAGCTGATAAATAGTATGGAAGTTTAACACTGTGTTCATAGAAACTTTATACAACTATATATTCCTATAGTGGCCCTCATCTTCCTTATCACATTCCCTCTTATTTTAGGTTGGCTCCCTTATTGCATTCTAAATTACAGCATATTAAAAATGATAGTTTTAAAGATATGGATCATCTCCTCTGGTTTTCTTCTTCATCATCTTTCCCACTGGAGCCCTTGCTTTACAAAAATCTATTACTACTGCTGCCATACAGAAAATAACAAAACAACTAAATGCATTGCCATGAAGAAAGTGAGAGTCTGCAGTTCTGCCAGAACAGATAACTCTCCATCATTTAGAAAGCTGCAATGATATTTCAAGAATGTACACATTTAAAATAACTTGAAGAACCATATGATCAAAGAACATGCAGCAAACACAAGGCAAAAAAGAACCTACTATTCCTCCTGAAAAAGCAATCCTTTAAAAAAACCAAAACAACCAAGGATACAAATAAACAACCAAACATATTTCAGTACCTATTAAGTCTTGTCCTTCCCCCTCCCCCCCCCACCAGCTGTGTGAGAGCTACTTCAGTTGTTCAACATAAGAATTTCCTAAGTAGTAGCAAAAAAAACAGGCCCAGACAGTCTGTTTAAATGCATTTAGAAAGTACGGCATCCTCTGATTTTTCAGGTAAATGTTTTTATTTCCAGATAGTTGTGGGGGAACAGACTGCAAGGTTGATGATTTGAATGAGCCAGGTGGGGATTGCTGCAACTCAGTGACAGCCCTCTGCAAGCTGCAACCAGGGATTTGGAACACTTACACACCCAGCCACAGTCAGGTGAAACCTGCACTGAGATAGGGCACTTAAATAAATACTGCAAATAAATACTCAAGTACACTCATTTCCATGATCAAGTATATATTGTGATGAATTTAGGACTTTTCTAGAATAAGCTGTCAATAGAGTGTGCAGATCTGGTTGTTGGGTTGTTTTCTGCCTGCATATGTAGGCTCACTTGATAGACCACTGTAAGGCAAAGCAAGCATGAAAGAAAATCAATGGCTTGAAAGCCAAGGTGAAGACTCTCCAAAAAAACTGCAGATCTGAATTTTCCAGGGCATGTGCAAACTATTTTTCCGAGAAAGCCAAATCCTATGAATGTAAAGTTTTGATGTTATGAACAAATCTCTGTCCCAAGTGAGCAGGTAACTGAGGTCCTGCCAGACACAGCCTTTTTCAGAGGAAACTTGCCCTGTCTGGGCTAAGCATGCAAAAGCAAGTAGATATCTTATGGGGTATTTACTTTTTTCAGAAATGTTTTTCTCTGTGTTGGTTTGTGGCTGAATATTATGAACTGTACATTTTCACAGCAGTTAGGTGTCTACATTGGATGATACACAGGGCAGAGACAGTAGACAAAAAGGCAATTGTTCCCTAAGTCCATGCCAGGGTGGAGACAGATGCCCACCTACACTTGCAAATGTGACTTTCACATTTCTACTGCTTTCCTTCCCTCCCAGTGTGCTTTAAAACCATGTTCTGTTGTAATGCATTCCAAGGGCAAGGGGAAAATGCCTGCTGGAAAGGACAGACAGCAACACTGATTGCTGTGTTTCCTCTTTTCAGCTTGGGAAAGGACAAGTCTTACAGGTTTTGACATGTTATTGCTTCTTCAACAATGGTAGGATCTCTGCAGTGATCTTTGTAACTTATTTCTGTACTTGTTTGAGTGGATCAAACTCCAGGACTGATTCGTTTTTTGTTAAGTTTGTTGGCTTTTTTTCAGTTTAGTGCATGTTATGGGGCTTAATGTGCAGATCATTATATATCTGGGTTACTTTTTAATTACACTCTATATATATTTACTCTCACAGACCAGAGAGGACCCTTACCTAAGGCCCGTAAGTGAGACCAATTAGAAATACATAAAGCTTCAGAATGTGTTGCCACTGGAGGTCAAAAATTGCAGAAACAGGACATCTCTATCATGCTGGGACTGCTGACTGAGAGGGAACTAATGGAAATCTCTACATTCCCTCAGCGTTGCTTAGAAACCAGGGAAATAGTTGTGGTATGTTTCTAAAAATGCTTACTTACATTTGTGCGTTTTAATTATCTACATGGTGGAAAAAAGTATAGCAACCATAAGGAAGAGACTATGAGAAATCTGTCATTTGGGTTGGAGAGAACAGCCTAAGACTGCATGTTGAGTACTACAAACTGAGAATTTGGGAATGTGATATTCAGAATTCAGATAAAGAAACAAACAAAAAAAGTATTTAAAAAGTATAGAAAAGTTACTATGAGCAGCTATTTAAAAAAAAAAAAAGGGAAAAAGCAAACAGAGACAAGTGTTTTCTGCAACGTGATCTCTGCAGTAGAGAGTATTAAGGACAACCATGTAGAGGTGAGAACCTTGCACACTTATTTTCCTTCTCTCCAGTATCTTCAGTTATCTGAAATGGAAAATGTTTACAGACTGTCTCTACCTCTAGAATCTACAGAATTAACTATTTGAATTATATCAAAGTATAAGCTAGAGACCCTGAAACACAAGAACTAGGTTAATTAATTTACCTGAAGACCTTTCTGCAAATCTCTGATTTCACACACAATTAAGTATCTGCTTCAGAGAAAACAAAACAAAACAAACAAAACTCCAAACAAACAAATAAACAAAAAACCTGCAAACAAACAAAACCAAAACCAAACTGTTGGATTGTGGTTTTCTGATTTTACAGTTTTTGCCTGACCAATACTTTCCAAGACATTGACCACAGCTCCAAGAGACATAAGAGAAAATGACAAAATGCTATCAAATTACTTTGCTTTGACAAGAAAGTAAGCTGTTTGTGACATTATGGTTGACAGTAGTTGAAATGCCATGGCAACTAATGTTTTTATGTAAAAAGCAGTCAGAAAGACAGAGGACCATCAGAGGATGGAGAACTAAAGAGCTTCCAAGGCTCCCCTGACCTCTCCCCGACCTCTCCCAGATATATTTGACACCAACTACATTTAAGGATGATTTTACAGAAAACAAAAATGATCACTACAACATGAAGCACATGAACTAAGGCCACACCCAAGGAATAGTTTATTTAGTTAATGGGCACGTCTAAAATTAAAATATCTGAAAATTAAAAGGGACATCACAACATTCAATAGTAAGAATTTTACTGAAAAGCTATTTGAAGTATTTGGTAGAGTCTGCACAAAGTACTGGGGTAGATAAATTACAGGGTTCATCCAGCACGTATGTTTGTCTGATCAAGGCATCTTTGAATGCAGCAGTAATAAGTAAGAAAAGTTTTCAAATAACATACCCTTGATTTTGCTGATTTTGAACTACATTCAAATTATTTTTCCTATCATGTAAGGCAGTGTAGCAAATCACATAAAACACTGTATCTAGCCTGTAATTAATACTTATTTCTAGATAGTGAGGGGGAATGTCCCTCCATCTGGGACAACATGTACCCTTTTGTGACATGTCTGGCTGTGGAGGGGACTGCAGTACCCCGGCCAGTCAGTAAGAAAAATCTTCACACAAAAAATGCAAAAGCCCTCAGAGATTTCACATTAAGGAAAACAGCAACCTGTCAGATAAAATGTAAATGCAAGTCTATTGCTTCTTCAGAAAGTTCAAATGCACCACATCAGCATGCATACATTAATCAGTGATGGGATCAAAGGCTGCTTTCCAAAAGTTTATTTCGTGGTTCATTTCTACGGTGATGTTTATTGTCAATGATATTGAGACTTAATTTCTTCAGTGTAACGTACTGGGAGCGCTCTAGTCTCCCGAGTTGTCACTCGTTCCCTGAAATATGAAATTTGCTGTAAATTTCTCCCTGGCATTCATTATTCTTCAACTTCCTGACAAGTTACAAGAAAATGGCTTAGATAATGAGACGCCGTTCACTGTCAGGGACAAACCCTTCCGGCGCTGCAATGCACCCCTCGAACGGGCGTTTCGGGGCCGAGGCCCTGCGGGCGCCCGAGCTGGGGCTGCCAGGGGGGCACCGCCCGCCCGCCGCGCTCCCGCCGCCATGGCAACAACGAGGCAGCCGAGGCGGGA